>OZ038438.1:6768637-7267935 GCA_964036275.1 Litoditis marina
TCCAATCTCCTGTTACGGCATCTTGCGTATTCTCGTAAGTAGCACATGATTAGTTTACAGAACAGTGCTCTAAACAAGTGAGTCATCACCTACATTCGCAATTGTCAATGAAAGCGTAGCCCTGTATAAGGCACATATTATGCATTTCGATATTTACAGCAAGTGTGTTCGTATTTGTTTGTTACCAGTACGCACTATCGAGCATAAACAGACTGTACATAAGATGAATTCCAGCCAATGAAAGGAGAATGCAAGGCGGGACTAGACATATGAGTGTGTTAAATAGACAAATATGACCACAGAAGTAGAACACCAGTTATACACAGGCAATTGGTTCTAACGGGAAAATGAGCGAACGTAACATAGGCGAAACGCCTAACCCATATAGGGTTCGATCTTTTCGAAGCAAATCTATACGGTGTAGGCTGCCCTGTTGGGTTTGTAGTTTGACCTCGTCCCTTTTTGGATGAAAGTCGTAAATAAAGGCGTGTTTTGAGATCAAACTACAATGAAGATTCAGTCACTCCCTATACCGATCCAGTTAATATTCGGTTTCCAGCTGTCCGTCCACCAACTTCAGCGTGCGTGTTCGACGAACTGGAATACGACTTTAGAACATTTCGTAACTTATCAACTACCACTCAGATGTGCTTCTAGCGCGAATAGGGTTCGCTTTTTGCCGAGCAACGCGATATGGAGTATCCCGCTGTGGTGGTGGGTTGATCCCGTTACTTTTTGGGCGTGATTAGTCAATGATGGCGCGTAATCAAACTGCGAATCCTGATCAAACTACAAATAGGACGTGGCCACAGAGGTATTCTGTCAACATCCTATACCAATATTCATCTTGTTATGACTATAACCTATGCGCAACACATCTTCATTATTATATATCACAGCCTACTCACGCGATTTCCTGTTGAACTGTCTGGCCTTCCTTCTGTGGTCTCTCGCCTCGGTCGGCAGGGTGGCCGCCTTCGCCAGACTGTTCAGAATCTCGTCGTCCGGAGAATCACCGTCCCCGTTTTCTAAAGAATCGATAAACAATAAACATTCAATAACATAAAAACCTTTTCTATTCAGAAAATGTGGAAGTGGCCCTATTTTTCTGTTCTAGAACAAAGTGTAACTGTTCAACACGATGAACAGAACGCTCTGCACTGTCAAAGTTATAATTTTTCGAAAACAGAGAAAGAATGGTACCTAAAAAGTTTTCTCAAATGATCAGGGGATATATATCAGACTTCACAGCCCATTCAACATTCAATACATGAAGATTTTCGTCCACAAGTGTTACATAGTGATTTTGAGATTTTTCTTCTCTCATGTATGAGTTCCATGTGGAAAGATTAGTGAGTTGGAAAATTTTTCGAACGTAACAAGTGTTCTAAAAGGTTCGCAGTTCCCAAAGCAAGCCGATACGATGTATATTTGAATACCTCGCTGTGTTTGTAGTTTGTTATTTTCGGTCAAAGTTCGAGAATTATGACGTGTTTCGCGATCAAACTACAACGAAGATGTGATCACTGTGTGTACCTGTGGTTCTGGCGGCCGTGCGGTCGGGGGTGGGGCGGGCGCGCCTCCGCAACGTGCCGTCTCCTTCCGCCAGTCCCGTCAACACACGTGACAGCTCGTCGTGTCGCTGAAAATATCAAATTATTCTTTGAAATAACAATGGAAGAGAAGAGTAAAATCAGATGTTTTCTTCTGTTTTAGTGGAGAACAATCTGAGAAAGCAGGACAGCATATACTGGAAGTAAACTGAAAAGTCACGTAAGATTAGCATTCTAATGAGGCAACGTGCATTTTGTCATTTCACGTTTCTGAGTTCTGCTGTGTTTAACATGTTTTACGTGACTGTACGATTGACTAACAGGATACTATATGTCTCTAAAGTCGGGAAAACTAATATTTTGATTACGGTGCAGTATAGGCATCAATTGACTATAGTTTTGTGTTTCAAGATCAAACTACAACTCCGATTCGGTCAACCAAGGTGGAACTCACGTCTTCAGCGGCCACCTTCACGGGTGCGATTCGACGTCTCTGCGAACTCTCGCCCTCCCCAGATCCGCCCTCCAAGGCCCACATCTTGCCCCTGTATTCACACATTTAAATGTTTACAAAATTACATATCTATTCATATACATATTTACATGTTTGTTCATTTACATGTTTATTGATGTAGCGTAAATATGCTTCGTTATCTCGTTACAATCTTCGTTACAGGCAATGTTCATCATACATGTGCCAAATTTTTGTAGTCACAGCATCTTTCGAGATGATCACTGTACTGTACAATTTTTTTTGATTATACGAAAATGCAGCTGATGTCAAGTCAGCACGCGTGTTTCCGACATTTTTTTGCAACAACGTTACTGAATCAACGAAATTGTGATAATATACGGTGGGGTGAATTTGAGCTTTGAAACTGTCAAGTTATTACATGTAAGCTCATCAGAGAAGCTATGCTTACAAAATCGTACCTGGTTTTGTTTCTCTCCCGCTTCTCTGCCATTCTCTTTCTCTGCTGCAAGATTTTGTCGCGAGTTGTCCGGTATTCGAGGGAGAACTCGGTTACCTAAAATAGAATAATCACTGCAATGAACAAAGAGAACAGTTCTCATGAATTGTTCGTGAACTCCATGTTTTTAATTGACGAAAAACGAATATTGTGAATAAAACAAAGAGGATTATATGGAGGATACACATTAAAACTTTGCCTAAGAATTCGCTGGCAATTAATAAATATTAATCCATCTCTACAAAAGCGAAGGTTGAGAAACGCACCATTTTAAAAACATCGTTGGGGTTCTGGTCGGGAATTTCCTGAACAGAATAACCGAAGTAGAGTAGGAATCCGTGCCACCTGGAAAGAACGAAAACTATTGGGTTTGATTGGGGAAAAAGGGTAAATTGTCCTGATCGGCGATATTCGCAGTTTGATCACTACGTTTTCCGTGATTTACAATTTCGTTGTGTAGGCAGATCTACTTACAACTAAGATATAGGGTATTTTGAACCAAGAATAGTGGTGTCAGAATATTCAGAGCTTTTCGATTGTTTGTTAATTATATCGGATGTCCGAACGAGAGTGACACATGACTTTGAGAAATCGGTCATTTTTGAAAAAAAAAAGTTCTTACAAATCATGTGAAGCACAATAATTGGAAGTTCTTTAAGAATTGTTTGGAAACCTGAAACCATTCAGATTGCAGCGTCTTCTATGGTAACTCGAATCACATTTCCTACAAATTCACACATCTTTTCAGCCGTAGAGTTGGTTTGTCATTCATTTTTCTGTGTTACAGTAGGTAGCTGACCTGTTCTTGGCAATTCGATAAATGTCGTTGAGTTGATGAATTCGCTCGGCGACGTCTATCAAGTAGTCGTTGATCTTCTGCTTCATGGACGAGTTGTCGTTCTTGCTGATCTTCGCCAAGTACTCCCAGCTGGCCTTGCACTCCTTTTCCAGCCGTTTCAAGTTGTCGAACAACTCCTTGTAGTCCACCTGAATCGAATTTAGACTGATTGTTTGTTCAGCTGATTGTTTTTAGTGGTAATCATTAAAACGTGGGACTCCACATATTGTACATTGTTCAAATTGGTGGGAATGCAAGTATATACCGAATATAGTATTTGCCCTTCGTACTTAGACCCCTGAAAGGAAATGAGACAATGCGTTTCGGTCATAATCAACCAATGTTTCGGTCGTTTAAAATATATTGGAAATATTGCGATTATTGTTTTCGTGCGTAGAAGGTATGTTCAGTGAAGGCGGTTCTAAATGTAATTTGTCTTCAATGAAAAAATCATCGGAAAGTTCCACCGAATACTGTTCTCCTGTTTCTGCTGAAATTCCCTAATAGAAGTTGACGTGTATGAGAACAGAAGGTACGCGACTGACCCGGGCGCTTCTGGCCACTGCTCCCAGTTCGGAGTAGAGGTCGGTGCCCTCCGGGAAATGCTCTATCATGTACTCGGCCAAGTGATAGGTCAACGGGTGTTTGTAGACAGGATCCTTCACTTCGGAAGCCTTCGTCAAGTAGTCCAGATAGAATCCTTTGATCTGAAAATCAATAAATATGTCACTAGTATGATGTGCGTGTTGCGCCTAAAAATGGAATGTTGGTTGCAAAAGTAAGTCATAATCATCCAACTTTCACTTTTCTATTTTCGAAAAATAGGATGAAATTCAAGCACATGCAACTGATCAAAGTACAATTAGCAGATAACGCGAGTGGGTGACGGTTAAGCTCAAAGGCATTAAGCTACAACATATAAATCATGATTAAACATCAACAGAAAGTTCAAAGTGTCACAATGGGTAGTTTATAAGAATAAACCATATTTGTGAAAGTTTGGAGAGAAACAACACATACAGTTTTTAAAAATAGACATCCGCTCAATGTGTGTAAGCTTAATCGTCACCCACTCATAACGCTCACCTCGGTTCCACTGAGCGAATTTCCGATGGCGAGTAGCATGCCCATGGCCGTCTTGAATGTCTTCGACTCCTCCATCTCCTTCATGGCCAGCTGCAGGTCCATCAGGGGCTCCGAGATGTCCTACAACATAATAATAATAAGTAATATTATAATAATCTTTTACGGCAACTTTCAGCCGTGTATTATTTAGTTTAAAAAACACATAATCACTCAAAGCACATATCAACCGTAGAAAGACTGTCCGTAGAGGGTGGAAATTGGCATGGATGTGTTATACTGGCAGATCATGAGGTGCCAGACAAACTTGGAAAAGGGTGAGTACCAGTTGGAAATCGAGTAATCGCTTTGTTCATTTATTTATTTATTTAGTAGACACTAAATAAGGTCGAACTTGCATGTACTTGCATGTACAGAGACAGCGCGTTGAGTATTCTAATGATAGTTCGGTAACCAACCTTCTCAATATTCTTGTATTCCAGTGTGAAGAGCCACAATTTCAATCTCTCCAGTAGACACGGGATTTGAGAAAGTTTGAGCACGAATTGTTCGGCATTTCCCTGAAAACGAAGTTTCATTCAACTGAACTTATTCCACCAATTCCACCAACTTTGAAATTCAATTGGAATACTATCTGTTCATCTTCATTTATACACGTAAACTTCTACAGAGTTTCTGAGGAAATGTTGTTGAAAATATTCTGAAATGTATTGTGTAACAAATAGCGAAATCGAATAGAAGAATTCAAAAATTGATCTGAAAACACATAGTTTTCGCTCGCTCCAATCTGATACTGTACAATTTCACGAGAAATGAAAAGGACTATAACAAACCAGCTGCATATCTGGATGCTCGGCCATTTTGTTCTCTATTTCCTCCACTTCCTTCGAGGTAGGCATCATGGTCTTCAGAATCTTCTCGATGCCCTCTTTGTTCAACACCAACGAGTCAAATTTCTGTCAATTTAGAATTTTCTATGATGTAAATATTTGGGAACGTACAGTCTACAGTGGTGAAGTGCATGATTGATCAGAATTTTCTCGTTTCGGTTACTATTCATTTGTTCTAAAAAGAGAGGTGAAAGTGACATAAGTGGTGTTTTCAGTCACGAAGCCCTAGTCTTGGCTTCTCAACAATGAGTGCCACTAAACTACAAAATACAATGGACCTACCATGATGGCAGCTGGAATGACTGTGACCGGCGGTAGCTTCGTGAGTCCGATATTGATTGCCTGAGATCGCTTCATTGACAGTACTTGCAGCAGCTGTGGCTTGGCCTCGTTCACTTTCTGAAACTAGTTCGATGAGAACCGGGAAAAGATTGAATTCACTCTCGCTCACCATTACGCATGAAAAACTGTCAAATTCAAGAGCTCAGCAGGTCTGAACATTAGAAGTCAAACAACCTAGCAGAAGCTCACCTTGACGGCAACCTCCTTCTGCTGCTTCGACTCGAACAGCTGAACCAGCTTGTTCGGGTCGAATACCGGCAGGTCCAGTTTGTGCCAGAAAGTGCCCTTCTGTTTCAATGAGGGAACTGGGGGAGGCTCGGAGGCGGTCGCCTTCCAATGCAACTTCATCACACCCTTCGTTTGAGGACCTGAACGGCTAGAAATTAGGATGGATACTAACTTCTTCTAAGGTTTTAACCTTGAAACCCATCTCACTTAGTTCTGCTGAAGTTGAAACCAATCAGCACTTTTTGTTCTTTTTGTGGTTCGATTGACAAATTTATATTTTCCAGGCCTCAAAACTTTATCCAAGACTCTATTAGGTATACAATACAATCAGCTCGAAAGTTTATAGATATCAGAGGCTTACAAAAAGATAGACACATCTAGGTATACAAAGAGACTAAATTTATGTTGTCGAATCAAACTACAAACACATCAACGAATAAAATGCCCGTGTATGGGACTATACCTGGACTAGCGTCTCTTCTCATGTTCACATTGGGTGGCGGGGGTGGTGGGACTCCGCCAGCTGGCAGAGGAGGGGCGGGTGGCACAAAACCCTTTCCTTGTACTGCAAACAACCAGTAAACTACAAAGTACAGAAATCACCCAAAACCAAATCTCTAGTTTTCAGCAGTTCATTTGAGAGTGTTTGACGCTTAGAAAAAAAATTTGTTACTAGCGCGGTAGCAGTTCTCACAATATGATGATGAAAAAAAAGATAGACTATCATCATAAGTTGGTGAGTTCATGTGAATTAATAGAATAGAAAGAAACGCTAGCTATGACACTAGAAATTGTTAATCATCGAATTTTAAGTAATAATTTCTTTCGGACCAAATTTCTTACATAGCTTCGGATACTATCTTCGCTGAACGCGATAATCAAGGCAAATGTGCAGCGAATCGTATATATCTCTGAAGAGATCGAACGAGATTCAATTATGATACCTGCCGCGCTTTCTCTTTTCATAATTTTTTGTGGAAGGAGTTTTCATTTTCTCAAATATTCGGTGTGTTGTTAGTTCCGCATATAGTTTGTATAGCAAGGGGACGGGAATCTCCATTATCTGTCACTCACAGCAGAACTCCCGAATTGGAAAAGATTAAACTACAGTCACCGAGAAACAACGATGGTATATTTTCGTGGTTTCACTTGAGAAATGCGTATGCGTGTTTTGTGACTTACAAAAAAACCAAAACTCTAATATTGAAGTTGAAACTGACATCTGGGTGGAAGTGGAATGGAACCGGGTGGCGGCGGCGGTGGCGGTCCGCCGGGACCACCCCCACCGCCCATCAGGCCCTTGTCCTGGGCCAATTGGGCCATGCGAGCCATGACCAGAGGGTCCTGCTCGAACTCGGCCCCGTGGAACTCGCTGAAGTCGAGGTCGTTGATGATCAACGGACGCGACTTCAGATTTTCGGCCGCCTGGAAAAAGGAACACGTTTGTATAGGGTTCGCTCTATGCGATGCAGGCCTATACGCTGTATCCCTCTGTGTCTGGTTGTTTGATTCTGTTGCGTTTCGTTCAGAATTCGTGAATTATGGTGTGCATCGAAACCGAACCAATAAATATGTGTTATCGTCCTATAACCTGCATTTAGTGTAAGTCATGTGTTCGCTTCCTATAACCTGCATTTAGTGTAGGTCATTCCGTGTTTCCAAACATTATTCATAGTTTATATATGTTCCCCACAGCTCAAAATAGTCATAAATTAGAAAAAAATGTCTTTCGGTTGTTTTCGATGTACTGACCTTTTTCCACTGCGCTTCCGCCTCGCTGTCTCTCGGTTGGAAAGACTCCCGGTTACTTTCGGAGGCCTTGGCGGCCCTCCGCTGCAGCATGGCCGCGAAGCCCCCACCACCGTCGTCAGCCACGATCTGTAATCGATTCTTTTGTTTGAAGGGGCCAGAAAACAAAAGGGATACCTGGGACAAACTAATTTATGCTTTGCTTTTTTTTCAAAAAAAAAAAAAAAACAAACAAACACACTTAATTACAACAGTGTTTTCAGGTTCGGTTTTCCTTCAATGGTACATTTTTCTCAAAACTGAATTCGATTTCCATTACTACTGCGTTTGAACAAAAACGGAATAAAGGCTGAGAACTAGCGATGCGAACCTTGGCTTTGGGTGCAGCCGGTTTCTCAGGTTCCGCCGGTTTCGGTTCCGGTTCAGGGAAGTCCATGGTCTTTGATTCGGTCGGCGAGAAGAGAGAGGGGAATAGAGGGGGAGGAGCTTTTACCTGGAAGTTCAAAAATATAATGTATCGTGAAAACACATAACTGTTTGCTCAAGCTAGGAATAAAATTCGTTTGAACATTCAAAAACTCTTTTAAAGCCCCCTTCATCCAGTAATCTTTCCTACTGTTATAATAATGTGCAGTTGATAACCATTTTGCATGCGTAATAAAGATATATTTTGTTCAAAGGAGATACTAATAAGTATTTATGAGTATTACATGTTTTTCTTCCTCTTCAGGTCTTTCGTTCTCCTCATTTTCCTCCAATCGTAGTGGCTCCGGAACCTTCTTCGCCACCGGCACCACCGCCTCATCCATTATGCTGCGCTGCTGCTACAATAATATAATACAAAGTTTTTGCGCAATAATTCAGTGCAAATGTATTGCGCTTAGATGTGATATGTGTGGTTAATTCTAGTCTCTCTCTCTGACCGTTTTGGTTTTTTCATGTTTTTCAGATATTTTCATGCTCGCATAAAGCCTACTAAGAGGTTTCAAAATGATGACAGCTCCTTTGCGAGCTCACGTTAGAGCCTTAGTGCAAAATAATACAAAATGTTTGAGCACTTTGAAATAGAAAACCAGAGACTTTTCATTAGTGTATAGGTTCTAATTTCTGTGTGAAATATCGACCGATTCAAGGAGCGTACCGTTTCAGCCTTCTGGGGCACTTTCTCAATAACCTCGTTTCTCCACGGCACGTGAGATTTCGGTTCCACCGTCGCTTCACTGTAAATATGCGCAACTCGAAAACGAAATGAGGTCTACAATTCCTCACGCCATGTGATTATACAGTTTTCAGCACAATCTCTATGAGAGAAAAAATGAAATGAAGATTGAATTATACCTACAACAAATAATATATTGTTGAGAAATCTGTGACCTCGTTTAGCGCACAGGTCATAATCAGGCAGGATAACACTGTATAACCCAATGTATGCGGTAAAACATCGGCAAGGAGCTAACTTCATTACGTGTTAGTGCACACCCATTACTTATAAACATTAATATTTTTTTTCAAAATTCCAACACAAAATTCCTAAGACATTCGGGAACATATTGGCACGCTTCCAAAATCTCAGTGACCATGGTGATAACTGAGACTTTGGTTGGAAGAGTATATAGAACTGCATATATATATATATATATAACTGCAGATAAGTTAGACGAGAAAGTGTAAACTGACTCGGTCTTGTTGAAGACGCCCTTGTTCTGAGTGAAGGTCATGTGCTCCTCCTGTCTCTGTCGGGCTTCTTGGTGGCGACGTCGCATCGTCGAGCGTCTGTCCGCGTCTCCGCCGCGCAACGACTGTTGAGACGTTGTCCTGTACAGTAGGACAGTAGAGGACCGGTTTTACAAAATTGTAAAAAAAAAAAAGCTTTTTTCTCTGTTCCACTTTTTTTTTATTGGTCGGGTCTTATTATACGTTCACCTGTAGCGAAAGAACATTTCATGCTGTTACTCAGTAAATTTACTTGAAAATGGAGAAAAATCACAGAAAATCCCTATTTCAGCAGACATTCCAAGTTATTGGATGTTTTGACCACGGACAGCCTCTTGCATGTGGATCAATCAAGGTGTGGAGTTTCATGACAGTTGCGCGGGATGAAAGACAATATGTGAGTACCACAAATGGCTCGAAAAAGTATCATGTAATCCGAAACTTGCTATCCGTTTCTATCGCATCTTATAGCAACTTTGAGTACATCACACTGCAAACAGGGAAAAACATGCAGGGCGTGCGAACACTTACTCTTCATCCTGCACTTGCTCAGAACCAGCAAATCCCAGTCGGTTCGAATCGCGTAGTACGTTTTCCAGTTCCCGAAAATCAGGTTGATTTTCCGGCACCGAACACCTATCGTCCTCTTTTCTGTAGGGATTCACTTCACGGAGAGGTCGTGTGGGCAGAACTAGACCGTCGGTATAAGACCACCCATTGGACGGTACCGGTGCTCGGACAGCTGGTGTGGCCGATGGCCGCTGTGGGAGGTCGGAGGTCATCTCTGAACCTCGTCTGGACGAGGGGGCTGGAGCATCTTCGGGGGTCGAACACTCTTTGGCTACAGATGATCGGCTAGACTTTCTTCGTTGGTGGTCCACCGAATAGGAAACGTCATTTCTGAACACAACACTCATGCCAACTCATCAAAAAACCACTAAGAACACACCACACGAGTCAAAGTTAGAGAGAAACCGAGTGGATCCGATCTTACGTTTAACCAACCAAACTTGAAATGGGTAGTTGACCTTATTCTGACACAACGTGATAAAACCGTGCTCGACTCAAAACTGTGAAAACATGAGCAGTATGATGTGTTCCACAGAATTAATCCCGTCATTCATGAACGTTTTTCCAGTCTTTTCCAAATGGCAATAGGTATGGCTTATATCAACGTATTTTAACTTATTATGCCCCATCAACCAAGAATTATTGACGAATCACTCAAATAAAACCACTAGAAACATGCAATTAAGTCAACAAATAAGAAGTCACGCAACTCAAACGTCAGGCAGACACACTTTGTTGTTTATATTTATCCGTATAGGGTACGTTCTGGGCGTATCGTGTTCTAACGCGTAGGTCACCATGGAACTCAATTTACCATTAACTTCATGGATTCTAGGTCGCGATATGCTCATGAGTTATGAGCGTGAAGATGCTCTCATGAGTAGCTCTCATGAGTGGGGATCCGCGTACCTCATCTTGGTGTTGGTGTCCTCTTCGCTGTCGCCCCGCTCGTCTTCCTGGTTCAGTTCTCTTTCGTAGAGTCGACATTGTTCGAGAACCTCCTTGTTGCCGGTCTTTTGGAGTCCCTTCATCACTTCTTCCATTCCCAATTGGTCCAAAGTGTCAACTGAGTCATAGAAAGTGTCCTGAAATTAACTAATCATGCACCAAGTAGTTCTCGACTGTTGCTAATATTTGGGTTTCCCTGCCAATAAGGATATTGTATAGTTTTTCTTTATCTATATTCAACGTTCCGGTCAAAATAGAGAACTTTCTAGCCCGAATAACTCTCGTTCACGAGAAGCTAACTTTACATTTTTTTCGATTCGAGTGGTGCAATACTTGTGAGTCAATATTGTTTTCCGATTCCTGATGTTTCTTCCTAATAAAGCATACAGTTTCGTGTCCATTGTCCTACTAATGTACTCACTCTATCCGGAATGCCATGAAGAGCTTTGTTTATGACAGTCAATCCGTAAACAAGAGTTTCCGGATCCGGTGAATCCTTTTCTGATACAACTTTGATCAGTCCTGTCCAATCCGGCTGCCCTGAAAGACAACACATTATAAGAAATGAAAAACCAATAAATTTCAAAAATATGCTTTTTCTAAACTATCCCTTCACAATTAGGCAGATTGTGACAACTATGCGTAAGACATCGAGCGACAAAAAGTAACATCGAGCGACAAAAAGTAGGATTAAAAAATGTTTAGTAAGCTTTCTGCCCATTGCCAATCTCACACCTCCCGAGATGTGTGAGATTACTCAACTCATCGGATACATAGCTTGTAGTTTGTAGTTCACTAATTATATTTCTTCCGTCTCTTCCCAAACTACCTTTGTTCCTGTCTACGACTGAAATGGCCGTGAGCACCAACAGGGAGTTGTTATCATTGTACTCAATGAAGACCAGCAATAACTTCAGCGCAGTTTTCACCACCAATCGGAACTGAAATAAAAGTTTTGTTACAAAAATTTCAACTCGAAATTAATATTGTTATAAATTCCTGTAAGCTCACGAGCGACCCTCAATGTTCGATTGGCGCAAAAATCTCAGCGATTCAGTCACAGAAATGGGCGAGACACACATATGAAGCACGATGACACAAGAAGGTAGTAGCGATTTTCAAAGAAAGGTATATTATGTTATCGAAACTTTCTTGCTCACTAATTTTCACAAAGTCTGGTTGTCAGACTGCAGTACTATGAAAACAGACAGAAGTTGGTGAAATCGACACTTATTTCAATTACCCATTCAATTCGATATGGACTCATCTCCTTCACTTCGTCTTCGTCGTATAACTGAAAAGGGACAATTGACAAGCGGAAACGGACAAAAGACAGGACAATTCTGACTTTTCAGTCGGAATCACAGCACAATATAGCAAGTGACAAAATCATCGTTGTAGTTGGATATCGAAATACGCCGTACTTCCCGAATATTGAGCGAAAAGCAACGGTATCAAACTACAAACATGGCGGGATGGGACAACAGAAACCGTATAAGCCGTCTACCAAAAGAGTGAACCATATACACAAACTTTAGCACGAAAGACATTTTCTTCTTTCAAAGAAGCTAGCGGTGAGTGAAATAAAAAGCTAAGTAGCGGAAAATCATAAGATCTGAACTAATTTGGAAAAAACAACCTACCGGGGAGTCTAGAAGTTCATATAACCACTGAATAGTGGCATTGTGGGCTATTATACCATTCATTCCGTCCACATATAACATCACTTGTCCGAGGGCTGAAACACATCTACGTTTCTAGGGGATTCAACTAAAACTGTTGTGAAACTAGGGTTGTTACAATTCGTCTAAACAAATAGATATATTACCTTAGATTTTCGTATAATCTCTAAAACATAATAGGATGGTGAACAGCATTCAAACTAGAATAATGAGACAGGAAACACAATAACTTTTGCCGATATTTCAACATCAAGGATGAAAGTATCGGGATTTTGAAATTCGACTTGTGATTTTGAAACGAAAGTCTGCAAGGATCACAACAGGACAATATGTGATTTCGGTTAACTGATAGTTCAAACCTCTGAGAATATAGTTTTGATGGTTCTGATCGGCAACCCTTCCTAATTGAATCATACAGTCTAATCCGCCATTCTGTACGAATTCGTGGACTAGATCCTTATCATCCTGCAATCAACAAAAGTCGAATTATTCACGTTGAATATCGATCGAAGACCGGCCTTTCTCTGAGACATGAGAAAAACTTGTTACAATAACGATGAGTATAAAACAATACTAACCGAACATAAAACGAATAAAGCTGGTACAGTCAAAATCCAAGACAAATAGTAAAAAACCTACCTGGAAAATTTGCTTGAGTGAAAATAATGCTCTTCGCTGATCTCTGCCAGATGCATTCAGTAGTTTATCTGAAAAATTACTGAACTTTGAAAAACTGAGGCAGAAATCAGTATTGCATTTATAATCTGTCAAATGAAGAAAAGGCAAGAAAAATAGCGTATCTAGTAACTCTCAACAATTGCGTATCTAGTAGTTCAGATGAAAATAAAAACGAAATATAACCTACCAATAATTGTCTTAACTCGAAGAGAAGTTTGCGTACGCAACACCAAGCTACACCGACGACTGAAATATTTGGGATAATGATAAAAACATATGATAGAAATAGTAGTAAATTCCTCAACTATTGAAATACCATATTTTTCCTGAACTTTCTGTTATGCATAGGCCTAGAAAATTACTCAACTGAAAAGAAAGAAAGGGAAAAGGTACTGTAACGACTTGCTGTACAACAGTTCATTCCCCGTTTTTGATCTCTCTCTCTCTCTCTCTCTCTCTCTCTCTCTCTCTCTCTCTCTCTCTCTCTCCTTCATTTCATTTGCTAGTCTCTTTCTTCCCACTTTCATTCTGTTCATCTCACTCTCGCCGTCTCTCTCGCATTGCTTATATCTCGCCCTGGATACCTGTTCAAGTATTCATCACCCCAATCGAAGTCCTCATCTTCCGTATCTGACTCCAACTTCGCTACGTAAGGAGATGCTCTAATCGAATCAGAATAATCAATACTAGGTTTCCTGTCCGATCGATATCCGCTATCCTCTCGCGCATGACGATGCTCCTGTTCCCTCCTATTTCTGATATCCAGACAACTCGGCTCCGAATATTGTTGTTCTGTTTTCAGTTGAGCTCGGAACTCTTTCTGCTGCGGTCGTTCCTTTCTAGCAGAGCTCAGACTAGATCGAATTGGGCGATAGCTGTGGAGGTTACTCTCCTTTTCTGGCAGACTGGCGAAGGTGTCCAATTCGGTATAGCTGCGCACCGGCTTCGCGGGAGGGAACGATTCCTCGTCTATATAGGGAATGTGCTCGATTTCCACCGGAGCCGCGGCGTGCAGGACCGTCGGTTTGCGCACGAAGTTGCGCGGCAGCGAGGAGGTGGCCGGCCCGTCGCAGCTCGAAGAGAACCACGCCTTCTGGGTCCGCGGGTCGTCGGCGGCGCCCAGCGTCCTTCTGCGACTGACGCCGTGGCCGGACGGCGTTGGCGACTCATTGCTCTTGCTCCTCCGCTCCAAGGTGGAGAACTGGCGCAGCGGCTTTACAATCAGCGGCAGCTCCTTGTTCTGAGATTTCGGTCGATACGCGTCCGCCTCGTCGAAAGTACACGTGATCTTGCCGAGCCGGGGACTGAGGTTGGAATCGATATGGATCGATAAGTCGATATCATACGCCTTAAGGGTGGGTTTGTGCTCGGTGCCGTAGATGGCCTCGTAGGGCGGTGCTTGTCGCACGGAGCCCTGAACGGGCGCCGCCGAGTAGACGGCCTTCTCCGGAACTCGTGGTGCTCGTAGGGGCGGAAAACGGTCGGATGAGAATACAGATTGGTATCCCGACATTCGTATCTTAGCTATAGGCGCATGGTCAACCGGCTGATCGAACTAATATTGCGAGGGGCGGGGGCATACGCGGGGCGCGCGGGGGGCCAGATATCGAAACTACTACACCCGATTTTGAGATGCACTCGCCAATATGCGAACTATGCCTAAATCCGGAAACTAGGCAGGGGCTGGCTATTCGAACATAGACCTAATATGGACGTGAATGAGTAGATTTTCCTACACTCTTCCACCCATACTGATTGGTAAAGATACCACTTCATGAAGAAATATGCGAGACAACACTATGATTATTTTCATACTTTTTGAGAGTTACTAGATTCATGATTCTCCTTCCACTACTGCAAAATTTACATGTAGAAAACACATTAAGACTATAAATGCTTTGTAAAACCATTACTAAACAGACGCAAATGAATACAATACTTTGAACCTTCGTGTTATGTAACCATAAATTTATAGACATTTTCTTCCTAGCATTCCCAGTCCCAGCAGTAATACAGCCAACCAATTTGGTCCGGGCGGGGAAAAGCATAGTTCAAATCGGCATAGCCACCTATGGGATTCGATTCAGTTTACGCATAACGTTCCCCACGTGAACCCTGCGTGATATAGTCGACCGTTTCAAGGTCTATCGGGGCGAGTGAAAGCGATATGGAGAGATATTGCGGTAATTTGGAGTGGGAGGGGAAAGGGGGCCAGGTGATGAAACAGTGGGAGGTCCTTTATTCATAATATTATGCAATCGAGACAGCCAATACTGCACGCAAAGCTACGGTATGGAAGAATGGGTGATAATGAACACAGCGTTGCACGGAACAGTTATACGTATCTTGAAAACCACTATCTGTCTACTATTTATCTCTATATACCTCTCCCTATTTTTCTCCTTCACCACATCTCTCTTTGTCTTTTTTCTACCCTTCCCCGTTCTTCCTCTCTTTCCCTCTGTTACTCTCTTTCTCACTCTCTCTGGCTCACTTTCTCGCTCCCTCCGTCTCTCTGCTCTCCTCTCTCTAAATATATTTCTTTCTCTCTCTTTTCCCCTCCATGTATTATCAGTGACTCTGATGCATAACTCCCTCCTCTGAAAAGGAGCTTTTTTTTCGAAATTCCGATCAATAACTGTGACATTTCCGATCAATAACTGTGACTCACGTGTCGCTTTTGAGAATGTCGAACTCCTCCTGTTGATCTTCCAACGTCAGTTCACTGTCCAGATATGTGTGAAATTCGCCTCCCCCGCCTTCCGTTCCCTTGTAAACTTGTAGGGCAGAGTCTCCCGGCTGCAATTCAATCGTCACTTTCACATTGTATATTAGACCTGGCAGCGTAGCAAAAACTGATGGAAAAGTCTGTGATTACCTAATCTATGCCTAAATTTAGCGTGTTGGCAAATATGTGGCCAGAATGTGATAAAATGCTTCCTTTTCATGTTCTACAACTAAGTGTAAATCTGAACACATTACGTTCTTTGTTTTTTTTTTGTTCAAAAAGGGGTGCATCAGAGCGGAATCGAACACCACACAAAAAGTGCGAGAGACTACTGCGCTCACCACTAGACTGGCAAGAGTTGTTCAGATTATTGTGTATAAGTGGAAGAAATATGCATGTGTATCTATTTAATGAAGGATAACTTAACCGAAACGTTTGTTTTCCATAGTAAAAGTCATTCTCAAAACCGTTACAACACTGATTCATGCCGGTTTCGAGGTTCTCGGAGGAACTTTCAAATATTTCCGGTTCTTTGTTTGAGAAAATGCGGAATTGAGTGGACAACTGACCTTGTGCGGAGCCCTGAGGGTTCGAATGAGCTCGGAGATCTGCTGTCCGATGGGCGAGTGGAGGCGGAAGTTGAAGGTGACCGGCCGCATCGGCTCCAGATAGCAGTTGGAGGTGGTCGCGAACGGGTCCGCGTCATTCACATACTGCACGCGACACGTGAACGAGTCGTCGTCCATGGCTGTTGTCGGCGATCACGCCCTTTCTCCTCGAAAGTCGATAGTCACACCCTCTTCTGATGCCAATCGATAATAACCCTTGCTTCCAATCGATATTCACTCACAACCACACGCGGCCTGGCTGACGTCGGGGCTGAACAGAAAACTCCGTTACTGATTTGAATTTAAAAAAGAGGTGTAAACTGTGATACTTTAACTTTGGATGGAGAAAAGTGATAACGAACAAAATATAAGAAGAGTTATTTCTTGAACAAGAATTATATCTTTGTTCCTGGTGGGAAAAAGTCTTTATGTTTTTTTCCGCATGTCTACTGTCAAAAAGAGTTGCGAAAATACTAAATAACTGAATTTGTGCCAAACAGATGAAAGGAGAAATGGTGAATGAGCAAGTTAGATGGTAAACAACAATGTATTATGCAGAGATGTCAATATTCATTTGTCGGCTACGTTTGATTCACAAAAACTGCAAAACATGAATAGCACCACAATAAAATCAGCAGAAAAAACAATACAGAAGGAACCAGATACATAGATTAGCATGAAAATGAATAACACCTGGATTGTGAATCAGAATATAATTAGAATTAAATATATTCCAAAGTTATTTAAGTTATAATATAAACTTCTCACGAAAATCTACTGAAGTGGTAAGGATTGTATTCGCCACCATTTCTACTCCTACAGTAAACTTTCGCATTTTCCAATTACTTTGTCAAAAAAATCGAAGTAGGTTATTGTAGTAGGTGTAGTAGGTTATCAAAATCTTAGGTTACAATTGTTAACCTTCTCGATAATATTTACGTTATTAATACGACCTTAAAGTTTTCAATCTAACTCAATCTCATTATGAATGAAAGATACTATAACGCGGCAGGTATGACTGACTCTGGGCTCTGGTTGAAAAGAGTTGTTGGAGGGTTATGCGATACATACACGCCGAGTCGCCCATGTAAAACATAGAAAAACACGAAAAGGAAATGAGGAAGTAAAGTGTTGTAGCAAAGAACATAATATAAAATGACTGCTCAGAAAATATTATTTCGTAAGAAGCTAAGGCCATTGGGAACCTTTTTAAACTAAAGTTATGCGAATGTGAGTTATATTAATTGGACGTATACTACTTTTGATAGAAAAGATCTTCAATACTAAAAAGCAGGATGAGATGGTTATTCAGTACTATCGTTCGCTTTCATAATGAACGAGTAATTTTGAAGCTTCGCGAACAGAGACTGAAATAGCAGTTCCGTCAAAAAACTTGTGTTCGGTTAAATACCGATTCGTGAATTGAATGATTCACCGCTGTTTTAGAAACGATATGAAAATGAGAAATTGAACCGGCGAAATGTAAGAACAGCGCTAATATCAGAACAAGTTATCGTTTGTCTATGACTTTCAAAAAAAACTAAAAACTGAACCAAGTTCACCTATTCCTGGAACAATGACTGGTTTTAAAAGTGGATGAAAATCTTTTATAACGTTTTTGTTATAGACGATAGAATAAAGGATTTACGCCACATTTCAGTTGAAATTCAAACTTTGGCAGATCATGAAACAATTAAATTTCAATAATTCAGTTCAAAAATTACATTGGCACGTTTTCTGGTTTTTCTGAGTTGATTAGAGGTGAATTTCATTGAATACGTACTTTGCAATTATAAGGAAACGATTGCTTTAACATGGATAAATAGTACTGGCGGCCTTTTCTTAGTTTAGTATCAAAGCGGCAGAGACATGTGTTTCGTACAACACACGAGATAAAGAAAACATCTTTCTAGCGTGGAATCAATAGTTGCACCGATGCTGTACACTCGAACGGAAAAGCGTACCAATCTACCGTACCTTTCTGCACGTTGCCAGGTCCGGCATTATCTAAGCAGGACCGTGGTTTACAGTTATAGCCAATACGATGTATGCTGCTCTACCCCACTGTGTTTGTAGTTTGAGTTCCGAGATCAAATCGAAACAAAGATTTAGTAAGTATGAAAAACTGGTTTGTGTTGAAAACACAGTCAGATCACTAAGACTAACCAAGAGTGTAAAGGATGAATCTGATGTGAGTGTGAACAGAACTTTGAAGTCGTAGCGCAAACCCAAGATAGTATCAAATTATATAATATCAAAGATAATGATGAAATAGCTTGTGGTATGAATGAAATGGAAAACGAACTAGACTCGTATTTAAAAATAAGCAATTTTGTGAGGCTGACTGTTGCATGGAAAGCTAATGGAATTGAAACAAATAAAGGTTAGCAACGTCGTGGGAAAGAGAGTGATTGAAAGAGTAAATCCGGAAAAGAACATTCAATAGAAAATGAACAATTTCTCAACGTTCCATATTGCAATTCCACTCATTATAATTATTAGAAATGAAGCGTTGAAAGTTACTAGGAAGTATGAAAGCACTACACTACGGCACGTTCTCTCTTTGAGACTGTGCAGGTGCACACGCGTCGCTTTTTTAAATCTTAGCTTTCTGAAGTGTTTCCGATTGTGGTTAGCTGTATATCAATTAATTAGTGGTCCTTTGAACAAACAAATGGTGTGAAGTAGTATAAAAGTGACCACCACGGCTAGGGTCTGCTAGAAGGATTAGATTACAACGGATGAAAGATGCAGCTAGCTCGAGATGCGTTGAATATCAAAAACACTCAATGGCTACCATATAAATGTTGAAACGTTCCCATAAAAGTCTCGTTTGAAAAACTATGGTGAGTTTCCAAGCTTCTTTCAATTAGATCAGAAGTTGAATAATATCTGTTCAATGGCTTCTCGGCCTTTGAAAAAACACGCTAAACAACGAGGAGAGTAAATCGCATTGTCATTACATTGAAGGTAAAAAACTGGAGCTTTGAGAGCCAATAACTTATATGGAAAATAAATGAAAACAGTTTTTTAGAACTATCCCAAGAAAGTGGCATTATATTGGTGGATTCGGTGGGCTGGCAAGCACTATATATCTGACTCATACTACAAAATACTTCGCACAATAGACGCCCGAATTGCCTAATCAAAGGTTTGTCTGACAGTTTCATGCCATTTTCCATAAAAAGCGACCGGAACAATGTTAGTGTTGGTTAACTCACTTAGACCTGAACGATGCCTACAGTCTTCAAATTTACTAGTATGCAAGCAACGAATGAACGTTACTGGATATGTTCTTGATATTATAATGTTAGGGACCGTTCCGCTAAGTATTGAAACGATAGAAATGGCTGAATCGCGGCCTCTCTGATTGAATGGGGAAATATGGACGTTTTTCGAGAACCCTCACGTCAAAAACTGAATGTAAGGCTCAAATTGATACATAATCTGTCGGTGGAATACGTAAAAGACACGCAATGTGCGATTTTTTCATTGAGGAATTGGTCAAAATTGGTGGAGAGGAGATCTATCGAGTTATCAACCTCAAATTGATTAGTGGGGGGCGATCGAGAGACAATGTCAACATTTCAATTCGTTTTTGCGTGGCCCCCAAAAAACGGACACGTGGGTGGACAAGCTTATCGTAGGCCACGCCCAGCACAACAACCTACAGGTTAACTCGCAGTTGGAATATACAAATTAGACCAAATATTCGTTATAGTTTGACGTCGATGCACATCGACATTTACAAATTAGACTGAAAAGGAACGGGTTCAAACGAACACAACGGGATAGGGCAGCATACACCGTACAAACCACAAAATACAAAATCTGAGTTAGAAGCTTTTTTGATATTCCATATTTCTATAAGGTGCAGATATATAGAAGGTGATGACGAATTTTTGTTGCAAACACATTTATCTAGATTATGTGAAGGTTTTAACACGTCGAAAGCGAGATTCAGACTTTTTTAAACCAAAGAATGGTAACGATTTTGATCCCGCTGATAATGCAAATGTGACAGTGTTTCACATAACAATACCCTTCGAATTCATCGAATTCATTAGGAATAATTAATTCTGAGTTTTTCGAGAGAAAGGCTGAACTTTTACGACTGCCCATCGGCGTACAATCTGAACCGCTATTAAACGTTCTCAAAAATACAAAGATCACGGACCATCCAAAGTTTATATTATATAAGTAACTGAATGAGTATTATGAAATATAAACAGGTTATGAGATTATCAAATCGCCAATAGATTGGATTTTCAATGAGATAAGTGAAGCGCAATACATAAATGAAAAATTGCGCACTTGCAGAAACGTGTAGATTCACGTGTGACGTGGTTTTTCAAGCCTAAAGTATAGGAAGGGAAATGGAGGTAGGAGGACGAACCATTGTGCGAGGCTGGCAGACTGTGTGGATATTAGAGTGTAATAGAAACACGTACGCGCTCCGGAATCTCAAGCAGAGTACATACAAATATACTAGATTATCGTGGCACCGCGGCAAGTTTTTGACTTTGAAATAAGCCCCGGGATACCGAATAATGAAGGAAAAAGACAAACAATTTGAAGATTGGTCATGAACCACCACCAGGTAACATGGTGATGTGACGGATAAAACTTCTAACAACTTGAGCTCGAGATACATCAAGTTATATTGTGTGCCTGTTCAGTTTGAACAAGTGTGTTAGCTGCAAGAACATGGTAAGAGCAGTTTGATTATCAGTTGAAACAAAGCTAAAAAGGTGTCGCGACATGGAGTTGCAAAACATGTGAGTGAACAAATAATCATACTTTACAGTAAGAAAATAACTTTTCGTAATAACTGACGCCGTGGAGTACTTGCAGAAGAAAAATAATATAGTAGTAGGCACATGTGTTAGATGACGCATGTGTACCATTCACATTCTACACGTGAACCACAAAACTAATTGTGAAGCACAGCAAACATTTTGACTTAATACTGTGCTCACATCATGATCAGACTACAAACTCAGCCGAATAGACTCGCGAGTCGTATAGCTGGGGGACGAACATTGACCAAGTCCGGGGCTTGGCATACCGTTAAAGGAAAGAAAGAGTGAAGACGGCATATGTTGGCAAAGAGACATGCTGTAAATCACATTTCAAGTTCATAGATGTGCGTTGCAAATGGATTGGGCCTAAGCTAATACATGGAAAGAACCGGTCGACTGATAACACGAAACTGATAATCGAAGGCAGAATCGCGGCTTCATTCCGCGAGACGGCCGCATAATTACGTAACCACGGAAATACACATAAACATGGCATTCCTACAAATGTTGCGCACAGATAACTATTCCTAGTCAGTGATGTATCAAAATGTTTCGAACGAACTAAACAATGCGAAATGCAGTAGGAGCAAGTGACTAACTCAAGATGAAGAACGTTAAGTGAAAAATTAGAGAACTACTCCTACTAAATAGGGCGTCGTCCAATAGTGCAGTACGGAAACTCCTTCGCCTTTCTTCTATAACACGCAGGGTGTCAGGGCAACACCTATTATGTCGGTGAATTATCATAGAATAGTCGTTAGATAATTGATATTTGAGCGATTCCATTGCAAAAATAGGAAATCATACAAAATCCTGAAAATGTCCCAGACTCGATATGAGAAAATGCACAACAACAGCTGACTTTGAGAACGAACGGCCTCCTACGCCATCGCTGGAAACAGCGTGGAATCGGAGAGGGTGCGAGACGATTAGAGCGTAAATGATCATCGACTAGTGCACAGGTCTTATGCTCATCGGACATCAGCTATATGGTTGGTATAGTTCCATGATCTACTCCGTTCCACCATTTCATGCACACCTACAGTACACATTCATGTCGACTTTCTGAAGGAAACGCAGATCCAACCTATTTTTCATAGTTTATGGGAGTAGGGTCCAAGAGAGTTTCAGAGCATATCTAGTGGGCAAAACTGGCTGACAAATCAATGTTGTACGAATCTACGATAACGTGAAACATACTAAACTGCGCTTATCAGTAGCCTATCAAAACCTCTAGTGTTATTTACCTTCCAAACGTGAATCTTGATTGAGCTTCATTAAAATTATGACAACGCGCCTTAGTTAACAGGAAAAAAGTGTAAATAACATTAAAAAAATTGCATATGTAGGTTTATAGGTCTCAAAACCAAGGGTCACTTTACAAGCTCTTTACAAGTACTTTGTGTGCAGTCAGACGTCCCTAACCCTAAACCCCCGATTGTGAAATGAAGTTTTTTTATTCAAACCTATTAAAGTTCCGTGACACATATGGAACACATCAGAGCAACGTTACTGTAAAGTACACGTTCGCGTTTCACGTGACTGATATTGGTGAATGAGAATATCACCGGTCTTATTCGAAGAAAGTAAATCTGAGGATTTACATCGGATACGTGGTAGGAGGGCAGACCGGTTTTCCGATTTCCGGGCGCTCTTCACGTTGAACAAATAATGACTGAGCCGAAGGGTAAGACAAGGTATCTTATAGATACACTTTTTTCTGACAATGTTCTGGTTATAAACACTATATTTCTAGCATAAAGTATATCATAATTTATTTAATGTGCTCGTAGACACTTACAGTATACCTTTTCAGTCTAAAAACACGTTTTCGAATAATGCAGTCTGACAAATTTTCCAGGTTTGTTAACGTGTTCTATGCCAAACTTGAACTACAACAATGAATGAATAAAATGTACCGCCTTGTTTTGGGAACAAATATATTTAATGCAGCTCTGGAATTGAATATTCAGTATGATCTGCCATGCTATGCACAAATGGATGCCTAAAGCCTAAAGCAAGTTACAGCACATCTGAGTATAATTTAACTGTTCAGCTACAATCAGTATGAACAACAGTAAGCTTGATAGTTTCTCAGAGAACGAATAAGCTATCAAAATTGGACCTGCAGAACTCGCATAACTAAAATGCTACGTAACAGGGCTTGCTTGATCCAGTGACCTTCGACAATTCAGAACAAGTCGCAGAGAATATTCATAATTTGTTGCGACCGATACAAAAAAACTGCAATTCCTCCAGTGCAAACGCATGAACTATCTGTAAAACATATAAATATACACATTCGTGTGTTGATTTTGCTTAGCTTACGTAATGTATATTAGTGGCTGTCGTCATATAAAAAATAGTTGCACTGCCACGAAAATTCTGCTTCAAAGATGAGAGTTGTTGAACTTTACGATAAGCCTACTCTGCGCATCTTACTTCGTCGCTGAAGAGTGTGTACTGTTAGTAGAGAATAAAGGGACAAAAAAATGGTCACAGTGTTCACACTACAAGAAATTTTTTCATAGTCATAGTTCGTTGCGTAGCATGAGCTATTTAGGGTAATACTGGAAAAATGTGAATTGATCATTTGGGGAAAATATCTATAATTGCAGTTTTTATTCTTTTCAATTTACGGAGAAGAAATCAGTCACGTAATGAATCATGGGTATTGTTAGGTGACACTTGAAGTAGGAATGTTGAAAACATATTAGGAATGGTGTGAGCTCGCGTGTTCAACACGTGTCATAGGACACGTGAGTGCTGCGTCGTGGGTGGGAACGTGTGAAAGACACGGGTACACGGAGCGAAATGATGAGACGGGAGGACGGGGACCGGTAGGGGATAATAAGCAAATGCCGGAAACACTGACCAAACAATTGAACAAGCAACGAACGCACGCAAACACTGGCAATATTAGCTGTCAGTTAACAAGCGCCACTCCAAGCCGTGAAAACGGTTCTGTTTTCGAACTGCGGCGGGTAATAACAATATAAAATTTACAGGTAACCTTATGTATACGAATTTACTCCATCACGCTAAAGCTACTTGCGTCGCGGCACAATCATTATGGTTAGATCAAGAAGCATTTCAAAGAACTGCGTAAATTGAGAAGCAACGGAGAGAATAGAAGATGATTCCCAAGCAGGAAGCATGTATGCTGTGCTATTCACACTATTTACCTAGTCCGTAGTTGGTGGAGTCAAATTACTATACCATATAGTGGGGGACATTGCTCCAGACACTACAGTAGGCTTTCTTACTTCGGTTTCAATTTCTTCGTCACATTTCACAAAAACAAATAATTTTGGGATTCACACAGAAAACAAATAGGGTATCGCGAATCGGATAAACTACTTTTGGTGAATGTTTTGATCAACCTACAAAGGCTCTGCACACAACCCAAACATACTTTCTTCGTTTTCAAGTAAACGTCTACATATATTGAGCTGTTCTTGGTATAATGAATAAATATATAAAAACTACGACGACATACACGAAAACTTGGAGTAACGGAAAACTAACTCGAAGATGATAGGTGTAAGGAAAAACTGAGTAGAGAGAACTGGTATTTAATTGAGGCTGCCCATGTCTACAGTTATTCACACCGATTTTCGCGCTACCAAACAAGGAACACTGACACCTAGGTGGTAATTGATCATGTACAGTTGCTGTCACGTGAAAACGTGAGCAGAGTAGTCACGTGAAACGTGAGGACGTGAAACTATGCACGGTTCGCAAAAAGTCAAAACAGTTAGTGACGAAGGATGAGCGCAAACCGAGCCATGGGAAAGTAAATAGGAGCTAGGTTGGTTACATAAATGAATTCGTAATCAATTCATACAAACATTTAACGTCTTAAACACATTTAAAAACGACATTAGACACATTCAAACTTGATCATGTTTCCTAAAGCATGATCGTTCCTTTCAACAGATAAAAAAATGAATAGATAAAAGTCGTAAACGTGAAGAAACGTTAGCCTTACGTTTTTTTTCGACTATTGCTTGGACTAGAAGTGAAACGCATGTGTTGTGGACTAATCACGACCGCGGGGTGACAGATGAAACTTAAAGAAAGAGAGACCTTGACTACTGCCATATGGTGAGTGCTCGATCAGAAAGAAACGAGAGGAGAAAATAGGACATTACGCAACGTGGAAACGCAGTTGGTCGTGAAGTGGTCTGGTTGCCAACTCTGCGACTAGGTTTTAAGGTGTACGTGACACCGTGTGAAGAAAAACGAGAACGAGTACTTTCACAATCATTCAGGAGCTAATAGACCAGTAATGCCTCCGACCACATTTCACCTTCACATTCTAGCATGTTGTAGATTTGTGCATCGCAGAAATAATTGTCATCCGAGCAAATGCGCGCTTCCGATCAAACTACAAGGATCAAATCGAGCTAGTTGGTCGATTTCGAAACGCTGAAAGTGTTGCTGAGTGAAAGCATCAAATTGCTGTAAGTATAACATAGGCTTCAGAACACCTATTCGACGTTTACTAGAAGAAGATTTTCAATCGATAGATAACAGTAATGATGATCGAATGTAGGACAGATCTCGAGTGCACAAAGTGAAACTTACACTACAAAGTATATTCGAATCAGTGAACAAAACTGTTACGAGCCCACTTGCAACTTATTCTCACAGAACGTCACACCAGCTTTCATTAATACAAAACATCTGTACTTGTAGTCAGAAGCCAAATGAAACGAGTGACTCACATCAGAGAATTGCGGGATAATAAATTCTACCCTCTCTCATGTTGTGCTACGAAAATTAGGAATTATGGCCGTATTTCGTTCTATACAAGATACTTTATTTTATGCAGAGTTCAATTAATTGTTGATAGGGTGAATTTTCAGAATCTAGATCTTCACGGGCGATGAATACAAGAATTTATCTACGGGTCCACAACGCAGAAAGAAGATAGAGCAAGATGGAGAGAAAATGGGGGAAGTGCAACAGATTTATATTCAAATTAACTACAGGTGTAGACCCATTCCTCCGTCTCTGAAACAAAGTGACTTGTAGATAGACAGAGACAAACTAGTATACCAGAATGTTAACTATGTACAAGTCAAGTTGTCGCGTTAAGTCAAGCTGTCGCGTTACAAGGTTATGAATCCTCACAAAGTGGAAAATATACAGGGCATTTCAAAATTACTGGCACAAATACAAGTTTTTAAGAGGTTCTGGTTCTGATATAAACTGTTAGTCAATTGCACAGTCACATGAAACATGGGAAACACAACAGAACTGAGAAAGGTGCAGTGACAAAGAGCACGATGCCTCATCAGAATTTTAACTTTACGTGACTATTCAATTTACTTCCAGTATACACGTCATTCAGTTCCAGAGGTTCAGGGATCATGAAATGGGATGATGGTTAAAGGGTGGTCAGTCCGCATAGGCAGAGGTGCATTATAAGCACCTGGCCGAGCTGCATATAAGCCCCGTCCAATTAAAAAGTTTCGAAATTTTGCAATATTACCCAAATACAGGTCAATTCGAATCTTGTTGACCAGTTTTCGATAATCTGGTCAATTTGGATGCGTTCTCTCTCTCATTTTATCCGGATCACTAATGACAATGGTCAGAAACTGCTCTAGAAATGACCACGGTCAAAGATGTTGCAACCATGGTCATTTTTTTTCTTATGACTCCCTCTTATGTTGATCTTGACCATGGTCATCACACGATTTGACCACTGTCAGTCCAGAAAATTGAGAAACTCGCCTCATGCCGGACTCGAACCCGCCTCACCTGGGCCAAAAGCAAGAGGCTAACCACTGAGCTATGGGGCCGATAGTTCGGGGCGCTTCACTAGTTTATACACCATCGCGCACAACACGAGCTCGAGATTAAGTAAAGAATAATGGCGAACGTTAATAAGAAATGGTGCGAAATAGAATAATATAGACTATTCCGCGCAATAGATCTTTCACAGTAAACTCCACATTCATTAAAGCACTATTACTCTTTCTTGATTGGTATCTGAAGTGTTGACTTTGTTTACTTACTTGATAAACTGTTTGACTCTTCTCTCAACTTCTTTTGTTGCGAGTTTAAGATTTGTTTGTTTATATTCATAGTTTTCATTCACTAGGCTAGGTACCGGAATTATCTGTGCAGTAGGAATTTGATTATGCAGGAATCGGTGCGCATAACCCCCAGGTTGGTGACAAATAACGGCGAATTTATTAAACAATGCAAAACAATAAAAACTTTTTATTTAGTTGTTCCCTGTACATTCTCATGGAAGATGAATGCTAAATGCGGGCCGCGGCAAGTATCCAGAAAGAGTGCAGCTCTGGTACATGACCCAATAGCTCAGCGGCTAGCGGGCGCGCCTTTTACCCAGCGGGTCGCTGGTTCAATTCCGCGAGCTGAGTTGACCGTTGTCAATGAGGACTCAGTCCACAAATGACCGCGGTCATTTCTTCACTAAATTTAAAGAAGGTTCCAATTGACTTGACAATTGTCAAATAAGTTCTTCTCGTCAAGGACCATTGTCAATTATTGAGTTGACCAGATAGTAGGAATATGGTCATTATCGAACAAGTTTCTACAAATAATTTCTAGTTTAAACATCGACCAGTATTTAAAAAACAAGCAAAGTTTCCAAACTTTTTAGTTGGATGCGGCTTATATATATGAGTAAACAATCGCGCCTCGGCAACAACATTTTACCGCGTCTCTAATGAATTGCATTGTGATCAATGGAATGAAAACCAAGTAGAGTGCATATCCTTCGAACCGCGATCGAACTACAAATACAGCAAAAGGAGGCGAAGTTGTCGTTGCCCTAGGATCGAGTTTACAGATGATAATAGTTTGTTATAACCTTTACAGTATGCTATTGAAATCTCGAGGCCTTTGAATATCGAAGCTTTCAGAATCTTCACTGCCCTCATTACTACGAAATTGGAAAAATTCCAAATCGACTATGTGTTCATGAAAGTAATGCACTTGAGTGAAATGGAGTTGATTCTATCCATTCCAAGCCGTTTTTGCGGTATTTGTGAATCATTTATTTACGTGTATATGACTGAAACTGAACAATTCTTCCATTAAATTCCAAATGGAACACGTTTTGATCACGTTATCAGAGGAGACAATGCACTTTACCCCTGAATTTCTCACCCATAAGTCGTCTCCACCTATTCTGGTGGAGGCCGCTTATGGGCGAGGCAGACCTTTGGGCGCCAGTAATAAGGAGTACGTGCAACACTGGACCGCGCTTCTTACAGTGCACTTGGCGCTAATTCACTTCGTTGCGAAGAAAACCTACAGCATTACAGCAAATATGAACCGTTATTAAATTCCTAAAAACGCCCTTATTTGCCTTTCCACATTAGGAACGTTCTCACGATTTTCCATAACAATTAAGTAGCAGAAATTATGAAATTTTAGGAAAAAGTTATGTCATTTCCTCCTTAGTCTTGTCTTTGATCAAGTGACCACAAATAAATATGCAATTATCGATGACACAGTTTTATATCTCCCAATTATGGGCGATGGAAAAGCTATGAAGAAACCAATGAAGCTGTCATGAAACATTTTGTCGCGGAGTACGTAAATGAATGAACAAAAAAGATACATGAGAGACGGTAGCGATCTGGAAATTTCTCATGAGCACTTGACGAGCTACATCTCTCCTCCACGTACGTGAAACGCAAATGTACAGTGAGGTGTTCCCACCAGGAACGGGGTTACAGCCAAAGCGAGAGGGGATCATGTGAAGCCGTGTAGGCAGGCGTTAGATGCATTCAGAACAAGGGGAAGCTATCCATTCTATATAATTACCTCGTTTGGTGGTCGCTGCGCACCACTTTTTACACCTAACTACGGACACCTAGCCCTGGTCGCACAGATCAAGCGAACCACAACTACAACGGTCATTGGGGATATGGTTGGAAAATTGATATGATGGGATGAACTCAAACAATAAAGGCAGGAATTTCTCTGAACTGCTAGTTACTCTTCTTGAAAATGATTCACAATTTGAGTGTCCCCCAAGAAAAGTCTGGCTAACTATGCCTGTTGTGTTATTTTGCTGTGTATTCGGCTTGATTCCGCGGCAGTTCAATCGTAAGTTTAAAATTTTCATGAGTGAAGATCAAACTACATAGATTAGGTCATTCCCTAAAACGATCCTGCCAACTCTTCAGTTGTTTATGAAGCTGTGATATTTTTATGAGAAATCAGTAATAGAGCAATTGATCAACTTCTGCAGTTAGCTTTGAATGTTACATCTCTGTAATGAACTCCGTATATAACTGGTACAAAGTGCCCTGATAGAAAATATATTCTTCATATAGCTGTACAAACTACACCACAGATAGAAATTTTTCGCATAGCACATAGGATAATATTTAATATTCCAAACTAAAACTGGTCCTACTTTATACAAGAAAACAAGGAATGTAGTATAATCACCTCTCAGACTAAAGTATCACAAGAATTGAAACAGGGAAAATTGTGACTACGAATGTTAACTAATGTTGATTAGGGCAGTCAAATAAAACTCAACACTAAGTAGGCTTCAAAATTTGATACAATGTGAAGGGAGCCTCTTGTCCGTAGAACAAGACAATGACTAAAAAGTAAGTGAAATTATTCACATGATGGGAATGTAGTTGTCGATCTTAGTGCGATGTCTCTGGGAAATACATTCAGCGATCCAGATGATGTTCCTGGAAGAGACCATTGAACTGATAGAAACTCGTCAAACAGGAGACGTAGTGACAATTTACTATGAAATCATTTAAAATCTGACAGCATTGAGAGCCTTCCTAACATAATGCGTACTGCATAGTTGAAAGCTCATCTACAGCTGAAAATACGAAACTTAACTTAAAACTCCCCTCAAAACTAGATTCTACACAACAGGAGAATTGTACGAAACATGGCGGTTAAACCAGCACTAGATGTATTCATAGTATCAAGGTAATCACGTACCTCATCTCCTGTTCCTTCAGTTTTATGAAAGAGTAGAAAACTCCAAAGTGGAACTGGTGCAAATAGGCGTGGACGTTGAGTTTTACCTGAAAAATTATATGTTCACACGATATCAAAAGGCAATTTTACATAATTGCTCGACTCGAAAATTGACGACATTCTCGTTAACGTTGCGAAACTTGAAAATACAGTTTGAGAGAACATACCTCGTGCTCAAAGAACTTGTCTTCGAGGGTCTTGTCACCAGACTGGTTTCCACCGGTACCCTCGAACAGAACCTTGTAGTCTGAATAATACTCGCAGACTTGCTTCACTTGTTCATAGTCATCAGCGCGAGCTAGACCACCCAAACCTGAAAACAAAGTCCGTGGTATGCACAAATCAGTAAGATGTGACTACAAAAAAGAGCCAGTTTATCAAAATTTCGCTTTTCATTTACTCGTGAAAAGTATGCATGATTATGTATGAAGAATAGGTCAATTCTTCCGATTTTGTACAAAAGGGAGCCTACTTTCCAAGGTTTCTTGCTATCGGGGGTGAATTTTCAGGATTGTATCCGTATGGAAGGCTAATGAACACCGAGACATCCTGCTACGGGTGCCGACCCGCTAACAATTGGGCACACATTGAAAGAAGTAGTAAAAACTGGGATTCGGTCTACTATTGATATATTGAAAGAAGTAATAAAAACTGGGATTCGGTCTACTATTGATATATTGAAAGAAGTAATAAAAACTGGGATTCGGTCTACTATTGATATACATGTTATTCAGAATATAGACCAACCTTCAGGGTACAGCTTTCCACAGCGAGGATAAAGCTTTTCTCTATCATCCTTGCTCAACTCAGTATCGAAAGAGTTGATCGTGATAATGATGGAGCGACGATCAGCTTCGAACTGAAATCTCCATATTTAACAACAATTATAGTGAATTACGCTACTCAAAATCTATATACGAATGAAAAAAGGCCTTTCTATAAATGTATGTTACATCAGCACATTGAAGAACAGAAAGTACAAGAAAATAAATAAAAAATATTTTAAAAATAATAATTTGGCAAAAAATAGAATGAACTGACCGCGAGAATCTCGCACATGACTTCGGCGGTAGTACCTCCGAGCTGGCTACAGAATCCATAGAAATCCTCAATGTAGGCCTTGTACAGTGTACTTCTGATCAATTCGACATTCATCTCATCCAAATCTTGCTCGTTGATACAATCCACAAAGTAATTGGCTGAAATTTAGATATGTCAAAAGTGAAATTATCTTGTAAACCCAAACGGTAGATTCGGAGTTTGATAAGTGTTTTCTACTAAATATACTTTACAGACGTAACATTCCAGATTAACAAAAATTGCGGGAGATTTCACAAAAAAAAGACGTTACTTCCGAAATGGCAAGCATATTATGAAATAAACTCGAAAATTCGTTCAAAACTGACAAAGAGCTATTATAGTTATACGTAAATAAATACGGCGCGTTCAGATAAGAATACTGAGATGAAAAGGAAAAAATGCACTATTGCTGTAGAAAAATAACTGACCGAGAGGTGTATCAACTAGTACGGCATTGTAGAGCTCGGCAGGGGTTGATGCGATATGGATGGCCTCCATCTGCTCGAAAGAACCTAAACAAAATACTTCATATACTCTAATTTATATGAATTTTCCCGCAATATCGGAATTGGATGATTCATTGTCGGGACACCCTCAATTGGTGCATTCCTGTTATATTACACTCAGCTTATGACATTGGACAATGTTTTATAGAACGATACTGACCTTAAAAACCTCTGGGACAAACATATATGGGACAGCAACCCTAATTTCCCCGGGATTACCATTTTACAATCATGCAACGCAATGCTTCTATGGATAATTAACTATTACTAATCAATGACCATGTCTATAATCTCATACGTACCAAGAGGATGACATTTGCTGATCAGTTCACTGATTGGTCGTTGATGAAGAGTACCAGTGATCAAAAGAATGATGTTATCAATCATGTACGAGTACCTGAACCAGCAAAAATAAAAAAGGGTAGAGACGCAGACGAAAAAAAACTATCTAGACTAGAGAACTGAGAACACTATTTATGTAAATGAAAAGAACGATAATTTCAAAAGAAGAAAGAGTTTTTTACCAATTTAAACTGAGGAGATGCACACGCACACGAGTTGTAAAATGAACTGTGTATTGTCTATTGAAAAACTTACGTGATGTAATCAAGAAAGGTGGCGAGAGGTTCAATGGCATTATTCCTCAGATGAGTGAACTCTGTTACAAGCTTCTCCTTCAATCGCTCATCGATTACTTGAACCTAGAAACAAAAATATATGAGCGGCTCGATTATGGGGGTAACTTGCTCACTCACGAAAAACTGCTCGAGTTTCGCTGTAGTAAAAAAACACAACAGGCCAGAATGCAATGAAAGACTTTGGTTTCACTATTCTTCAAGTAAATTGTTTTCAAAGGTTGCGATAGTGGTTTTAACTGGGAACTGCCTCGCTCGGTACAGTAAAAACATATATTGAAAATGTATTGTTGATTAAAAGAGAAAGAAAACACTTACAGTGATCGCTCCTGGCTCATTTGCGAGGAAATTTCCGTAGTCGGTGGACTGAACATGAAGCTTCAAATCTAAAAAAAACATTTTAGGAATGATGAAAAGACTTCGAAGGTAAGGATCTTCCAGCAACCTTCTACTATAAGCGCATACACCAGTAAGGTCTGACTAAGCGACAAAAAGTAATCCGTTTTAAGATGTAAACACGTGAACATTTAGGATTTTCCATCAAATGTAGACCGATTTTCATCTTTTCGACCGAAAAGTAGTCCGTTTTCCGAATTTTTCTGACTATTCGGACAATCTTGCTGGTGTATGTATAAGCGAGAAATATGTTTTAACATGAATACAGAGAACATAATAAAAAAACATGTTACGAAAACTGGTGAAGATTCAAGATTCAGATTCAAAACATGCTTAAAGAAAAGTGAGTCCAAACGAAATCCGTCCCACAAGAAACCTATAAACACTACTAATAAGTCCAAACATTTATTATACTTATGTACTAGAGAAATAAATTCTAGCGTAATATCATAAACATCAAAACGTTTAGCATACCTTCAAGTGTTTCACATTGAACGAGATTGGCATAATCAGTTTGAGAGAGAAGACCACCCTTGAAACCACGAATAAGGGCCTCGAGATACCCATGATCAATGTTGAAGAAGAATTCACCCATCTTGTCTAACTCCTTAAAGTGGCAAATTCGAACAATGCATAAAAAAAACAAGATGACAAACATGGGGAATACATTGTATAATACGCCGCAAACATATGAAAACAATAAAATAAATAAAATGAGAATTGGTAACGATAATGAAGCTATAAAATTGGAGTTGAAAATGACATCAAGGGATACATAAAATAAAGAGAAGAGGCTGTGTGTGCACAATAGAACGAATTATAGTAAAATTCGAACAGAAACTTTATATAAAGAAACGTGAAAAGCAGATGTAGCCAGTATTGGTCGACCGCTAATCGATCGCTGGTCTTTCGTTTGCCTGGGACAGGGGAGCGCGCGCAATTCAAACGCTAGCCCCGCCCACCGAGTCCGTGGGAACCTACCTCCTTTAAGCGAACACTTTCTTCCAGCACCCATGCCGTTATGGAGTGCATTGCTAGGGTATTTCTAGTTGGAGGCAGCTCGAAGGCAGTTCGATATGACAACGAAACTACTGTGGAGGTGAGAGACTACAAACAGTACAAACTACACCGTTCAACTAGATGTCTTAGAAATGTGTTATTGACAGTTGAAGTAATATATATTCTGGTTGACGTTTTCTACTGGTTTCCCAATGTTGATCATCGAGATGCATCTTGTTCTTTCATATCGAGGGCTCATGCGAAATTGATCAAAAAGTCTCGTTACATTAGTTCCATTATAGTCACTGTGCATCTTTTCAACTAAACGTTTGTTTGTGAATGTCAATCTCTGTGCATATAATGCCTACCCAATAGGACAATGTTCCAACGCATTCCTTGTATCCGGTGTCGCGTCTTCTAACAACTGTTTGCAGTAAACACTATCGAACCAGCATCTCAAATTAATGGCTTGTTAGCTAAATGTACACAGAATATAACAATAGGCGCATGGAAAGCATGCAGTTATCAAAAGTTGGAAAAAGCCTGCTCCATTCTAACTGAATGTAAAATCAAATTTTCAAATAATCTCAGTTCATAGATTGCATTGTGGAACCTATTTTACTGTTTTTTCACCCAACATCAAGGCGTATTCTAACAGAATGTGTAATCAAATTTTCAATCGTTCAATTCTGATTCTATACATTGCGTTGTAGAGCATATATCGCTGTAATCTTTCCTTTTCTCTTACATCGTTATGGATAGTTTACTATTCGTTTCCCAGTCTTGATATAGTCAACAAAAGCAACTATCACTAACGCATGTAATGTGAATGGTGTATATAAAGGACGCGCAACATTTGAATGAATTACAAGCGCATCTCGCGAAAGCGACTTTGTTTCTGATTCTGGTGTTTACAAACCTACTGATTTGATACAATATTGATTGAATAAGTATACTACAGGTTATTCTCACTGTACTTCTTTAGTTATGGATAGATTAATATTAATTTTCGAGTTTTTATGTTCTAAGAACCGACAAAGCATAAAATTGTGAAATTTAAATTGAAAAAATTGATAACTTTATCTCTTTATTTCTTTCTCTCTCTTTCTTTCTCAGTTCTTATCGTTTCCTCTCTCTCTTTCTCTTTCTCTCTCTCTCACTCCTATTTCTCTTTCTCCCTCTTTTTCATATCCCCCCCCCACTGCCTCTCTTTTGCTCTCTCTCTCTCTCTCTCTCTCTCTCTCTCTCTCTCTCTCTCTCTCTCTCTTACTCTCTCTCTTTCTCTCCCCCCTCCACTGCCTCTCTCTCTTTTTTGATCTGACGATTCCATTCTACCTGTCATGATGGCTGAATCTGCGTTATCCTTCCACTCACCACATTTGTTTTGATAGGGTGCAAATGGGCCATTGATCACATTACATAAGAAAGAGACCGTATGCCATTTGTCGATTCCCCTCTCCCTGAATTCCATCTTCAAATCGCTACGAGACCTAATGGGGAAGGAACAATTTTAAATACTGGCCAATCTGCAGAAATAGCAAATTACGCAGAACAACTGAACAAGTTATAGTTTTTTGCCTTTCCCACTGTTGTTCAACTGATTGAAACTGTTCACAGCTGAAGTAAATTTCAAGCTACAATAGGGCTTAGATTCAAGCTAAGACTGTTACTATCGCATTGTATCCCGTCTTCTTTCGCTATTTTTGCTGTAGTGATGGTGATATCCATCTCATTCTAGTATCTCTGATTTATTTCTTGACGCTCTTTGAAACGCAAGTAGACATTCTCATGTTTGTTGGTTTTTCAGTGTTTGTAGTTTGATACCGCGGCGATTTTGCCATAATTCGATTTTGCCATAATTATAGCAGAACGATTATGTGGACCAATCCCGTGTCAACGGTCCTTTAAACTGCAATTGAAAAATGTATTGCAGTTTAAAGGACTGAGGCGTTGGGATATTGTTGAACAGAAATCACCGGTGTCAAAGCATGTCAACGCAGTGACGCTTTAGTAACGTTTTTATAATGAACCATGTTTCTTTGAAAGTAGTTAGTTTATTGTTCTTCAATTTTGCCGCAAGCTTTACAAGATTTCACCTCTTCAACTTTGTAATATCTTTGAAGTAGGTGGCGACCTGACCTCATCTATAGTGAACCAATCGTGAAGCCCATGCCTTACAGTACTCAACTAGTTGATTCGGAATAAAAGCGTCTCCGAACACATCTTTGAACTTACTTCAGCTTCAGACTAGCTTCTTAAAGTCAATTGCTTGTTGGCTCACTGTTAGCAGAATATAACAATAGTCACATGCGAAGCGATCAAATTTTCAATTGGTCAATTCTGATTTTATAGATAGCGTTGTAGTTGTAGAGCATCTAGCGTTTTTTCTTACACCGTTACGGATAGTTAACTTTTCGTTTCACAGCTTGATTTGATATGCTGAACAAAACCAACTATCACTAACGCACGTAATGTGAATGGTATATATAACCGACGCGCAACATTTGAATGACTTGCAAGCTCATCTCGCAAAAGCGAGTTCGTTTCCGATTCTGGTGTTTACGACTGGAGCTACGATTGAAAATCGATGAATGAAACACTGGTTTTTCTTTTGATAGATCCCTACTTCTTCAGGCACGGATAATTTTTTTTATCGAACTTTTAGGCTCTATACGCCTTTTAATATAAGTTCACTAACTTTCAATAAGCAAAATATTGCCTACAAACATTCTGTATATGACTTTCCAACTATTCCCATTCCAGGGTTGTTTCGGGATGTAACCCTCTTGCGCTCTCTTTCTCTCCCCCCCTCTCTCTCTCCCCTCTCTGTCTCTCTCTGAATCCATAATTTCGGTGACAATGGTATTCAGTAACCTAGGGCAGGACCTTTGGACCAGTTCACGTGGTACGCGGCTGTTCCCAGGTGTTGCTCTGTCGCGTCCAATAAATCGCATCTTTATGCTCAATCGATCATTCGGGTCTGACCAAGAGCAAAAGACGACAAACACGATGCTTACTCACTTGTTATTGCACCTGCGCACAATAAAACTGACAAAAGGGCGACAAAGACGTAGCCACTTCGGTAGCTGAAACGAAACGGAAATATATACATCTAGGAACCTTTCAGTCTTGTGAATGGAAATGTCTCACCGGTAACTCCACGAAATCCGATAACTTCACGACATTCTTGGTCTGTTCCGTCTATTTTCGCTGTCTTCTGTATCTAAGAGCAACGATTATAGGAATTGTTTACGGTGGAGCTGGCTTAAACGATGTACCTTCGTGCGAGCTGCTGTATTTGTAGTTTGACCCCTCTTGGGCTTTGATCAATCATAGTTTGTATCGCTGCCTGGGTATGCAGATCAAACTACAACTCTTCCCTACAACTTTTGTACTTAACCACTCGTCTTTCCGAATGGCCGGATAAATTCATATGTGGGAGCCGACATTTTTTGTTACCACTTCAACCATCGATCGTCGGCAAGTTAGCAGTCAGAACGCAATGAATGGCATCAATCTTCCATAGTTAGACGCGAACATTTTTGGGAAGCAATTGGGGTTCCCTGGAGACATAAGTATTCAATCAAACTGAGTTTTTTCAGCGGCGCCCAAAGATTATGATATAGTATAGTGTACAAACGTTGGTGAATTTCGAAGGGGTATACAAGTATTTTCGTCTCTTCTTTTAGTGTATACAAGTATTTTCGCCTCTTCCTCTTTGTCTTTGTGTTGTAGGAAGTGATAAAGTTAGCGCTGTAGTTTGATCTTAAAGCACAACAGAAGTGTACGATACACTAGTACAAAAATGACAGTGACTATCTCACTTACCTAAGTGCAGTTAAACCGATTTCATTCATTCTCAGGCAATTTTTTTTTCAGGCAAATGGGAATGGATAAAGTTCAGACGTTCCAATGTTTTAACGTTAAACGTGAAGATTTCTCGTAATTTTTCAGAGACTTCTGCAAGTGGTCGTCCATGGGATAGGAATTTCCTCGGTAGCGACGCCTCACTTCTCTCTCCGATTGCTGACCGGTCTCCAACCGGAAACATCTAGTGAGTACGGTAAATAGTAACCAAATACCTATTCACGTTCAACATGGTAGTAACCAAGCATAATAGTAACCAAATACCTATTCACGTTCAACATCTGTACTGTGAATTACGCAAATGTCAAGCAGCATAAGTACTATGGAAGAAGGAATTAACACCCGATGAACACATTTTACGAAAATATAATAGAAGAGAACAGAATGCGAAACGAACCTGATCGCATACAGCAAAACCTCATTGTAAGAAGTATTCATTTTGTGTTGTAGATGAGTCTGTGTGGCTGCACCCCTGCCTGCCAGTATCTAGCCTTCGCACTGTCTATGGTCGACACTTTCTACCCAGCACTTCTGCCGGAGAACTCAGGTTCCGTCTATTTGGTTATTTTGCTGTTCTATCTCAGTTATATCTCAGTTTTGAGTCGGTTTACACAGATCTCCTAGCCAGATCAAGAATGTACGGTCACTGTATTCAAAACAAAAGTAAGAGGAAAAGTAATAGTTTCTCAAGATTGTTTTCCATTCACCAGCCGCCTACAGATATCAGGCCTAAGCGGTGTAGTTTGCCCTATCCCGATGTGTTTGTACTTTGATCTCGCTGCAATTAGTGAATTACCTATTGTATCAATATCAAACTACAACAGCATTGAACAAGACCTACATTCTGAAAACAAGAAAGGTTGGGTTTGTTATGGTTTCGCAGTGCATCGTGCGCAGCGCGGAGCGCTGCGCAGATTAGTTTTTGTTCAAAGGTCTGCAGACATTACAAAACAGATTATTACAATTTTCTTCAAAGTACGTCGACCATTTTCTTAGATTTTTGCATGAATCACTGAAGGGCAACACGTCTACAAGATACTAAGTTCACGTTCCAAGTAGAATTTATTGAGAGGAGTTAGAGGGCCCAACGTCTCGCAAAAATGGCTTCCGTGCGGGGCGGCGGCGCCGGCGCCGGCGCCGGCGACAAAAGTGTCCGCCTCCTCAAATCTCGGCATAGTTTCGCACAAAATTAACTTATTCAAAAAATAATTACATCATTGAAAAGCTCTAAAAAAGTTGAGGTATACGTATTTTCCAGGTATGTCTGAAATTTGAATATTACGTGTGAGAGAGCCGAAAATGGTCTCGCAAAAAATCATGGATAGACCGGTTTCGTGAAAATAAAAATGAAAGAAGAGTTTAACGTGTAGTAGGAAGACGTTTTCCAATGAAGAACTCATGACAGGCGGGTACAGCTTGGTTTTCACTCCTATTCACATGTCTGATTGGCGGATTGGATAAACGCTCTATTCACGCACGGCGAACGAAGGTTCGATTCCTGCCTGGAGTCTAGAGTGGAAAATTTGCTATCACTTGAACGAGGTTACAACTACACCAAACGTTCTGCACTACGGCACGGTCTAAAACTCCAATATAAAAACATAACATTCCTTGTTTAGCTTATTGTTCAAAAATATAATTTTTTATCAAAAATGACCGTTACTTCGTAACCATAGAAAAAGAGTTCAATTAGTATAAAAAACGAGTGTAAAGAAAGTAAAGATTAGTTTTGGATAAATATGTACAAGAAATATAAAAGAAGTCCAATAAAAATATTTTGAGGAAAATGCTAATCTCGCTTCTCTTGAAAACAACGGAGTATAAGCTAGATTATTGTGAGTCGCAGTCAGAAGTTTTCTTCCGACAACCAAAAACTAGGTATCCTTTTTTTGAAATTCTGAACCGAGCGAGATTAGAGTTTTCCTCTAAATATTTTTATTGGACTTCTTTTATATTTCTTGTACATATTTATCCAAAACTAATCTTTACTTTCTTTACACTCGTTTTTTATACTATTGTTTTATATTTATTTTCAGATTTCAGCTGCGACTCCGGTTTATGCCGCAGTCCGCTTATGAACTGCTCCTGACCGAGTCAAAGGCCTTCTTCTATCTGCACGATCAAGTACGTTTAGGGGGTGACATTTGAGAATAAATATACAATTTGAGATATTTATAAAATAGAAAGTACAAGTTATGATCAGGGGCAAGCTTTGTGAGTTATAATTTCATGCAAACTACTCAAGACAGCCGTATCAAACTACAAACACAGCAGAACTTCTCGACATGCACCGTGCTAGTCTCGTGCCTCTCTCTGCAACCCACTTATTCTTCACAGCAAGATAGTAAATCTGTGAAATGAATTTTACACAAAATATCTGCAAATGGAAAATTTTACTCCGTCATTCCGTTCTCCGCCTTCTATAACGTACACAAACAAACGAATTCATCAATTCAAACATCCATTTGTTGGTTAGATACATGTAAGTCTAGAGCTTATTGTAAGAGGTTATCGATTGGCGAAAAAACTTCCTTTATTCAAATTCACCATTTTGTATTTCAGGTTTTCGAAGATTTCCTGGGCCACGTTGCGTGGAAGGTGAATCAGGAGGCAGCTCTCGAGCTGGCGGCTCTCAAAGTCTGTCGCGATTATGCAGAAAAACACTCGTCAGTTTTTCTAGTTTTTTTCTCTTTCACTTTACCCTCTCCTTCTTTTTTCACTTCATCATACATCTTTGCTCAATAAAAGTGAGAGGGTACTGTATATCTCCATTATCTTTTTGTGCTTCTACTCACCTTTTTTTGTAATCAGTTCTGCAAAACATTTCAACTGGGGGTCAGCTTGCATACTTTTTCAACTTTCTCAATGCTCCTGTCACCCTCAAACTTACAAACAAATACTTAAGATAAAGTTTGAAAATAAATGTTGATCCGTTGTCCTTAATTGGGGTGGTAGGCTCAAATTGCTCGCGCGCTAGCAGTTTATTGAATTGGCAAACAATAATTTGAATTGTTTGAGCTCGTTTAACGAATATCAGGAAAGGCGTCTGAACGTAGTATATAATTTCCAACAGAATTTGATCTCCCTGGTCATTCCAGAGAAGTAAAAGTAAATAAAAATAAAAGTTTGAGAAGTAGTCGAAGTTTTCGTTCATTGTAAATGTCTGCGTTACGAATTGAAGAAAAGTGGAGGAGATTTCGGACATGAATATTAGATGGATGCATTTATTAGTCTAATAATGCAGTTTATTCCTCTTTTTCTTTTTCGTTTTTCAATTCCAGTATATTCTTTTCACATAGCGTGAGTAAATCTGACTGTAACTGTAACTGCATATACAAACAAGCCACAGATAAAGCTGAAGTTCGCATAGCAAATTCACGTATTTCTCTGCTGTCTAGAATAATTTACACATTTCTTATGACTATGAACAGCTATATCCAATGATTGTTATGGCAAGAATGTATGCGCGTAGGATTAATCGTTCGCGGTTCTTACCTCTCCTAATTGGCGGAAAACATCGTATACTTTTGAGCCTATCATAGAATGTTAGTTGGGGGATACTCCGATTCACCCTCTTGAGAACACTTACAGTGTACTCAATTATTGAATTCTGATTAAAATATAAAGTTGAGCCAAGTCAATTTGTGGTAATTCGTGCGCGAAGAGGGGGTTCGTTGGTGGCACACTTTTCGCTTTTGTGTTTTCAAACGAGAGCTGCCAGGAATGTTGGGAAATGGACAGAAATGTTCAGTTTATTTCCGAGATAACTTGCTAGAAAACTGAGCCGAACCTGTTTTTTATCATGGCGTTATTTCACGGTATGTGCACTAGCATCCCTGAAACCGCAATAATTTCAGCAAGTCGTGCATTGATCGAAAAATAGACGTCGACGCTGTGGATATTGATCATGCAATCCAGGCCTTCATACCCAACACAATACTATGCAGTCCCGGTGTGAAGGTATAGTTCACGTCAAATGGGGGTCGTCTTTATACCGTACTCTGGAACATCCCGGCTCCTCCATCCAAACCTGCGTCTCATCCAAACATGTGTTCTATCTCTTTTATCTCATCCCGCCGGGATGAGATAAAAGAGATAGAACACATGTTTGGAACTAGTACGCATCCGAACTAGTACGCAAAAAGAGAGACGCAGGATGGGAGAAAGGTTCAGAACTGTTCTAGCATGGGTACTCGGGGGAAAGCACTGTTATTCTGTAGGCATATTCTATCATCAGCGTGAATTCAGAATTCTGATGTGTCCAAACGAGCAGACTACAATTCAAGTATGATTTTGGGGTTCGCTCTTTCCAAAGCAGGCTTTTACGGTGTATGCTGTGGTTGTAATTTGATCCCGTTGCTTTTTGGTCGAAATTAGGAAAGTCGTGTTTCGAGATCAAACTACAATTTTATTCGATTATTTGATCATTGTAGTTTTATCATTCACCTCTATCTTTGAAAGTTGTTGCCGAGTACGAAACTATGTCCACATCAGTTTTCGTCACGACCACATCAGATAAAAGTAGAAAGCTTTATCGCCCATTTAGCGAAACATCTGTGAAATAAATTTATAATTAAAGTAATAATTGGTAATAAAATATCTGTCAAAAATCGCTAACCAAATAATTATCCAAAGTTTTAATTTTTAGTTCATTTAAATGATCAAGTATTGTTTTTGATTCAATATCAAGTACTTGCTTGCAGCCATCCGCTTTGAAGAAGCACCTTCTGACCCTCGTGAAGAAGTTTGCTCATCTACCAACCACGGAATCGGTTCTGCGGTCTCTCGCCATCCTCATAGATATTGTCAAATTCGATGTGGAGGTCTTCAAAGCCAGCATGGGGGTTAGTTTCGTTCATTTTGTTGTAGAAAGTATGAATGTTCAGTCATTGCCAAACAAAAAGCGGCAGCGTACTGTTTCATCATTTCTGTCGCCTCCTGTCGCATAAGCCAATACTATGACCTGTGTCGTTTCACCGACGTGAAACTTGGACGTCAACTAATATTTGCACATTCAGGGATGCTTTTCACTTTACTTCTATATCATTTGGCGCTTTTGTGCTCCTGAGGCTATCATATGCCGGTGACAGAACTAGTACGAAGGCTATATTCTGCTTTGATTCCATATTTGAACCGGATTGCGTTTTCAGGTCGGTTGGAAGTCGCCGGTCGATCTTCTGGTAGGACCGGAAGTCGGAATATCATACCGGACCAACGAAAGATGCGATGTTGGTGTTTATTTAATAACTAGATCCAACTTTTATCCTCATAAAGAAGGGCAAAATAGAAACTGGTTTAGGTACCCTGGGACCTAAACATTACGTTGCGCGCGCCAAAACAGACTTAAACATGTCAACATTATGCAAGTTAGGTTTGTTAGTTGGAATGAAAAAGGTATAAATCAGTTTCTCTTGAGCAGCTCTCTTTTATTAACTTTCTTCTACCCCCCCCCCCTTTTTTTCGTAGTTCGTTCACAAAAACTTGTCTCAAGTGAAAAGTGTCTGTAGTCACTCAGAACATGACACGTGAAAACACATGCTTCGACATTAGACCTCTTCATTCGCCGGTATATTTGAGAATATAAGGTTCGCTCTTTGCAATGTACCAATACGGAGGAAGTTGCTCTATTCCGCTGTGTTAGTCAATTGATCTCGTTACTTTTTGGTCACGATTCCGGAATTGTGGCGTGTATCGAGTTCAAACTACAATTCCTTATAGAAAAACTGAAAAGAGGACAGCGAGTTTAATTTCGCATTCCAGGTGTCGCGGCTGGTCGAACTTCGTTCCATTCTGGAAATTACGGTCAAGAAAATAGAACACAGTTCGGAGAAGACGATTGTTCAACTGAAACTGTCCGGGAACGCTCAACCAATGGTTTGTTCTTGACTGGATATAGGAAAATTGACTAGAGAATAAAGTGAAAACAGTCATTACAATTATGCCTTCGTTGGCGAAACAAGAAATACTTATAAACATGTTGGGTATCACATTTCAACCCACCAGTGAGATTGCATACAAACAATCTTCGCAAAAGCTTACCATTACAACTTATGATTATGATGATGTTCTATATAATATGACCTAATTGGAGTTTGGGCCGAAAACACAGCACCATTATTGACCGGAATCCAACTACAAATACAGCTAGAAACAAAATAACCAGCACTGTTTTCAGTTTGTGACGGTGGCCACCTATGATATCGCTGAATCGCTTGCTCATTTGATTGATGGCTATCAAATGATGTTCAACCAAGGAGATTCTGTGTTCAAGATAAAAGGTTCGCCCTTCTGTACGAGTAGCTATTAAACCAAAATATCACGCAGTTGAGCTGTTTGAAACTTCTAAAGTTGACATACTTTTATATAAAACGTAACTATCTACGTTTGAAAAGTATTGTAATGTAATGAAATGAACTTCTACTAACTGGGCATTAGAAGTTGAGGTAGTTAGTTTTTTTCTGCGAAACTCACCGTTAAAACTAATGGTTGCTTCGAAGAAAAATTAGTTTTGCATGAAAAAATAGATCAAATACATTGAATTTAGGTCTTTCAAGATGTGAAAGCGCCGAGATGAAAGCAGCCTCGTTTGTCCGTCTGGCACCACCTACCTCAAGTTAGTTATTGTGTTTTTCTATTGGTTTCATTCTTCTCATTAGTATTTTTGTTACATTGAATACAGTTTTATGACAAGTTTCCTTGACAGTCACAGAAACGGGAGTAATATATTCCCTAAAATCGTGAAATCTGATTTTATGGGATGTTCTTAAAATTTGGTACTGGAAATATCGCAACGTTCATTTGTTGTCTGAATAAATATTGTTGTAATTTTCAGGTGATCCGGATGTTAGGATAAAACGTGAGCACGTGACATTGAAAGAGTTGATAGGAGGAGGACAGTTCGGAAATGTTTACAAGGGAATATTGAATGATACGGTAAGAAGTTAATTACACCACTTTGTTGAAAATAAACAAGAATATTGAGGATATAGAAGAATAGTTAGAAATCATCGAGACGCAAAAAAGCGGCAAAAAATAATACCCATCACTCATTTTTTGGCTCGCATGTTTTAGGAAAAAGCAGACGTGAACGGCTCTGTATATGTAGTTGGATCACACAGTATTCTAGACAAACTTCATGAATGGTGCTGTCTACAGCAAATGTTATAGATTGCGTCGCCTGTAACTGTGGCCATAAAAGTTTGTAAAGCTGAGAATGAGCCAGCCGACACCCAGTTGATACTACAGGAAGCTCGTGAGTCATATAGTCCTCTTCACCTCTATGTGGACTGATTAGTGCACAGTTGAACTTTCTGAACTTCTTCGATATTTAGTCGTACGCTGAATAAAATTACATCCTCGTTGCTAAGAGTTGCCATGTTTCTCAAAAATTTTCAAAGCACAGAAATCATACCTGGAAGATTAAACTTTATAACATTCAAATAATCTTACAGACTTGATGAAGAACTTCCGGCACGAGCACATAATATCGTTGATTGGTGTGTGTATGGACAGTCCGATTTGGTTGATAATGGAACTGGCTCCACTGGGAGAGGTACCCACGTGACACAATATTTATCACGAGATATCCTTTGAGTGAATGTTACGAGATACCGCAGCTCCCACGCTATGGTTATTGAAAACAATCTCATGAGCTTATGAGGTTATCGCAATCTGGTTCTTTTGCGTTTTCAGTCTCGAGTTTTGAGGAGATTAATAGACCGGCAGATGCGGTAGCAATCTCTACGTTTTCAGAAAAGGCTCATAATGATTTTTTTCGCTAACTTTATGCTTTCAATGTTGTGGACTGGTGAACTATAGTTCGTGAGGTGGTTTCACGAGATTTTAGATGAATTTATACCGATAACTCACTACATTACTTTGTGATAATTCGATTCACTCTTAGGTAGACTGGATTTGCAACATCCAGTTGATTTTATTTTTCTACGAAACGTGTTTTGGTGTCTGATTCTGTACCAAATACATCACATGTTAAATCAAAGTTTATTTCAAAGCAGGTAAATGAAAATTAGGATTATGCAAAAGTCACGAAATGTCAGAAAAGAGCACAATATGCATAATATTGTGCGAATGGCTAAGACCGGAACACCTATTATCGAAAAGTTGCATCGAAAAACCTCTTTGAATCTTTCAGCTTCGACAATATCTGCAGTCCAATGCGGCATCTCTCGATTTGGGAATTCTGATCCTTTTCACGGTACAAGTTTCTCAGGCTTTGAAGGTTTGTGACTTTGCTTCTCGGAAGTGGGTTTTTATAATGTAAGCTCAGCGACGTAGAACCGAAAAAATATGTTTGTAGATGGGTAGATCTACTGAAAAACTAGGAATGGGATATTTTGAAACAGCTGAAATCGAATCCGCAGGACACATTACAAGCGTCATGAAGGGGTGGTGCGTATACTATAAGTGAACTGAATAGTCACGTAAGGTTAGCATTCTAATGAGGCATCGTGCACTTTATCATTGCACGTTTCTGAGTTTTGCTGTGTTTAACATGTTTCACGTGACTGTGCAATTGACTAACAGTATAGGGTGTGTGGGAACTAGGAACTTGTACTATTATTTTTCTATGGATTATTCATTGGAACCGTAGTAAATAGAAAAGCTATATGATTGTATTACCAGATATTTTGTCTGCATTCTTGATGCGTATTTCTTAATGTAGTTCGCGACAACGACGCGTATAAAAATCGTAATTTACTCAAAACACATATATTGTAATGTTTTGAAACCTTGATCTCATGACCCGGCGGCTGAAACAGGCGTCAGATCTCGGGTTTGTGATCAACTATTGATTTATTGATTCATTGATTGTGTTTTTTCAGTATCTGCACCATCTCTCTTTCGTCCATCGTGACGTGGCGGCCAGAAACGTGCTCGTGTCCTCCCCCAAATGTGTCAAACTCACTGATTTCGGTCTCAGCAGAGCGCTCGACTACGAAGCCGTATACACAGGTAATTTTACCTATCGCTAAAAATGCATGTAGACGTGTTTATATCCGTATAATCATATTTTTATAAAAGTAGAGACATTTGATATTAGTGGAAATTTGTGAATTATGGCGTGTTTCGAGATTAAACTACAACGAGAATTCAGTCGCTCTAGAAGTTCCGGTAACGCTGTTGTTGCAGCTTCGCGGGGAAAACTTCCGATCAAATGGCTGGCGCCGGAGTCAATCAATTATAGAGAGTTCAGCATGGCTTCCGACGTCTGGATGTTCGGTACGACACACTCTTGGTATTTATCTTCCACAAGATCAGTAGAGATTTCATAAAACACGTGAAAGTCGTAAATACGCTTCTCTGGTCGTTTCGCAAGTCGAACACGTGTTGGTCTTTTTTGATTAATTGGTACTACTCATAACGTCAGAAAGTACTGTCCAGACCTAAATTCGCCTCCAGTCTTATTTGAGTTCTAAATAAGTGTGAGCTTTCGAGAAGGAAGTTTTGACTCTCACATTGTTCAACGGGTGCATATTATGGGTCAACTCCTCAGTTGGTCACGATTCAATTACGTTTAAGCTACAGTCTCGATCTTAGTTTGCACTTTATAATGGGAATAGTAACTTATTGTAAGCAATTTCCAATTAGTAACTAAGTGATTTCATTTACACAATAGTATTTAATACATGTTACCAAGTTATTCACTCAACAATCTGTTTGAAGGTGTTTGTGTCTGGGAGATCCTATCTATGGGCGTCAAACCCTGGCAGGGAGTGCCCAACGCCAATGTAATATCACAGGTAATCACCATGGCTATACTCTATGTCACTAATGATGATCTGCTACAGTACGCCGTCAAAACATTAATCTAATTTATACTTTCATCTCCTTTGCTAAACTCTATGTTATATCCTTAATTGGGCACTTTTTCAAAATGTGTTTGAAGTGTGAACTGCATAGTGATATTGGTTGCCACTAGACCAAGTTCTACGTTGCCAAGTTCCAGATCGAGAACGGCACCAGACCCCCATGTCCTGGTATGTGTCCCATCGCGCTGTACAACTTCATTCGCACAGATGTTTGGGCCATCGAACCACAGAAACGCCCGACTATCGAGGAAGTCGTCATGGTATCCAGCATTAATCCGTACTCATGAGAACCTCACAACATGCTCTGATGAGCAAATCGAATGAATGTTTTGAGCTACAAACACCTTTCCAATGCTGTCAATATGAGACATTTTTGAAATATACGACGAGGAAAGTCAAGAACTCTTACTAACTGAACACATTTCCGACCTTTTGTTGGCCATATAAGTCATTTTATAAGGTTGTAAACATAGAAAGGTCTATGGAAAACCTTCACTTGGCTTTAGCTATTTATTTTACACTATACTTTCAAAACTATTATCCTCCACGGAAAATACGAGTCAGAAGCTTGTGGCAATAACACGTGAAAATGAATGTACAATTTCATAAATGTTTAGGTGCTCCAATCTATACAGGATCAACTGAAAAAACGCATTGACATCGATGATATCAAAGTCATACGGTCTTCAAAGGTATCGTTTTTCTTAGCCGTATTACAATATACAATATACAGAAAAATTAAGCTGGAAACGCCTGATGAACAGAATGAATGAACATAAAAAGGTTTCGTTTACTTCCTTTTATGTAGGCTATTCACTAATGCAGAGTTCGGACATTGTTTATAGTCTGTTCCGCGCGCTGATAAAGAGTTACAGTATGCACAGTCTTCAAGGTCACACCTGGTTGACTTGTGGACGTTTTCGGAAAGCTTTCACATTTTCGTGTTGAGCTTTTTTACTCTCAATCTTAGAGAACTTTCTAAAATGTAGTTTTCGATGTTTTGACCGCCTACTGTATGTGTCTTTCACATTTTAGTGTTGAGCTTTTTTACTCTCAATCCTAGAGAACTTTTAAAAATATAGTTTTCGATGTTTTGACTGCCTACTGTATGTGTCTTTCACATTTTCGTGTTGAGCTTTTTTACTCTCAATCTTAGAGAATTTTTTTACTCTCAATCTTAGAGAACTTATTAAAATATAGTTTTCGATGTTTTGAAGAGACGACAAAAACTTAGGGAAATAAAAAGCGAAGAACAGAATAGGAAGTAGAGAGTGAATAGCAACACAAACAAAAGACGAGATAGAAGTATCATTTCCAGCCGGTGCCAGTGATTTTGACGAAGATCGAAGCCCTTCCCTCGCTGACCCTGTATCGAGCCATGGAAGAACAACGAAGGCAGGCAGAGGAGGATGAGAAGTGGTTGGAGGAGCAGGAGGACCTGGTATATCTATCTTATTATAATATTAATAACTACAGCTCTATCCCGAGCATCACACTCATGATAACCTTTTCTTTTCTGCCCCAGCTGTGCACACCCCAACAAAAGTAGAATTTTGCTGTTCAGTCATCAAAAAATGAGTCTATCAGTTCACTTTTCTGGTTTTCTCACAGAGAAAGCACCATTCTTATAGCTTACGGGACCAATATTCGAAAAATATCTTGTTTGAGGAGAGTTAATTTTCAAAACATGATTTGTGTGCATTCTTCTCGATTTCAGACCATGTACGATCCTGATTCGGAACCAACTCTAGAAAACGCCGTCTCTTCTCTATCCATCAACCGTCGCGATATTTCAATAGCCATAGAACACAGACCGGCTACTAAGCCGGTAAGTTTTCATTCAATATTTTTTCATTTCCTAATTGAGTATCCCTGAATGATTCTGGTTATTCCTACGTCTCTCGTTTAGCGCACCATTTTGTGAGGCCTTTATCCGGACGGCGTGTGTTTTTGTGAAAAACAGTGTATTCGAAGCAGCTTTCGCTAGTTCCAAGTACCTACTGTACACGTACATGAAACGAACTGTACTAAAGGCTGCCTTAACCTCTCTCTCTCTCGTTGTGTGCAAGTTTGAGAACGAAGTGATGACAAGCTGGTGTAGGCGCCATCAACCCTTTGTGGACATCGTCAGGTGTAACCAAGAGGCATAGCAGCAATTTGGTCATCTGCGTATCATTGACCTACCCACTCTCTTATCTGCTGGTACAAAATCAGAAGTACTTCTGGCCCCGCTTTGCATAGTCGATTGGGACGTTCTCAGTCTTTGTTGGGAAAATATCGTCTGAAGAATCTTCTTCAGATTGGAGCGGCTACCGGCGAGAATGACGTTCGCCAAGCCACGCTGTCCGTGAAGGCGGCGGTAGACCATCTGCACAACGCATTCAACAGAAACATGAAACACGATAATTTCATACTGGCCATCCGGGTAAGTTGTTCCAGCAAATACTTATGAATCTATTGAAATACGGTAGACGTTTTCGAAGAATCGTGTGAGTTCAAAACATCGATTGTTCGGCATGGACTGTAGAGAACCAGATAGTTAGTTGATGAAAGTGAGCTATTTGGTGTAGTTTTGTACGATTCATTAAGATTTTAGACCAAGTGTCTTGAAATACTATTTTGTTTTAATTTTGGAATGGTCCGGTCATTGTTTTTTATGATGGTGGATTGTGCTTATTGAACTATTTGTAGGACATAACCTCGAAGTTGCGTAAAATGTTCTCCGAATCAACTGTTGTTATAAACGACATGGAAGATAGCAGAAGGCATGAGGTATTTCTCAGAATCAACTTGAAAAAATTGCCTAATTATTGCCCTCCGATAGTTGATATAGTGTTATATTTGTTTGAAACAGAGAAGTTTGTTATCATAGAAACTTCTGGACGATGTAGTTGAGTTATTTGCGCATTGAAAGATAAGTTCACTCAAAGGCGAAATTCACCCTGACTCAAGACCAGTTCTCGGTAAATTCTCAGTGTTTTGGGTCATCATGAGTAGAATCCCTCTGAGCACTTGACAATGGCAACATCAAACTTTCTGACCTAGATGCATTGAATATCCATCTACTCGATCCAGTTTCTAATCAAGGGAGCTGCATAGCTATTCTGAAACATCCGGACACTTTAATCTGTACTATCAAATTGTTATAATGTTTTCTAGGTGGAAATGACTGAGGCTCTGATCGGAAACGATATGCGCCAGATGAGCAAAGCGATGCAGGAACTGGTCGAACACATGCAGCATCCCACGGTCAGTTTATTTGTCGCTTCAAGACAGGCGGGGTATACTGTATATCTCACTTTGTGCTGTGTACAAACACATATAAACCATTCGTCGACCTATTGGCCATAAGCCCAGTTGGTATAGTGGTTAGCGTCCGCGCTTCCCAAACTTCGGCCCAGTTCGAGTCTCACATGAGGCGGATATTTTATAAATTTCAGTTGGACATAAAAAAACTGGTTTTTGGTTCTCATTTACTGTTCATGTACTTATTTGACACAAAATTGATCATCTAATTGAGATGAATAAGCTGCCTAGTTCTGGTCAACTCGAAAGTCGAAAAACATTTCAACTTTTCAAAACTAAAACTTTTATCATATTTTCAACATAAAATTAAACAGTATCCAATTTTCTACTTATTCGTAGTATGCGTTCAGAACTGGGTTGCTCCAAAAAAAATGCAGAGGTGTCCAGGCCAGGGCAGGCTGAACACTGTTGTATTTGTAGTTCGATTCCCTCTATATAGCCGATCAGACTACAACCCAGTTACACCGTAATATGATTGTAACTGAGTTGTAGTTCGATCGGTGATATAGAGAGAGTCCAACCGATACATCTATTCCAGGCATACAATGCCCTCCGTCGTGACATAGTTCGAATATCGATGGAGATGGCGACGAATTGTGAGAACTTTCTCACTCTGCTCGAGAACAGACACAAGCCCGACACGGACTTTAGAGCCGTTCTCACCGACTGCTAAATCGGTATCCATGAACATCCCCCTCTGTCTATCCCAACCCACGTCTCTTCAAACACACGCTGTTTCACTGCTCTGACATCCCGCCGGGTTACACAAATTGCGCGTACTCTGATCATTTTCCAACTACAAACGTTTAGGAAAATTTGCTTTGGTGAAGTTATACTTCCCTCTTTCTCATTCAATGTAATTGTTTGTTGAACATGTGATCGGGTACCCTATCATCTATTTTCTTTCCGTTATTCTAGTATGTTAACTAACTTTGCTACGCATCTGCGATATGAGTCTCGGCTGCCATAGATTTATTCAAATAACTTGCAATAGTGCGTTGTGGGTTACAGAAGATGTAACGATTTTACAAAAGTAGTTAGATAGTATACTTCCCTCACCCATAAAATATAGTTTCACATGCTTACGAGTAACCCGTTGTTTTCTACATGCAGATCAAACGATTTTATACATCATTTGGAAGTTTTGTTAAAGTTGCTAATTCATACATTCACATCTTTGAAGAAACCAACCAAAATACACTTGACAATGATAAAAGCCTAATATTTGTAACTTTATCCGAATATTTCCTTTCACAAAATGTGATAAATCTCTCAACATGATTAGTTGTGCTTAAAATTCAATTTGCAATTAATATTTAATTATGACTCAGGTTATTATAATACTGCTCATTCATTTGTTCAAACTGCAATCACTGGTCTTTCTGTCAATATTTCGGATGTAATGAAAGTTCAGAGGTATAAATGTCTGTTTTTCTTTCATATTGAATATAGCATCTTCATAAACAGTGACCATGACGAAAATGAGTTCATCACCAAGTATTTACTTGGAAAAGTGAAGTGGTTCAAGCTGATCACACTACACTCACTCACATTGTGTCGGTAGCTGCGTGGGAGAAATAAATTTAGCAACAACCGCGCTGTCATGTCGGTTATGCCAGTGTTCTTCCTGAGGCCGTATAGTTAGTGCCAACTTATTAAATTTCTGTCTCTTCTCGGAATCGAATCTGCGTGTAAGAGTTTCGTAGCATGGCGCTAACCACTGCGCTATTAGACCACATGGCCGAAATGCTTTGGAATCGAAGACTTGTGTGCGTTCACAGCGGAAAGTGAGATATACTGTACTCTCCCGCCTTTCCGTTGGCGACGACTATATGCATGAAACATCCCGGGCCGGGCCGGGCCGGGATGTAGTACCGGCCTCGAATCGGCTTGGGAATAGCATATTCGAGCTCTGGATGGCATTTCAACCCGGCCCGGGATGTTTCATGCATACGGCCCGGTGCAAGTACCGGTATTAACCCGGCAGTACTCGCACAATCAAAAAAGTTTAGAATAATCCTTCGCAGGGCATATTATTCCTAAAAGGAACGAAAAAGTACCGAAAATGGAAAAAATTAAACTAACACATAAACATTAGTGGAATGTACTAGAGAAGATTCATCACGCGAGTCCCTTCAAGCGACTATATGACTTTTGCTCTGTTCCCAATAGAAGTGGGTCCAATTTTGTATTCAAGTTGTCATAGCTGCAGTGTTAGAGATACACGTTCTTTCCATCTACATAATTGGCTGATGGGCGGCCGAGAGTCGCATTTCGAGAAAGCTAGTAAGTTTCTAATTCAATTCCTAGTGAATGAGTAAACATAACTAAATGCAGATAAGTAATGCACACTGTCTGTTTTCATCTTCAATACCTTTGCAGTTGTTCGGACGTATTCTAATAATTGTATAAAGAGTATATGACTGTCTCGTTTGATTCCGTCGATATTCGATCAAAGTTCGAAATTCATGGGGTGTATACGTATCAAACTACAAGGAAGATTTGGTCACTCTCTATGTGGCAATTGGCGTATAGCTTAGCTTCACTGTTTGTGATAGTATCACATAAATATTCCACCAAGGCCTATCATATATCCTCCTATGTCATTACAGCATCTCCATACAGCAGCTGGGGAAGTTCCACCGACGATCTGGCCTGCGGTCCAGGTAAAATATGCGACGGTGAATAATAATAATAATAATAATAATAATAATAATAATAATAATAATAATAATAATAATAATAATAATAATAATAATAATAATAATAATAATAATAATAATAATAATAATAATAATAATAATAATAATAATAATAATAATAATAATAATAATAATAATAATAATAATAATAATAATAATAATAATAATAATAATAATAATAATAATAATAATAATAATAATAATAATAATAATAATAATAATAATAATAATAATAATAATAATAATAATAATAATAATACAAGAATGAAAATAGAAATAATAATGATCTTGTACGGAAACCTGATTAACAAGTAGTTGATATCTGTCGACTATCGATAGTGCCCGTCATTCTTATATAGACTCCTACAGTATTTTGTCAAGTTCCCAATAAATAGTACTCAATGAAAAAATTACTTTTACTGAAAACATTTCGTAAACATACCCATCGTGGGTACATGAACCACTGGAAATACTCTCGAACATCTCCGATGCCCGCATAGTTTGGAAATGTTCAGCGAAGGGATTTGGTGAAATCGCAGGCTAACATGTCGACACATTTCTTCGATTAGACCAAACTTAATTACATTTCCACTTGTTTCACTGACTTTCATACCATGAAATATGCTTTGACAGCCAATTATCTTTGAAAATATGATATTCTCAGTACAGAAGAAATGGGGAGGTATATTCAGAACATGATTTGTTGCATAACAGTAATTTACTGTAAATACAACATGGCGAGCGTGCACTTTTTTTAGATTTTGCTATTTCGACTAAAATATGTGAATATGTCTGTAATTTTCTCAACCGTTCTTCCTCTTTTCAAAACAAGCCTCTACGGTGTATGGTAAACCATCCCGCTGTGTTTGTCGTTTGATTCCGTTGCTTTTCGGTCGAAATTCGAAAAAGTTATGTTGTGAGATCAAACCATAACTAAGATTGGTCACTCCCGAAGAGTTTTCGTTTCGGTTGTACGTTGTGTTTACAGACCGATGGACACCCATTCCCAGCCGATCTAACTCGATGATAGAGTCGAGCACACGAGAAAGACCACGACCGGGCTCTTCCGGTAGGAAAGAACCACCGACGTTCAGGAGAACTGGAGCAATTCTCCAACTATTAAAAGTCGAAACTCAGTTCAACATTCAGAACTTTGTTTTGGTTTTTCTCAAGAAGGAGCCCAAAACTGTTCAATTTTACGCGCTAGTAGAAAATTCTATCGAAAAAGTATCAAAAATCTTCACTTCAACACACTTACGAGGGTATTTCTTTAGAACAAAACGGCTCACATGATCTCTCAAATAAAACTATTCAGATGTGTATACGATTGATGGAGGGGGAACAGAATCTTACTTTGATTCGCCCGGGAGGGTCGTCACCCAACAACCGCTTCCCCTTGAAGCTAATACGATGCGGTAGGCTTTCAAAAAAACTAATAATAATTCTATAAATATTGCTGATATTAAAAATAACAATTATAATGAGAACATTCAGCATTGAGCTTTGAAATCGAAACAATTCAATTTACAGAATCGAAGTGAGGATAAAATCTGGAACGTTTCTTACTTCTAGTCTCCATCCACTTTGCAAGGATTCAGATTTTATCGTATTCCACTATAATAACTTGTTTTCTTCCGTTACTATGTATACTAAAACTTTCTGAAGACTTTTAATGAAATAGTTTTCAATGCGACATGTGAATGAGTTTATCATCTCAAACGTCTGAAATCGTCTGAAACGTGTTTTAATCTAAACTAGGAGGGTTTTTTTATATCGAGAAACGAAATAATCCATTGCAGCGCACCAATCGATGCTCTTTCCCTGAGATCAAATAGAAGAAAATCTTATCATTCCTATCCGGGAACCTCCTTTCGTAATAATGGTAAGATATGTCTTCTAAGAAGGAAATTGGCATGAGGCTGTTACTAGAATGATCTGCGGATCTGTGACATGTATGCCTCGTAAAGAAGCGACGTGAATAAATAAATATGATTATGTAATATGAAATACTATCTTTCATAGGACACCATTCACAGTTGGAGTCTATTTCGAAGAACTGAACATGTAAGATATGATCACGTAACACGTACTAATCTCCTTGAAACCTGCGAGATCTCATGTAAGCTAACTTGCGGGAACCTACGAGATGGTTCATGAGCTTTTTCCGAAACTCTTAATTTAATAAGAAAGTAGAATGGAATATCACTCAGATGCTGCTAATTCCGACGTTCCCATGGATCCGGTACACTACCCTACGAGAACAACCACACAACCCATATCAGCTCCAGTTAGAAGGAAGAAAAAGAAGACTCGGAGTGAGCTCTCGAACAAAAGTTTACTTTCATCTATAGGCCTTGTAGCAGTTATCGCACCGACAACACGTTTTGAAATGTATGTGTCTATTGCTGCACTTCCATGGGTTCTGATGGTATTAACACCATATTTCATTTGTCCATTTGTGCTGATTACAGTGTTCGAACTTATCCTATAAAACTCAATAGTTATGTAACATGGAGAATAATATTTCAGAGAAAAAGAGCACCACCCAGCAGCCCATTCAAATATTTATTGATGTCAGTGGACCCGGGAAAGATGATATTAAAGTTGGTGAGTCAAACATCAGATTGTAAGTCACATGTCGTTTATAAACGCTGAAATGTGTAACAGTATGTGATGAAATCCCAATGCGAGTTTTTTTTGTAATAAAGAGGACAAATCGGACAAAGTTCAAATAGTTCACCTTGATTCAGATACGAGAAGTAGGAATCGCACCAGGATAACACCGGACAGATATGCACGTTCGAAAACATTAGTGAGAAGAACTAGATCAGGTTCGCGAAATGAAACTTTTCCACCATAACCGGCACTAATTTCCCGAAAGTTGCATGGTTCCTATTCCACTTGTTCTTGTCAAATCTTCCGTATATATATTTTGTTTTCTCTTTCACCTCTGGATCTTACAATGTCAGAAGCAATGAGTGAAGCTAAAAATCGATAAATTATTGAAGTTGAGGATATGAAAAAAGAATTACATTGTGTTCAGAATATTCTTCTGGTCTACGAGGAGATGTGAGACGGAACGAGCGAACGCAGTCGGAAATAAGAGGTGGTCCGAGACATACTCATCGCTCATATGAACTCGTAACGATTCCCCGACGGTTCGTACGTTGCCGACGGAAACTGTTTCTGGTTGTGTAAATGTTTACCAAAATACGAAATAACGTTGAATGTGGGAAAATACTGGAAAACCACATCTATACCTGTTGAACGCGCTCATGGATGGTCATATAGTGTGAATCGTAGACTTCCAGTCATCCTTTGACACCGAAAAGTTTTTGAAATATAGTTCAAGTTTTTGAAGCTGATTAGCAGCCAAGAATCACAAAAAGTGAGTGGTACCCACGTTTCAAGGCTGTGAAGTTAAATTTACGTGGTACGTTACTCAAATATGAGCGCCAGCGGGTACACTCGCAGTTTCGAAAGAAAACTTGTTGCCTGTTTTCGAGATTCAGCCGATGTTGTCTTCAGATCTCCAAATCCTCGTAATCCACCACATTTCAAACCGGCACCCAGTAGTTCTAAAACTACGGTTGGTTTCATTACTCTTCGATACTTACAGAAATGTATCAAAATACGATCAAACCTGTATTATGTTTTTGGTTTTGCTCAGTGCTATTTGCATCCTCCAATCAACCTTTCAAACTTTCCGATCCCTAATTGTTCGAAAGATTTACTATTGATACTTATTCAGTTAATAATCCAGTTGTCTTTGCGGTCTTCTAAGGTCCTATCATAGCAACAAATAGTTCTTTACTGGTATATGTGAAATCAACTAACATTAATGTTGAGATTACAGTTGCATAACACAATAAAACATTTGGAAATGACATTTCTGATCCGGGCGAAACAAACAGAACGTGCATCTTGTTTTCAGAGTACCACTTCTTTTTCTTCGCGTAAGGTGGTGGCACCGCGGAATAAACGCGGACTCGAGCCTCCGGAGCCATTCCGGTACAAATCTGTTCCCGATCAACCGTATCGAAGAATACCAACGGCAATCCCAATCATAAGCAAACGCAACACAAAACACACACTCCCAATTCATTGATATACACTGGCTATTCAAATAAATAAAATGAATAAAGAAATGAATTTCAAAAAAAAATCAGTTTCTCTGTGTTTCTCTAAAAATATATTGGGAAATTGTGCGGAAATTGTATAAACGAGCATGCTTCAATATGTATACATTGTGAGCCGGTTTCCACAGTTTATCTGCAACAGGCGAGCCTGTGGTATCGAGACTACTTTCGTCGACTTCCAATGTAGTGAACACCTTTGATACTGCTCGAGTCCCCTAATCAGAGCAGTGTGGCGGACAATTTAGCAGATAGATCGCTGACTGAGCACTTCTGGCTGCTTGTTGAGTGTTAATGGCGGTGCCTTGTTGATTCTATTACATATCCACCAAACCATATTTAATCCAATTGGCTGCTCTTGCCATCCAAAATGCCGCTTCGTTATCCCGTCACATACTTGGGCTCAGTCTATTTCTAGACCAGTATCTTGATAGAAAAAAGTAGTTCCGAAAGGTTATTGTGGTGCATTTTTGAAGTGATATGGCAAGATAAACGGGTCAGGAACGCTTTTCAACCAATATCTGGTTTCAGGCTGGTTACAATAAAGTACGAAAGTGGGTAATCGGAACACGGTATTTGGTTAATGACAACCTGGGTGAAAAACAATTTGCCGGTCCGTCCCTATATCATTTCAAGCTAATTGTGTCGTTTGGTGTATAATAGAATAAACGACAGCGACCAGAGCTGGCTCAATAGGACGAATTGGTCATAAACCGAGGTTTAGAGGCTTCTTCACAAATGGAAAAAAGATATACCCAGGATACCTTTCAATTACTCCAATAGGTTTCCGATAGTGTCAGGCAATCAACACGGGAGTCAATTAAATTTGAGGAGACAGAAATGAGCTCATCTCTGTTATCTGAACATGTATGACTCGGGGACAGAAAACATCTGTTGTAGAGCATGTTTGCTACCGTTTACAACGGAATTGGCAATTTTAGAGTCATGAATATATCAACTTAAAACATGAATCTCTGTCTGCATCAACTCCATATTCGATCGAGCTCCATACGAAAACTAGTGGTGGACTTGATGAACTGCATTCAAAATGACCATTCAAACATTTCTATAGAAGAAGATTACTAGTTCCTAACGCTTTCCAACTGAATGTCTATTTTCAAACTGGTCACAAGACGGGTGGAAAAGTCCGTTCATACCTCGGTTAGAGAAAACCACATTTGTAGGGCTCGTTGAATATAAACCTGGCACCGTAGAAAAGTCTCATAAGAGTTTCAGCTTGAGCAAAAATGTGTGGTAAGCACCTGACCCAGATTGTGATCATCTACACTATGTTGGAAAATAATTGGCAACTATGCCACCAGAATATGATCGCTCCTAAATACGGTTGAGTTCACAACTCGCCTGTCTTTGCCATGTTGAAGAACAAGCCCCCTCCCTTTCCGTAAAATTCCATACACTGTGAATGGTTTTCAGAAACTTCCACCATATTGAAATTTGTCAACGACACATGATTCACAGTTTACTTTAGTAATAAATTATCTATAGATAACTTTTGCACAGACGATTTTTCCGTGGCTTCTTCCTTCTCGGGCAACTTCTGTTCCGACTCGGTTTTCTTCCACTTTGTTCTTCTGTTTTGGAACCAGATCTTCACCTGAAACTGCAATCTTCCGTTATTCCGTTTACGGACCAATACAAAACATTATATGAAAGGATAGAAAGACAATGTTCTAGCTGCATAGCAAAGTCATACAAATGGTGAGCTTGACCTGATCGAAGTTCACGTGATTATCACAGAGTTGTCAACTTCCTATGTTCAAACATGTAGATGATAACAACCTGGGTCAGGTTCTGACCAGACATTTCACCTCCATGACCTTTTTATCAACTGCACTTTGCTTCACAGATGTTCAACGAACGCTCAAGATATTTAGCGCCGTTGTAGCAAGCTTTCAGCCCGAATGCTAGAGGACATTCCAAAACCATAGAGTTCCCAACATTACCCGCAGAAAGTTTTACAACACTCACCTGAGTTTCTGTAACACTTAGGTTTTTGGCCAGTTCACTGCGTTCCGAGCTGGACAGATACTTCTTAGTTTCAAATCTGTAACATTTGGGGTTTATGACTACTGTATTTATATTCACCTGAACTGGATTGGCTGGAAAAGACTGGCAAAAGTGATTCATTTTTCATCATTTCGCTACATTCGTTTGCTCACAGTGCATTGGTGATTCTTCGAAGTACTGCCGTTGTTTGACCAATGAAAGTACGAATTAGGACTAAAGTCTCAATGAATCTTTTACTACAGTTAATCTCAGCCTGTGTAGGCATAAGACGACTACCTTTTTTCCAGTTCAAATATTTGTCGACCGCTAAAGGTGGTACGTGCCTTCTTCTTCTTGATTGGTTGTTGATGGTCGATTAGTGGATACTGTACTCCAGCTAGAAGAATAAGTTATATCTCAAGCTGCTGATTTTTGATGTTCCATGTTGTATTGTTATACTTCCTAAGGCGTTCGGTCAACTCAGGTGAAAAACCACGTACCCACACAAAATAATCGTAACGTTTTGAAGTCGCAGACTATTTATACACTTTCATACTCCATATCACAAGACACTTACAGCCGAAACACAAGCTTTCTGACAATTAATTCTGTAAATGAACGCCAAGACTTCACTGCAAATTAGTATTCATTGATGAGAAGTTGTATTGTACCTATAACGCCTATAATCGTCGAATCTTGATCGATTTTCAGATCTTTACCTATCAACAGAGGGACTGGAAGTTGCAAAGTTCACTGTGAATGGCTAAATGTCCCCGAGTCGTATGAACTCACCCACTCGTCCGAAGTCATCTATATTTTCTTGTAGGCCCAGAATATCTTTGATCAAATATGGAGTTGTTCTTTTTGGCTGTGGTTGTAGCAGCGAATGCTGGTAAAGCGGAAGGTACGGTACCAGAAGTGGTGAAAATACGCCGAGTGAAAAATTCAGATCAGATAACATGTGAAGTGGGGTTACCCGAAACTGAGCTGGGCTGCTGGTTCTACTGTAGGCCACGCCCCCCTGAAATGGACTACTCGCCGCAAATGAAATCACAAAATCTTCGCCTGGGGACGACTACAGATAGGAAAGCGGCTTGCAATCAAGATGAATGAGAGCATCCAAATGGACCGAGGAACTTCCGAACATCTTTTGTATCTATTCCCCGTTACACGTTGCGCAGTGAATCAATTGATGACAATAAAAAAAGTTTGCCCAAGGCACTTTCAATACGTGGCAGTGTCCAAATCATCGGTGTATTTTGATATCGACTTATAACTTAGCTAATTACGACTGAAACGTAGGAAAACAAACTACAGACACAGCTGGGTAGGACCACAAACACCGTATTTGGAAAAAACGAAGTAGGGTTGTTAATCGAGTTCAAAGATTCGAGTTTTCGAGTTTTCGAGTTTTCGAGTTTTGGAAAATCTCGAGTTTTCGAGTTTTCGAGTTGTCAATTTTTGAAAAATTTCGAGTTTTCGAGTTTAGGAAAATTTCGAGTTTTCGAGTTTTCGAGTTCGACTCAACTCGAAAATTTTCGAAAATTTAAAGCGAACCCTAATCCGGTAAGGCATAAATTTGTTTTTTTTTCGTAAAACCAATGTTAATGTACGCATGTTGGCACTTGCGAGTTCAATCTACAGTAGGAGCCGTGTATGGTTGTACACATGTTATCTAAGATACGACGGATTAGTCACCTGAAACGTGGACTTAAAAATGTCTTAAATATACCACTTTCACGCGTTCTCAGTGATCTTTGAACACTCGAGAGTTCACAGAATGCACTTGAGGTTTTGAATAGTTATTCGCTCTTTTTTAATTGCTTGCCTTAGTTTTTAAACACTCTGTTTGGTTGCACAGTACTTATTGTCAGTAAACGATATTTTCATACGCCCTACTAGGTTTACACTGTAAAAACCGTACATGTCCATTTTGCCCGGTGCGCGCGACTTGATGAGGGTCTAGAAGGACACAACTTTGCTTTTTTGGTGAGAAGAAATCGTGGAAAATAGAAAATTGTCATTTCCGGTTTTGTAGGCATAACAATTCTTTGGTCTTTGGTTACAGTCTGTGACTTCAACTTTGCCCTCTTTATTGAAATGGCTACTTATCCTATGTACCATATTATGTAAGTCAATTAAGTGAGGAAACGAATGGTAATGAGAAATACGTTTAACATGGTCGAATCGGACTGTTTTTATTTCAATTGGATTCGAAGTTCGACTAACCACTGGTACCAGCTGAGTTCGCTTACCAATCGGTTCATTTTTCACGTTGTAGTCTTTATGTATTTTCAGAACAACGGTGAGATGTGTTACTTCGACTTTGACGGGAAGGGCTTCTCGCATAGCGATGCCTTCGTCGCCCATCGTTCCGGCTTCCTTTCCGATGATTTTGCTGCCTTCATCCGCAGCAGACGCCGTTTCCGTGGCTATAACAAGTAGATGCTGTAATAAGCTGAAACATTAAAGTGAGATTGGGAGTTTGTATGTTGACTCTTCATTGTATCTAAATAGTTTCCATGTTTAACGTATTTCTTACCAGTGTATATAATGTTCGACCGTTTGAACGTTGTCAGAGTTGGGAAGTGTACGGGCACCGATGAGGCTATAGGGCTTCGTTGTACTTCAGGTCGAATTAGAGGTACATTAAAGATATTGTTTATATTATAGTATAGTAGTCAAGATACACTTCACACCAATTTTTAAGTGATCTAGTTTTCAACATTCATTTGACGATATCACAAATTACACGTAATTTACCCATAGTACGCGCATGAAAAACATGAAACAAAAATTACGAACACAGAAATAAAACACAAGGGTCTAGACGTGGTGAGCAGTTCAGCTGTTGGTAGTGCTGTCCTTCCGACTTCTCTTCACCGACGGGGAGCTGGACCAGCCTCGGAGGTAGACTTGCCTGGTGCACGAGCCAGCTGCGCCTGCAATGCAAATACGTTGTGGAACCGAATTACTTGTGGAGAAATTATGTATGGTAACGGGTATCGAGAAATCAGTGCAAACAAATGAGGCGAACTGTGAAACACGATATGAATATATGAAAGACCACAATCAATAATATAACTTTTTTTTAGGAATTAATCTTAGTTCATTTATGTAACAATTTTATTCTGATTGAGTTCTAATTCAGAACTAATTCTGCAATCAGAACAGAAAATCAAAATAACATACCTTCAACTGCTGGTTTTCCTTCTTCAACGCCATAGTCTCCTGGGGAGTCTTCTCCAAAATTTTGATCTGTAATTAACAAGGTAAATTTAACTATCAGATAACTTTTGCACAGACGATTTTTCCGTGGCTTCTTCCTTCTCGGGCAACTTCTGTTCCGACTCGGTTTTCTTCCACTTTGTTCTTCTGTTTTGGAACCAGATCTTCACCTGAAACTGCAATCTTCCGTTATTCCGTTTACGGACCAATACAAAACATTATATGAAAGGATAGAAAGACAATGTTCTAGCTGCATAGCAAAGTCATACAAATGGTGAGCTCGGCCAGATAGAAAATCACCTTACTATCATTGAGTTCCCAATTTCCTATGTTCAAACATGTAGGTGATAACAGGTCCTGACCAGACAGTTCACCTAAATTACCTTTTCATCACACATAGTTACGGGGTCAATTGTTTGAAACATGTACCTTTCTTCACAGATGTTCAACGAACGCTCACAATATTTAGCGCCGTTGCAGCTCGCTTTCAGCCGCCTGAAATCTAGAGGACATTCGAATCAGATGGTCCCCAATATTATCCCGCTGTAGGTTTCACAACACTCACCTGAGTTTCTGTAACACTTAGGTTTTTGGCCAGTTCGCTGCGTTCCGAGCTGGACAGATACTTCTTAGTTTCGAATCTGTAACATTTGGGGTTCATGACTACTGTATTCACATTCACCTGGACTGGACTGGCTGGAAAGGACTGACAAAAGTGTTTCATTTCTTACCATTTGGCCCTATTTGAGGCGAATCTTCGAAGTTCTGCAGTGTTTGACCGATGAAAGTACGAATTAGGACTAAAGTTTTAATGAAACTTTTACTACAGTTGAAGGAGACCGGAGAGCAACACGGTTTCTCGTGAAGCTGCCGTATCCTACTTTTGATTGGACGCGTTGCGTGTCGCGCGGCATTGTCATGTGAATGTCACGTGGACTGATCAAACTATAATATACGAGTTATTTGTGCTCTCTGATCTCAGTACAGTAAAAGCAGCTCGAAACAGAACGTCTGCCAGCCTAGTATTACAAGTTCGACCCGAATACAGTAGTTTCGAGCATGAGTCCTTTTGAAGTACGGTAGCTATTGATTTCAGAGGGTCTGAGTTGTAAAAAACGGACTCCCCAAGGCGGTTGGCCACGCCCCTAAAAGCGTGCGAGGCGTTGCAAAACTGCCGAAAGCAGCCGAATTTGTGTTCGTTCTCGCATAAGAGGTTTTTTAAATCATTTAATTCATTTTAATTGAAAACGTACTACATCTTGTGATGTGGCGGAATATGGTCCGATTCCGGGTTGGTACGTATCGTAAGAAACATGGTTCATTCAGTATGTAATTCGCCGAGTGAAATAAGGGAAATCTTCGGAGAAATCGTGTGTATACACACGATGTATGAGCACCGGTGCACCGTCTATTGTTTTTCTTTACAAGTGGAATATGTCAGTCATGTATCGTTTGGCTACAATACGGACAGATGATTGCTGTTTGTTGTACTTGAAAATAAATCAGGATGTCGATAATCGAAGAAAATCCGCCTATGCTGTCCAGCTCCAGCTGTGTAGGTTGGTATAATTTCTCTTTTCAGAGTTTTTTTTTTCAATTCTTCGTGGCATATGAGATAACTGTGATAACTATACTATACCGGACTGTGCTATCTGCATGCATACATCATCGTTAAGGCCGTGACAAGCAACCCGGTTGTATTTCAAATGCTTGTTTCATAAAAAAATTTCAACAGTATGATTTTTGATTTTGTAGAGAGATTTTGATTGCAGTCAAGAATCAACCCGGTGGCATTTGAAGGCAACCAGTGGTTTTCTGCCCAAGCCCAAGCAGCCGGGTTTTTTTTAGTATTCAGTTGCATGTGTAATTGGCCGCTAGTCAAGCGTGCTGCTTTCGTTTGAAAAAATGACTTAGATTTGGTTTATAATTGAGTTTACAACTTGGAGCAATGGTATCACTTCTAGATCTATGCTTGCGCTAGCACCACTTCGGGGAAGTTTGACATCTCCTCAACGTGACACCACTCAGATTGCTGTTGTTGGCTTGAAATGTGTTCTGGAGGATCCACAGCATGAGTTTCGAACGTGGCTGCAGGATCAACATATAAACGTACGTTTTGTTACTGCAAGATATATATATATATATATATATATATATATATATATATATATATATATATATATATATATATATATATATATAAGACGCTCCAATCTAAATGGTTTCAGAAATCAGGAAATCCTAGTGATTTCATGAAATTTTTAGGATGAGACTTTTAACCATCGAAGAGTTATCACTTTTTTAAAATTATTTCTGATTGGACATCGGGTAGTCCCCATTTATTTGAAGTTTAAACTAAAAACCAAACGATCGAATCGCTGTGTCCCGATTCAGGAAATTGAAAAAAAGTGTGTCACAAAAATTGCAGTTTTCACAAATCCCTCAAAAAATTGTGTCACAATTTTTCACACTTCAATTTTTTGGGCACAGCTTTTTACACTTCAATTTTTTGTGGCCCAATTTTTCACATTACAATTTTTTGGGCACATTTTTTCACTTTTCCAAATATTGTACATGTTCCAGCAAGAGAGGTTATTACTGAACCACTCGCGCGATACTAATGTTCCCTTCCATACCCCCCTGACTGCGCCGTATCTAGTATTGGCGATTAGAGCAATGAGACGCAGAGAAACGAGCGCGCATCGAGAGCATAGCCCAATTAAAGAAAGAGACGCAGAGAAAGAACAGGCGAGACAGATCCGCAGGATTTGAAACCATAACAAGATACGGATCATTGAGAGCTGTGTCAAAGAGTATCACAGCACTATCGCGCGAGAGACATACGAAGTGCAAAGTACCTCTCTTTAGAGAAACAACTGTGTCACAATTTTTCACACTTCCATTTTTTGGGCACAATTTTTCACACTTCAATTTTTTGGGCCCAATTTTTCACATTACAATTTTTTGGGCACATTTTTTCACAGTGTTTTCAACTGCGAAAACGTGTGTTATAATGTTCTGAAAGGAAAATAATTGTGGCAGAGGATTTTGAAACATACAAATATTCGGTAGTTTTATCTGCGCTCCAAATGAGAGCGACACAAGAATTAGAAGAATTGGACATTTCAGAAAAAATATCGGACAAGTCTGATGATGCACAATATTTTGAGGTTTTCCAAGAAATTATCTAAAATGGAAACCATTTAGATTGGAGCGTCTTATATATATATATATTATTTCATCATTTTGTGTTCGTGTGCCGCTTGAAATTTGCACAGGTATCATTCATAGGCAATCTGTATGTTTAGAGTTTTGTTGTCAGTTGTCAGAATGTCCAGAAATTGTTCAGGGAAGTTTCAATGATGAATTAATTGCGCACGTTCTGGTAAAGTTGATCATGACAGTTTTAGTCTTGACCAGTCGACTGTTGTGTCTGCTTGGCATTATCTGTGAAAGAGGGGTCATGGAAGGGCGACTACACGAAAAATCCGGGTTGTCTGCAACCAAAAAGCAACCAACTATTCTATACGAAATACGAATCCAACACCGTGTTTCTTTTCGGTTGTCTACAGCCCGGTTGTCGCATGTGCGAAAATCCGCTGATAATATCAATGTTTTCAACTCGCTACTAATTGACCTAATTTAGCTACATGTAACATAAAGTGCCATAGTTAGTTTTGTCAATTTCATGTTCGTTTTAGGTGATTTCGTGTTCATCTATAGATCCGTACGCTATCGAGGAGTGCGTGCGTTTCAGCCTTTCATTTTGGATGGAAACCCAGCATTGGTATCGTGTTGGTGATTGTCTTGTACAAGGAGGGTTCCTCAATGGTCATACCACAAATTTGTCTAAAATTAGTAAGTCTCACACATGTGTTTCTCCTATCACACGTCTAGTTTGAATATGCTAGCTTAAACAGATTATCGTTGCAATATGTCTGAAGTCACCCTTGGTGAAAGTATATGGGATTCATGAAACTACAGCTACAGAATCGGAATGTTCGGTCAATGTTTTTTGAATTTCTCCGACTATTGGGACAATGGATTATGATTTCAGGGTATGAAGTACACTCTGCCTCATCTGGGGAGGTCTTTCTTCGTATCTTCTCGGAGACTGTCCGCATGTTTATCCTGGAACAGTGGCAGCTCATTGGCGAGAATTCCAAAACGACTGTTGCCATAGAACCACGCTGGGCCTATTGCTTACCCAAGTTGGTTATTCAAAGTAAAATGCCTACTTTGTATTTTGCCGATACCATCTCCCACATCACTAATTTCTGCGTTTGTCAGCAAGCTTTTGTAGTAAAATATTGTATTCTATATTCTGCCTACTCGACGCATTGAGACTAAAATGACCACTAAATTGATTTCTATGTTTTTTTAGGTTGGGACGAGGCCGTGTAGTTGCCATTCATCGAACTCTGCCGGCACATTCACCATTCTCATCCTACAAGGAAATGAGAAGCTATTGGAAGAATTGTGTATGTGGAACCTGTTTGTTTTCTGTTTTGAATTATCTTTATTCTTTTCCTATCAACCGTCTTTCAGCATGGTTACGATCTGCCTGCTGGCGAGCCAGAAGTGTACTACGATGTCTTGTTCAACGGATTCAAGGAACCATTGTTGTGAGTATTTTGTTATTTATGACTAAGTTTCGGCAGTGGAAATTTACTAATAATTAATAATGTTTGTGGTGCATTTTTTTGTGCTCTTTTTTTTTCAAAATAAAACATTAGTTAACGTTTGTAATTGAATTTGTTAGGGTATGTGATTGAACTTTTCATCTTATTATGTAGGTACCCTTTCTTCTGTGTGCTATCGAATGAGCCCGAGGCTATCTGCTTTCGCGATTCTCGAGAGGCGGTAGAATGTGCCCTGTCTGCCTTCACAACATCACTCGCTGCAGAACCTAGACAACTTTGTGGACAACTCATGAAATGTGAGTCTTTAATGTGATCAAATCTACATCTTTTATGAATTGGAATTATTTTAAATGTATTTCTAATTACGGCGATTACATGTCAGCTGTTATTTTTAGTGTATTTGGCTTTTGGCCTCTGGACCGTAATGTTCAGCAGCTCAATTTCTTCAGTTTTTCGATAAAGTGTTAATTAGCTTCCAACACGATAATGTTACGAAAATAATTTTGGTGCGCAACGTGTGTTTTGCGGTTTTGAATAATGTGAACCAGTTTTCAGTCTCGGATGTGTCTCCTGAAGAGTGTCGTATACGGGCTTCCCTCTTAGCAACATCAGTGGTGAACAAGAAAAAGTCAAGTGTGAAGAAGGTGGGACCGGCTATGGCTAGACTATGTTGTATTATAGGGTGTGACCGAATTTGAGAAGTGTGTGGTCAAACACATAATCACTCTCGAGTTGTGTCTAAAACTCACAGGCACTCAAATGAGAATGAGATGTTTGGCTTGTTCTCATGAAGTTACCCTGTAGTTCGTGTCATGCCCAGTAAAGTTGTCCGAGTAACGAAAAAAAGTTTTTCCATCGCTCATATGGAAAAAAACGGGCTCTCTTTCCCCCATATTTGAATTTTTTTTGTCTTACTTGATCCGAAATCACTAGGGTTCTTGTTTTTGAATCAAAAAGGGATTTTTTTTCCGTAAAATTGGCATATTTAACTGGTGTGTGGTTCGTGTAGAAAATTACATGTTAGTTTAGGGTCAGTATCGTCCATCGTTCGCTGTTGTTGACAAACCGAAACCAGTTCAAGAGGAAAGGATGTATGTGCCTCCGACGTCGAAAGTCAGAATTTCAAGCGTTGACGATGAGCCGAGAGTGCGTTCCTACTCAAATGGGTTCGCTGGAGACGTAGAACAATCACGCAGTTCAGGTGAGTTTGTTCATTTTAGCACTTCATTCGGGACGAATATAATATTTTCGAGGCGGAAGTATGTAGAGGAAGGGCTGCTGTACACTCATTTTCTACACATCATTGAAGTTCGTAGCTTTGCTCTCTCTGATAACCAAAAAAATAAAGCTGGCTCGTTTCACACTAAAGTAGGAAGAATCGGCCCATTTTTCATGCGAAGTCATGAATTTTTGCGAATCTATGACAAAGGACTCCTCAGGATAGTCACACATTACTAGTATGCAGTTTTTATATTTGTCCCAAGCAACATATAATGTGATTTATTCAGTTTCCACAATCTCTCCGGCTGTCCCTACGCGTCGCTTCTTACCCAGTTTTGGAGGGTCAGATGTTCGGGTTCGTGCTGTCGGAAAACAGACGGTTCCAAGTGTGAAGGTAACCATTCTCTGATCTTGACTTATAATTTTGTCTGTCTACTGTCTACAAACCTGTAAGATGTGACTATACTACAAAAAGGTATCCGTTTCTCGATGTAAATAAGTGAACATATGTCATTTTGCATCAACAATCTGCTTAGCCGATATGATCAAAAAGAGTCCGTTCTTGAATATTTTAAGATATGCACTCATGCGCGCAATTTTACTGGAGAATGCTAGTGGTTTCCATAATGCACAAGTTCATTTTCAGGCAAACCCGGTCCTGAAGAAGCCACCGGTAGCATCGAAGAAGCGCTCTATCCCTACGGTTGACCTAGTCTGTGTGAGTCAAAGCAAAGAATAAATAAAGAACTTCTGTTGAAAACATAAACATTCATCTATCGAGAAATATCTGCCAGCTGCAATATTGGTAGTTCAGATTTAGCATTAGCATTCAGTTTTCCATTGCTGCTTGTTTTATAAGAGAGACAGATAGATATCAAGGCAGTATTATTCGCTCTCGTATTCCTTCTTTCAATTTGCAACTTGTAGACAACTCATAGTTGATGATAACTGGATCAATAACAAATAACTATGTATACGTACATCTATGCGTGTTTTCCATTTTTTCATTATGTATAGATATAATCTTGCTGAATGAATCTCATACAAACATATCATTATTTTCATTTTGACCTTTCAACTTATTTTAGCCCGCTCCCGGTGCGGTAAGGAAGACCGTCCCACCGTCCAAACGGAGTTCTACTTCGTCCGTGCAGGTACGTTTACTAATTCTCAGATTAAAGGTAAAAGGACTAAGGTGATTCATGTAATTTGAGATTTTTGTTTGGTTTTCAGCTCAATGAAAGCGTTGAATACGTAAAAGTTTGTCTCCTCAGTCTGGCCTACTTCTTTAATCCTTGAACTTCTACTGATACATACTGTGCGGTGAATCAATAAGCTGTTATTTTTCTAGTTTCGTGACTTAGATTACAATTGGACCGTTACGGACGAGAATACAGGCAGTTACTGAGCGACATCTAATTAACTAATGCTTCAGGCAGGTACAAGTGCAAAAGTTGCCCGTGGCCGAAAGTCAAACAAGCTGCTGGTAGAATAATGTGCTTCCTCATTTCCCTGTAATTTGTCTTTATATACATTATTGGAACCAGTTTGGTAATTTCTTTCACTCGTGGTCAACCAGATCGCACCTTCTCGTTATGAGTGCATTAGGTGCGTTAAATCTCTTGTGAATATCGTTCAATTTTGTTTTGCTCATTTGTTTGTTATTAGTTTGTTGAATTGTTGTCTTTCACTGTTATTTTTTTCACAAATCAGCGTATTAGTTTGTCGGTCTTGAAAATACAATGTCACAGAAGTGTTTTTCCCGTTTGGTAATTAATTATTGATACTTTTCTACATTGACGAATTGTTAAGGTCAGTAGTTATTCCAATATTTTGTTTGTATTGGTACTAGGTTTTGTTCACCATGGGAATATCATGTTGTTATTTTATTTATATTGAGATGTTCCGAGGCTTTTGTTTTCAATTATTAGGTTTGTTGTCTATTTATTGTGGAACTTTTTTTGTTGAATGTAAGTTTAGCTTTCTGTTCGATAGTTTCTTATTTGTGAACACCTGGCCACCGTGAATTCGCACCTTGATACTTGTCGTGTCCTAGAGGGTCAGCGCGGGGGCGTGGCCCGAAGAGCGGAGAGATGCGGGTGCCTGGACCTTGGGCTGCGGCTGTCTAATATCTTACTATCATATAATAAACTATATTAACTATACTTGTATTTGTATCTTCTATAATATGACCAACCATACATATACAATACGTTAGATTGGCGTCTGAGGAGCTAACGGTCACCGAAGCGCCCGGGTTCCCAAATAGGTTACTGTCAGTCTGATCAGCTGGTGGCAACGTTATTTCATACTGCTCGAGTCCCTAATCAGAGCAGTGTGGCGGACAATTTAGCAGATAGATCGCTGACTGAGCACTTCTGGCTGCTTGTTGAGTGTTAATGGCGCTGCCTTGTTGATTCTATTACATATCCACCAAACCATATTTAATCCAATTGGCTGCTCTTGCCATCCAAAATGCCGCTCCGTTATCCCGTCACATACTTGGGCTCAGTCTATGTCGAGACCGGTATCATGGCTATCAATAGGGAAAACACAGTGAGTGGCCTCACTCGATCGATTTCGGGTTTTGACGCAGTCCAACTACGAACTCGGTTCGATGGCCGCCCTATATATAGTTTATATTCCCCGAGTAATTACGTTCTTCAAGTGTCCTAAGTGGCTTGCAATCAACATGAATGAGAGCATCCAAATGGACCGAGAAACTTCCGAACAGTTTTCTATCAATCATTCCCCGCTTTAGAAAAAGTGGTGAATTTCTTCCCGAACCAAAACCGAACCGATTCTTCCCGAACCAGTTGGTTCGTTCTGGAACCGAACCAAATTTAGGGAAGAGTCGGTTCGGGAAGAAATTTGCCAGAAAAAGTTCATCGAAAGCATGTTCTGTACTTAATTAATGCGCATGGCAGGCTGTTGAACTACCTTACACATGTGGTAAACGTGTATGTGGCGAATTTTTTTCGATTCGAAACTACAGTATGAAGCTTTGAACAGGTTTATTCCGTGAATGGAATACATGGTGGCTAGTAGCCGCATTGGGGAACGTTGGCGGCATGATCGCACACGGCGATTCGCTCATTGAACACCGTTCCAGGAGCACAGGGACGCTCCATCCATGCACCTGAAATCAAAGTAAGCAACTTCTGTCTTTTCATTTATTTTATTCATCAAAAACCTCTAGTTTTAGTGGAATTTTCGAAAACCAAGCCGAACGCAAATAATACAATGCAATACTCAAGTACTGGCTGCGTCCAAGGTTTTCGGTTTGAATTTGGTCCAGGTAAAAGGGTTGTAGTCAAAGAACGGTGTAGAAGAGTATTCTCAAATTCTCATGTATTATCTTTGTGCGATAAGTTTCGCACCGCGATTGTAGCTGCGTTTCACATGAATATGCGTGACTTTCAGTTCAACTTTCGGTTTCAACCAACTCTTGGAAGGTGAAGATGTCTTACCATGAACGCATTGATAGTACTTGGAACAATCGTGAGAAACACGCCTGTATCCATCAACTCCGGCAGAAACCTACAAACACAGACGTGTAGTCTTTTTCATTCCTACTGAGACTCATACAGTATGAATACGAAACATAAAGAGCATTTTATTTATGTAATACTCGTCGGAAAAGTTAGGGATTTTCGTATTCCATTCAGAATCCCCACTACAAATAATTGACATTCATTGGAAACTACAAACACATTGGAGATAGTAAACGTACACCGTAGACCTGTAAGACTATCAAAAGCCCAAATTATTAGTGTTTGTAAGTGGTAGAACATTGACATTACTATAATGATTCGAACAAATTCACAAAAACGTTGACAACAGGCAAACTGACCCTGCACGATTTACCGGCATTACAGTCTCCGGTCACACACATGCCGTTCACGAAACGTTGACCATAGGGACATGCCATGCGAACCCATTCGCCGTACTCGCAAATCTGAAAAAAAAAGTTGACAAGCCATCAAAAGTTCGGTTCCATACATCTTAAGGGCTTGTTCCGATAAACTAATGCCAGATTTCAACTTTTCGTAACATTTCATCCCTTATTAAGCTCCTCTTCAGTCTCCTTTAACAGATCTGCCCAATAGGGGAGTCTAACGGACACTGAAAGGTTTAGCTGTCGTTTGGATGAAGCACTTTACGGAACTTTCATTAACCATCATTCATGTCATGTCACTGTTAAAAGAAGGCGGGGTTGTACTATTTAGCTACACTTCATATATTTTAATTAGTGAATTGGTTAGCGACTGCGCTGTGCTTCGACACGGTTTGTGTTAGCTAGAACACTGAGGCAATAATAGATCTGTCGTCTCGATAATAGATCTATCGTCTTTCAGACCAACCTCGTACATCTGGCATTGACCGTGAATTGGGCGAGTTTCCTGTGGATAACAACTGGGCGGTTTCGGTTTCCAAGTCGGCTGCTTCTTTTGACAAGTAAGAGACTGAAAACAATCTCTTGGTGTGCGAAGTTTGAAGAAGTTCGTTCGAAAATATTTGCTATTCGCACCATGCTCTATAGATACAATACAAGACACTATGAGCAGTTCAGTTTAGATACAGATGTTGTTTAGAACTACAAAGACTAGTATCAGTTTTTCTTCGGCAACCTCTTCATATTATTGTTCCGGTCCCTTTCGAGATAAAATGTCCGTTTCACCTGCCAGTCGAAGACCATTCCCGTGTAACAGGTTCGCTCGGTCCATTGTCCATAGTAGCACACCATATAGGAGTGTTTGTCCGATTGATGAGGGCGAACTGCCCCCGATCGGCACTGTCGTGACCTGCCCGACTGCTCTGAAACTTAATTTATCCACCGAGAACAATTGTTGCTTTTAAAACTCAATCAATAACTTGAACTGATTTCTATTCAATCAATACACTCTCTCCAATCTATTGACTCTAAAACAGTGATTCTACCCATTACTGGGGAAATCAGAAGCATTAGACGCGTATCTCTGAGTACTTTGTTTTGTAGAGAAAATAATGCATTCAACGCTGAAATAAAAAGGTACAATGCGATTCTGAACGAATTGTCCAGCTCATAGTTTGATGACCAGCCAATGTTTCTTTGTTCATTTATATTGTAGGGATTTAAAAAATATATAGTTCAGCCTAGAATTGATTGACCAGCTAATGTTTCTTTGTAATTCGTAATAATAAAATATATTTTCTTCTTCAGTCTTATGTGTTTACCGTAGCTATTCAGGCACATTTGTTGTATACATTTCCCATTCAAAAACACTCGGTTCTGGTCGCATTCGGCATCCACGAACCTGCCATTGTGGCACACCCTGCAATCAGCATCTTATTCAGCAATTATTAGAATGCTCCATATTCTGAATTCGAAACTAGTAAGATTGTTCAAGTTTCGCATTACAGGATTTTAATCCTCTGATTTTACCCTTCTCTGCTGTTTTACTACGTTTCCCACATAAGTTATCGTTTAATACTGGGTGCCAAACATATAAACCTGCGAGCAAAATTTTCGTAGCAGGGCGCTAACCACGGCGCCATTAGACATAATGAGCAAGCTTTGGAATCAGAGACATGTGTCCGTACACAGCGGAAAGGGAGATATACAGTACTAAAGTGTTGGTGCGAATTCAAAATCGAAGCGAAAAAAATCATAGGGGTCGGAAAAAAGGAGCACAGCGAATATTAACGTTTATGTGATGTTTAAACTAAGCAGACAAATGCGAGATGTAACCATAAATTTGAAAGAATTCACTCTGATTACCTGTATTTTCCACAGTCCTCCACTGGTTGATAAGTTCCCGGTTTACAAACAGCAGCTCCGCAGGTTCGTCTTAAACTGGTGAACCGTATAACATACAACCACTGCCTTTTTAGAGTTCACGATATTACCTTCCTACGTAACTCGTAAATTATGATTATGAGATCTTCTATTCAATGCTACTAATAGGGAAAAATGGAGATAAATTATATTATAGCTTTCCAGAAGAAATCGAGTGAGACTTCAAAATAGCTTGATGAGAACACCACCTCGCTAGAATCATATCAGGTAACAACAGAGCGTCAAAGTTTTCTCAGTGAGTTTTTGACAAGATCAGCACAAATATAAACGTACTCAGACTTACCCTTTGACACAGTCGCTGAGCTTTTGGTCGAAAACAAAACCGACCGGACATGTCTGTAAACATGAACTAGGTATTTCGTACTATTGGACCACTATACGTTATAGTGGTTCGTTTTTCTACACGTTTCGCACACACATATACTCGTACGCACAAATGGAAACTCACTCTACTAACGAACTGTCCATTAGAGGTACACTGCCAGAAACGGTGACAGTCATATTGGTCGCTGATCCGAAGCTGACCAGAACAGGATTGAGCAACACCAACCTGAAAAAAGGTATCAGGGTTTCGAGTGGGTTCAGCATATCTACCCTGGACATATAGTTTATTTCATTTACACTGAGACTCATTGGCATCGTGCCAAGAGTTTCGGATTCCTATTTTTTAGAGGAACCATAAGTATTCTAAAGTATTCTAAAAATTATTTGCTTACGTGTTCTTATAAAACTGAACAATCGCTAACAGAAATCTGCAGTTTTTTGAAAAACTACAAGGTGAAACATAGACTGGAATATTCATTGACACGCTGCCAAGTTTCAGTGGGAGTGACCAGAACTGTGAGAGGCTACTCACAGTTATGGCGTTTTCGACTGGTGGTGGTGCGGGCGGCATTCCGCCTCCTTCCGTGGGCGGTAGATGGTCCGGATAGGACGGCTCGGCCGACGGACAGACACCCGGTACGCAGTTGTACGTCGCTGCATCTGCAATTCAGATCCCATTTCCGAGGTTATCTCCGAATACTGTGCAAAATAGGGAATGGGGCTTTCGATTTTCGGATAACTTACATATCATTTCACATAATATATTCCTGGAATTACAGACTAAATCAAAGTTTTTTTTGTGAAAACCTGTAAAAATATTTTGCATTTGTATCTCTGTGCGCACCATAGATGGTTCCTTTCGGACACTTCATATCGGTCCAAGCCCCGTTTCTACACTCCACCAGATGATCACATCTTCTCGTATCGGGACTGACAATCCTCTGAAAGTGGTGTGTTGGTACCCTTCGATGTGAAAGAAGCTCATAACATTCTATCTAGTTGTACGACAACCGCTAGCGTACCGTTGTATTCTAATCACAACGAAATATATTTAATACGTTTGGTAATTCAAACATTAACTATCTGAGTGTCTACGTAGTCTTTGCACGCGCTCATTTACAGAAGATGAATTAAAAATTCACTCCCAGTTTGGAAGATGTTAAACACATCGGAAAGGTTCCAGAGCTGTATTTATTTCTCAGTACTATCAAAAACGTGCCAATTGGTTGCACATTATATGTTTTCCCTGCAAAACGATCTTAGTAAGGTCTGTAGCTGCGTTGAAATTCGTCTCGGATCTTTATTTGGCATACGCGTTCCATTGAGAACACTAGTTTTTGTATCGATGGGATAAATATCATCATTATTGATACTAATATTCCCCACCTCTCCTTCCCTACACTGTGTGCGGGTCGTAGCGGCACACTGGGCGATTCGTCTCGGCGCACAGCGACCCGAGAACGAGTCGAACACCTCGTTCCCGGAACATCTGAAAGTTTTCTGTGATGTCGAATGTCCTCTTGAACCTATTAGAGGTTCGTGTGATTGCCTCAAAGGAATATCACTTCGTTGGTCTTACGTCGATTCCCCCCCTTCCTTCACCCCCTGATGGTCGTCTCTCTTAATTAGCACCAGAGGTGTTCGATGGTCGTCTCTCTTAATTGGTACCAGGGGTGACAGTCATGGTAATGGAAAGCCAGCTAGTGTACATTTGTTAAGTCACGAAGCTTAAAAGATTCATTAGAAATCTTATAGGGTGAGCGATACATTTTTGAACTACTCTATAGTTACCTATGACAATCACACAGTTGAAAAGCTGCAAAAATATAGTACAAACATTATGAAATGATTCTTGAATCATTTCAGTAAATACATAGCATTCAGCACTTTATTATCGTACGTGTACAAAATACGGAATACCAAACTTTAGCTTTCCATCAAGATAAGAATAGTTGAGCGCGAGACTGTCATTATTAATACTTTAACTACGGTAGTTCGGTAAATGAGAACTGTTCATTTTTTGAGAATTATTTTCTGGTTTCATAACTTTTCAAATGGAGTTCATAGGAACGCCAATTCCATCAGGAACCCGGTATTTCGTTAACCCTATAAAAAAAACCTTACCCGGGTTAACTGGTTAACCCTTTTGTTTACCCTTTTTTTACAATGTCTTTTGGGGGAAATTAGGGGTTAACCGTTAACAAGTGGTTAACAAAAGGGTTAACCAAGTAACCTGGTTAATGTTTAACTGATAGGGTGAATAAAATACCGGGTGAAATAAAGAAATCGCCTCATCGTAATGATTGAATAACAAATGTTTCTTTTTATTTTTGTGGGTAAGTCTTCTGGATTATCGCACACTTTCCTTCACGAATAAACAAAACCAAGCCGCTTATGTTTATCATCACTGAAAATTTAGTTGCTGATCATCATGAAAGAGCAACGCATACAAACATTATAGGATATTTTTGTGCTAGTCCTACATCAACCGACCTATATCAAACTAAAGTCAATGAGACGAGACTAAGTGTGCTTACGTTCAATCTAAGAACCGTACAAGCCGATCGCGGTTACTGACCCACCAATTGAGACTATTACGACGGTTGAACTTTCAAAAAACTTTGATGAGACCACTACTGACTAAGCGTTATTGGTGTTCGTTGTAGTTGATTTAGATATGAGTGATCCACTAAAAAATCTACGCTGCTAACAATGTAATACCTAGAACAGAAAGCTATGTTGTCCGAACAAGTATACTGGTTGGGGTTGCAACTGTAGTTTATCTACACTTGCTTACTTGCTTCAACAATCGACGAGCTTTATGTGAAATCAACATTCCAGGTTGCAACCCCTCTGAAAATTAGAGAAACCAACGAAAGATGCACAATCTTGGAATGTTCTTGACTACGTGCTATCGTAGTAAAAATTTTGATTTACGATAGTTTCGCGCCCGTTATATGGCCTGCTGAAGTGAGGTGTCGTACGGAGTTGGCTCCGAATTCGCACCTCAGGTTAAACAAAATAAAATCACTTAGTGGCGTTGATACAGACTCTACATAACACTTTTTCACAACTTTATCGCTCTGTGTTTTTTCAATTTTTTCAAACGGAAACTGTGAGCACGAGTTAGTTATGTAAGTCACGTAGAATAGAAACGGATTATATGAAAGCTTCCCTAGCATTTTTGACTAGCGTCAGAACTCTTCTATTTCTCAAATGTAAATATTCACTGTTAAATTGCAAACCTTCGGCTCTATTCATAACCCTGATGAAGTTCCTTCAAAGTGTGGTGGTAGGATTAGTTATTGACTGAAAGTTCAGCTCCATCCGGGACACTGCATTCGATTAAGTTTGGGGTAGAGGCAAAACGTACCACTTTTCATACTCTTTTTTCTTATTCTCTTAGTTTGTATCACTTTACATGAGCTTACCCTTATTTACACACCACAAGGAAAAACTACAGCATCTACAAAACATGTGATCGTTTTCCTGAGTCCCCCTGCTTTGAAATGATGTATTCACTACAAGTTTTCGTTTACTTAGAGAATTACAGTGTAACTAGTAAGGTAACTTTTCTTTTCAAATTCCGCTCCCTGTTAGATAGTATGCCAATTAGGGATGCGCAGAACATAATCAAACGCTTGCCGCCATTCAAAGACATACCGCTTACCTACCCCGGGTGCCATTCTACTGGTTGTCTCGCTAATTGAATTGACCTCTTTTAGTCGAGGGGGGGAATCAACATGAAACCCACTTCGTTTTATTATGAACTTCGATTCGAGTTCGGCAAGTTGAAAGCTCTAGTACTGCTGAATCAGGCTGTCTGAATTTCTCAATTAAACACATATATGAAAGGTATTTTGCTCCATTCACCTCATGTACTGCCATTGATTGAAGCCGCATTGGTAGTAGGCCGAGCAGTCCTCTTGGTGCGCCTGTAAGCAGCATTATGGACATGCTATGCCAATGTGCATCTTAGCGACAAGGGAAACTTCACTCAAGCAACGTAGAAAAGTCATGGGAGTCTTGAGCTCAATCGGACCAAAATCCTGATCACAGTGAATTGACCAGATACTTCGGCTCAAAGGTGATCATTCCTAGACACGTTGCTACGGTTTTAGAGTTTCACACTTATATACCTCTTAATAATAATAATGACAATAATAACTCAATTATCTGTTGTACTTATATACCTTAATATCTCCTTGCTGACAAGTGGCTGGAAACCGAAGTAGATCGAGTGTCCTCGCGGTGCGCTTAGGTGCGCAGTGAGAGCAAGGCGCTGGAAAACAATCCGATTAGAATAACAAAATGTAAGTGTTATTGTGTTAATAAAGTTTAAGTTAATGGACTTGTATTTTTAAAAACGTTATCATAAAGTTAACGGTAATCTAGAAAAAAAAGAAATTTTTTCATTTTTTCATTAAAATTTATAGGTTAAATTTTGTTTGCATTACAAGTTGGCAATATACATCTGTACTGAGCGTGACTTATTCGAAATTCATACCAATGAAAAACTGCTCGAAACATGTTGTCTATACTACAAAATTCATTTAGGTCAGTTTTGTTTTTGTTAAAAAAATATTGTTATTATTATTCTAAACAAAAGCTCACTTTCTGTGTATCCCTGTCCGCTGTTACAGTTTCTCTGTACGTACTTCTCGTTGACACACTGTTGATAAGTACGGCAATCAGTGGAGGATATGACGTCACCGGGACGACATGCCGGACCACCCTGAAGAAAAGTACTAAACCTCTAAAACAAGTAGTAAGCCTTTACAAAGTACTATGGAACCTCACAAAAGGAGTATAGGACTGAAACTAATGATGCTAAGGAACCCCATCCGAAACCCCATTCAATGTAGAACTTCTCTCAAAAATTGAACTCCGATATTACGTGCAAACGAGTGGCGACGACGAAGATATAACGGGAAGCTCATCGGTCACTTTCGCCAAATCAAAACTCAGAAACGGTTGTATGTATGAGTTAACTGCTTAATATTTCTTAACGTTCCACGTGATTGTTCAATTCGGAACCAGTGTTGGTAGAAACCGCTGAAATGTACCTTATATCCGCCGCAGCTGGGATCCAGCACACAATTATTGGTGACTGGGTCGAAACGTGTTCCGGAGCGACATTGAAACTCCTGTAATTTCGATGGATTAGGTATTCATAGAAGATCAATCTAGGGAAATTTATAGGAGATTTGGGAAAGACAAAAAAATTCTATCTAGTCATCTCTCTTTCTATATTTCGCTTTGCCTTCTCGCCTCTAATCTACTCCGTTTCTCTCTATTTTAATGCTCCCCGGACTGACCTCGTATTTAGTTCCGGTGCAGTACATGTATCGGTCGCACGTGAGCGGAATATACGAGCCTCCGACGCACTAGAAATGACAATACAGAAAATATATTGGATTGCATAATAGCGGTTAGTTTCTTGTCTCCAAACTGTAGCTGAATCTATCGAACAGAAATTGAGAACGGAATACATATTTTAGGGCACTTTAGTCTGTTTCTCATATTTACGAGAGTAAATGAGCTGGAACATCCCGGCGCTTCCATCCGAACCTGCGCCTCTTGTTTTGCGCACTATTTGGAAGACTGATATCCTGGTGGCATGTGATATAGAGAAAGAGCGTAGGTTTGACGGAGTCGCAGGTTGGTCTGTCTCGGGCAATATTGTCTCAGATACCGTACCTCCTGCTCGGTCGTGCACCTATAGTCGACCTCACAATGTTTCGTATACTTGTTGTACGCCATTCCGGTCTTACATCTCATCAGTTTCCAGGCCAGCTGGTTGTTCACGTGGGCACACTTGTAGAACTGAAACGAATCCGCATCGGTCCAGGGAATTAAACGTGCTCTAATGGTCGCATAAATGGGAAACTTGAGTTCAGTTGACATTTTTGCATACATAGACAAAATCACAATGCCTATGTCACGCGAAAGTTTAAGGATTAACATTAGATTCACATTTAACTTTATTTTTACCCTTTCCAATTCCATTCATTTGGCTTTGTTTATTGTGGTTGCTCCGAGGAAAGATGTGCATCATAGTGCATCTCGTTCGCACCTGATGCAACTGTAGTTTTACCTTGGTGTTTCCTAGGCGTGTTCACAGCGTACTGCTGTATCATTAAAGCAAACTACAATACATGTTCGGTTTCTCTGTTATGTACCTCGTTGCATTTTGTGGCGGGTGTGCGTTCTCCTTGCTTACAGACAGGGCATCCGACAGGGCCAGGGAGCACACATTTCACACCGTCGAACACCATTCCCTGTGCAATATGAACATAAAACAGGAAATATGTTGGTAAGACATGTGGATATTCCAGTCTAAACTGCCTCACTCGGGCATGTCATCTTTTCTGTTTTGTGGTTTTCCGCCACAATTAATCAAATAAATGGTTATTACAGCATAATATTCGTCTGAATGGTTGAATTAATGAATAAACAATTCCGAGAATCTTGGAATCTCACCAAGAATCTAGTTCAACTAACCGGTGAGCATGAGAACAGCTTTCCAATTCTGCCCTCACAATAGATGAAGTTAGCCTGACATTGGCCCAACGCAATCGAAGTGAATTCTCTGCCCCTGAAATGGCAAATTCGAAAGAGTTCAACCAGGAATCGCATCAGAAAATTGAAACGCGCGTTGATATAAGATGTAGTGTGTGATAGAGACTATGTGGGTACGATTATGATATTCTCTCAATATTAATATTAATATTATTATCATAATCGTTACTTATATTATACCTGCATACGCCCAGCATAAGGCAGTCGTCACCCTCGGTCCAAGTTCTACATTTGGTGATGGAAACATCGAAGAACTGTCCTTCTTCACATCGGACTGTCGTCGGGAACGGCTTGCACAAAACGTACCTTCAACATTGTAAAGTTTCACTTTCATTCCTAGAGATTTCTTATTTTTTCACCACTTTCATTGAAATTCCTCGGTAAGAAAAGAGAAGTTTAGTTGGTAGCTTGTCTTCACATTGCCAGACAATCTTTGGGAGATTTGTAAGAAAATGGCAAGTGTAGCCCAATCTCTGTATCTCACCTAAGTGTACACTTTTGCATCTTTTCACCTTTTGAAACTTTATTTTCTACCATGTTTTTCTTCTGGTTTCCATGCATCATTGCACATCATTTCTTACTCGTGTAATGAATATCGCATTATCATTCGCGAAAACTCTCAAAATATAAGCAAAAATGCTCACCAAATAGGACACTCGTCGATTTTCTCATAGTTCACCCCTCTTTTCTTGATGGCTGACGTTGGCACAGGAGCGGGTCCCTGGTTACTGTAGCACATTCGTTGCAGGAAGAACTGTCTGATGGGGGCCGTTTGCTGGACTCCGCCATAGCACTGGGAGGGGGCACGCTGGCACGAGAGCGATGCAGTCATGTACTCTCCTGTAATTACCGGTGTGTATATAGGGGTGCCAAATTTATAAATTTTTGTCCCGAAATCGAACCTGCGAGCAAAATTCTCGTAGCAACCACTGCGCCACGAAAATACGAAAACAGCAAGCTTTGTGATCGAGGACACGTGTGCGTACACAGCGAAATCTAAAATATACAGTAACCTCCAGCCTTTCCGTTGGCGACGACTAAACATCCCCGCACTTTCATCCCATCCTGCGTCTCTCGCTTGGACTCACTATTTCGCATAACATAAATACCGGCGGTATGTTATAGTAGGGAAATTGCGTGTTTGAAGAGACACACGATGGGACATCTTGATTCTCGATGAAAACGTGTATAAAGTCCGATAGAATTGTACAGTTAGCAAGAGTTTGGCTTGTGGTCTTCAGCAAATTGTTTCCGGAAAACACCCGGAAAACAAAATCGATCATAACGTTTTCCGTTTTTCTGTGATCTGTGAACAAACCACGTGCACACGTGATGGAGATGGCGTCTCTTCGGTTGGGATGACAGATGAGAATCTGTGCCGAACAGGACTGCGCACCGACATCAGACTCGTAGATACCTGCGCCAGCAGAGCAGAAGGACTCGGCCTAAAACAGTTTCGATCAGTTTCGAAACGGTATTCTTATTGTTTGGGTATATTGTTTGGGTGAAATGTTACTCTGTCATCTGATCATCACTGCTGGGCGTGAATCGACACGCATGTTTTTTTCAGTGTCAACTCCCACGTTGAACGTCGACGTGAAAAGGTGATGTCTAAGGAAAAAGAAAAAAGAGTGAAGCCTGAGGAAGAAAAAATCTTACCTGCGCCATTCGCTGAGTTTCTTCGTTAATAGTGTTTAGCGAATCATCCCGACATACTGCCAGCTGGGCCGCAGGCTGACACGTTCCATCCATGAACACCTGAACTTAGAAATATTTGCGCCAGTTGCTGCGAAATGCAAGTTACAAAAGACAGAGAATGTGTAGGTCGCCGCAGACAGTGTGAGACAGTCTGCTTACCTTTGACTTGCACACACTCGTTGTAGCCGCTACAATTGTTACTCGCCAGTTAGCAGGAAAACGTCTGAGGAGTGACACCACTCAATATGGTCCGGTTTCCAATTATAACCATGAATAGCAAAACCGTTGTTGGTGAAAAGTAATAGGAAACTAACTTGTTCCATTCCGGTTGTGTACAGCTTTCAGAAAAGCACCCAACAAAAATTACCAATATTTATCGTTGCTGAACACGAGCGTGATAACGGTGTGTATTCGTAGGTGTAACATTGTAGTATATTACAACGACAATTATTTTGGCCTTATCCTCGGATAGATGACGTTGTTATGTTTTAGACTCGAATGTGAAACTGACATTTCCGTGGAACGGACACTTTCTGACTACGTGTTGTTGGCCGTTGCTTCCGCATTGGAGGAAGTAGGACGAGCACTTTCCCAACTGAATGAGTCCAGCTCTGTTCTGACAAACAGAGAAGAAGGTCCTCGAACGAAGGCCACCAACAGGTTCCGCACCTAGAATTCAGAATAAAGAATTACGTTGGAATCGTACCAGCTTCCACTCTTTTGCGATTATGTGCGTTTCGGAGACATGTCTAGCACGAGTTTGCTAAATGTTAGTGAGAATAAATAATAAGTGTCAATGTGTGTATAAGTTGAAACAGGTTGCAAATCTGGGTGCGCACGTAGTGCCATGCCGCGTCTCTAGCTTTACACGCTGTTCCGCGACACTCGTATCCCGCCGAGATGGGGGAGCAGAGCAATAGCGTACGCTGAGGAGATGCAAATCGGGATTAAATACTCCGGATGTTCATGAGTAAGGTGATCAATCATCTTTGCTGTCTCCACTGGTTTTCGAAGCAGAACACAACGATTTTTAGCGACTTTCGGCTCAAGAGCAAACGGCTAAACATACAATATAGAATCAGTACGTAACATCGCAGTTTGATTTGATACTCGACGAAAGGTTTGCTGTTCTGCAATTTCGTATCACGAACAAGTACCTCGTCTTTCTCTGCTCACGGTTCCATTGGTGAACGAGTAGTCGGTGAACCCATACACGAGTGGTACGAGATATATCAGAATGAGAGTGTTCATTCTGAAACAGATATCCATGGGTCATTTTCTAATAAAGGTGCATGAACCCAAACTTTGCTGAGCTGTACCCATCTAGTTAAAACCTCTCACGTAAACTTTGTCCCGGGATGCACGATGGTTGGATAGATTTAGTTTTTTTATAACCTTATAGTTGAATATAAAATCTGCGCGGAAGCTGACAAACGTTACTAATAGGATATCTTGTGAGATGGTCTCACGAGACGGGTTCTAGAAAGGCGAAAAGCTGATGTTCTTTCAATCGCCGTTCGCTTATTTTATAGCTGTTTATGAGTGGGTCATCATTTCATTTCCCAGTGAAACAATAAAGAACCGTGACTCATATTGACACATAATCACTGCGAATTCCTATCAGACCCCTTATATGAAATCATCTTCTACCGTTTCCTCCAAAGGGCACGTCTGTGATTTTTCAACAAACAAGCTGGAATTTATTCAGTGCAAAATGAGTCAGAGAATTGTTTTCACATATACTGTATACGCTGAAACGGCCAGATGCGGTACTTTTTTGATTAAAATTGTACGGTTATATTTCCCCTCGCTCGTTTATATACTTATAGTGTATTATAACCGCGCGAGTTCTAGTCGGTGAATATCTGGTTATGGTAGGCATTTGAGTGAACTCGAGTTCAGCAATATGTTCTGGAACTTTTACCTTCATCAAAAAACAGTTCATATCTCAAAAAAATATCGACAACTATTGACTTTAAAGCAAAATTTCAAATAGGATTAAGGGGTAACTCCGCTTCAAATTCGAGAACCAAATAAGTACTGTTTTACCTGACTGTTATTAGACCAGCTACCACTCAGGTTGTCTGTAAACTCGTTCCCAAACTAAATTATATGGTTTTCCTATGAGATTCGGAATGATTTTGAAACAGAAGCAATTTTCATTTTGATTCATTGATAATAATGAGAACACTGGCGCGGTAGATAGAACGGTCATTCCATAGCAATTGATCGAATCTCAAGAGAGGCTCGTAATGTAGAACCTGCCCATTTGAAGAAAATTATAAGAGTTACCTTCGTCCTCTGTTCAGAACAAACTGTTATTTTCCAATAGTAAAAATATAACCATTTGTATTTTCAAGTTTACACTGTAACAGACCGCTACATTACCAATGTTTTTGAATGACCACAAGTCTTATCTTATATATTTCTTATAAGCTCATGAGCATACGATACACTGCTGAATCATTCGTTTGTTCTCATGTGTAGTTGCAGTTCTTGCTGTTGTTTGTTAAAACTTTTATTATGAACACTTTTTACCCATAATTTAAATAGGATATAATAGAGCTCCATAATCTAATCAATCATCGCTTTTCTCTGCCTCGTCCGTGACGTTCTCTTCCTCCTCTTTTGTCTCTTCTTCCTTTTTCTCCTCCACTTTTCCCTTTCCTTGCTTTTTGAGCTCCGCGAAATGTTCTCTGTTGGTCACCGTATCCAACAACATAATTTTACCTAGTACCTGAAAGAGAATTATCAGTTATTTCTGGTATTAACGATTGTGAAACTAACTGAAAGAGAAAGAGAAAGAGAAAGAGAAAGAGTTGGCTAGAGTATAAGGCATAATTCGTAGCTTCTCACCTGATTAACCAATAATTTTGGCAGCATTCCCTTGAGATCGGCGAGCATGACTACATCTACCAACGTGGTGTCCGCTTTGTCTGGGTGAGCTCGGAAGCGTGCCCCGGCCAGCACCAGTTCGGCTCTGTAATAGGACAGTATAGGGTTCGCTCGGCCTTATCCCACTGTGTTTGTAGTTTGGTCCCGTCCTAAACTCATTTTTCCGTGATCAACCTTTAGCACAGCTACCAAACTGAAAATACAGCAAACTGTGAATACGCTGTAACTGTAGTATTAAACATTATCCAGATATTAGAATACTAAACACACATATAATATTCAATGTTCGAAATAGTTATTTCGATCATAAACTTAAATGACGATCAAGCAACAATTTTACCTGACTTTTCCCTCGACTTCAGGATGATCGGGCGAATCGACACTCCGGGAGGCCATGATATATCCGTTCGAAATTTTTCGATAAACACGGGCAGACACGAAATCACGTCCGCTAACAATTAGGACATCATTGTTGCCATACTGAAAAAACATCTTATATTTTTCATACACGTCATAATGTAGTAAATTTAGACTGAAAAACAGTGAATCCCAACTACAAACAGCGAAATAGGACGAAATACACCGTGTAGGGGAGAGCGAATACTAATATTCTAATTTGAAAACAAGTCTCTTTTGATTGATAAGGTTTGTAGGGGTTAAAACGCCAAGTTGCTATCGACACCCTTATTTGGTTGAACTAGCAAAGTTATCACCCTACATACGAATTTACGTGGTGCACTATCGTGCGTCTCGTACCGATCATCTCTAAACGTGCACTAACTCATAACAGCTCACTCAACTTCGTCCACGTACCGATATTCATTTATTCAACTTAATAGGCCTGTTGAATCCTGATAACTTCTACCATATATAGTTCGATCGTTCCAGAGCAAGTCTACACGGTTTAAAGCAGGACAATTATGTGGACCAATCCCGTGTCAACGGTGCTTCAAACTGCAATTTAAAAATTTATTGCAGTTTAAAGGACTGAAGCGTTGCGATTGGACCACATAATCGTCATTCTTTAATCTTATCTCAGTCTGTTTGTAGTTTGATTGTGTCTCGGTCACACCCAAGGTAAATTATGGCGTGCATCGAGATCAAACTACAACTTCGATTTGGTCATTGCCCATGAACAGACCGTGATAATATCGAAATGGTCGGTGGGGCTGGCGATGGTGGATGCGAAGTTGATGTTCTTGTTCCAGGTGGGCAGGTCGTTCACTCCGTTCCACGTTTCCAACATCACGAAATCGACATTGGCTTCCAATTCCGTCTGTCAATACAACTATTTGTGAACTTTTTATTCGAGACTGAACTATTTTGTCAATTCTTGGAGATTGGGCAACTACAAAAGCGAAAAAAACCTAGATTTGAAAAGTTTTCGAAAAACTGAGTTTTCATCTAAAACTATAGCATGGGCCAATGAGATTCAGACTAGACGGTCTGCGTTTCTCTGATATAACCGCTCTCTTCTCGAGGATGCTATAAAAATGGCTGGTCGCTAGCCGGTTCAATTTGGGAGTTACGTGCCGCTACCACCTACCGTACCGAGAACCTCGACCGCGCACCATATATACTATTTTGCAAATATTAAATATATAATGTCGTATTGTTCTACTATCTATATCTACATTTCATAAATCGTCAATTTTGTACGAAATAAATTGCAAGTTCAATAATAGTGAGATCAACTCACGGATACGGTAACCATTTTTCCTTTCGGTGTTTTCTTCGCATACACAATATCTCCCTCGGAATTCGATTCATCCTATAAAATAACTTGAACTAAAATTTTTTTATCTGTTCCAAATTACTCATCAATTTTGCAGAGAGATTTTGAATACCCTTATTTTGGTTAGTTTTCGTTTTGCTGAGAGATCATACACTTACTGAAAACTTATATTCTCTCCAATTATCTCTTTAATTACTTTACGAATGAAATTGTAAATAGAAACAAAGATAATTTAACAAACATAACAGAGAACAGAGAGATAAAGTGCAAATGAACCAGCCTTTTTCCATCCTTTTTTCGATTCGTAGGCGGGATCGTTGAACAATCGTTCCACCTCTTCGAACGCCTCGCCCGCTGTTTGCAAATCACTGCCATACTGAAAGGCCAGTTTTATATGTAACCGGGTTTCTGGTTAGTAACAATCACGCGATGATAATTGTATTCATATTTGCAACCCTCACTTTCCGTAAACTGTAGTTTGATGTTTGCTTTCAATTAGATTCAATCCAACATAAAGTTTCTGAGATTGTACAAACGTGTTACAATAACACTACAACTAACAGACTTAACAGAAGAGTATTTTTTTCGAGAAAGAGAGAGATGGAGAGAGATAGAGAGATGGAGAGAGGTAGAGAGATAGAGAGAGAGAGAGAGAGAGAGAGAGAGAGAGAGAGAGAGAGAGAGAGAGAGAGAGAGAGAGAGAGAGAGAGAGAGAGAGGGAGAGAGAGACAAAGAGAAAGAGAGAGATAGAGAGGAGGAGAGAGAGTAGGAACTTTGAGAGAAAAGTGAATCTTTGAACGAAACAAGAAGAGTACGATCAGTTTTAGTACCTTTTCGAATTCCGGTGTCAGGTTGTCCGTCACCCCATGTATTGTCAGGCTCGTCATTGTGGAAAACACTGAAAAAGAGTAATAAACACACAGAAAAGACACCAAATCATCAAAATTCTGTTACAGTTATGTTGAAGAATGGCTGGTAATCAGAAAAGTTTCATTTGCTAGTACGAACATCTTTCCTGCACACATTTCATGTCGTTCGAAATCACATTTGTGGGCGCAGTGCAAAATGTCAATACATTGTTGTGTTCAACTCGGTCTTTGGGCGCAACTTTTCTCCTTTGAGAGAACGGAAATGATTGAACAGGACTATTCTTCCACAACATTACTACTGCTTCTAAGTTACTATGTTAACGATGCGTTAACTAGCGCCTTAATTTAAATGAATATTCGTCGTTTATACGAACTTTTTATTGCAGTTGAAAAGTGCGAGAAACGATTACGTCATAATGTTGAGAGCAGACAGAAAGTTCATCGAACGTTCAAAATACGGGCGGGAGAGCCAGCCGACCAATCGATAATCCCCCGTATTTCGCCCAATGTTTCAGCAGAATAATGTTACAACAAAATACACCTAATAAATAAGCAAAAGATAAACTTACCGCTGAAAAGTTGCACAAGTATTAAATGAAAAAGGGTGTGAAACGTCTAGTTTACTTATTAGTGCACTTTCTAGTTTCTCTTTTTTACTTATCGCGTTCTTTGTACTTCCTATTGGACTATGAGAGTGATTGTATAATGTTTTTCTCTATCGTACGCCTATTGATGTATTAATCACTCAACAGTAAGTTGTATTAGTGCACGTTTAGTTTCCTTTAAGAACATCCTATATGAAATATATACAGTACATATTTATGAAAAAAATTGTGGATGAAAATATTATTCTCTTTTTAGAAAACTGTCTCAGGGCACTGACCACTAGATCTCCAAGACGCGATAGTATCCAAAGGTTGATAAATGATAGTAACGAGTCGAAAAAAACTGATAAAGAATTATCAATTATGTCAAAGTATGCTTCTTATATAGAATCTCGTATACAATTCGTGTTATCTCTGCAAAAGTCACCAATAATTCTGGCCTAATAAGAACAGTATTTTCCAAAACAGGTTTTTGCGAGCTGCAATGTTTGTTGTGTAGTCATAATCTTTTGTTGAAATTACAATGAGAAGAATGGAGGTTTATTGATCTGGATAACTGGAAAAACTATGAAAGCTTATTCTTATAGCAAACATTTATAACTGATCTGATGAATTTTCGGAATAAAGTTCGAATTCCCACTTCAATTTTTCTCATCAGACGTGATGTTTTGACCGCAAAACCTATATCGAATGCAAAGTCATCGTTTCCCAGTTAGAAAACGATAATCAGAAACGCAGAAATAAGAAGTGCGCAAATTGCTGATGTTATGCTTTATATGTTGTTTACCTCTATAGTTTACGCATAGGAAGTTCGAAAGATACGTGAACGTTACCTGTTTCCATTGAAATGATGTCCAAAAGAATAACATAAAGGAGAAGAGAGTGTGCCATTGCGGCCACTGGGTGGGAATGAGGGAGGGCTGAGAGAGGGATAGTAAGAAAATTCAGTTACACACAAACAGCTGATCTTTACAAGAAACTAGGAAAAAGTGCAACAGGTGCGGTAGAGCAATGGACCACTCAAACAGACATGGAAAAGAAGAGAGGAGGGATAGAGAGAGAGGGAGAGAGAGAGAGAGAGAGAGAAAGAGAGTGAGAGAGAGAGAGAGAGAAAGAGAGAGTGAGAGAGAGAGATACTACCATGTTGTTTGTGGAACAGTTTTCTGTCCAAACAAAATCAGGTTGCAACTAGTTAGTTTCCCCGGGTTGTGTTCTAGTGAAATAAAAAGTCAAAATTAACTCGCATACAGTTATCATTTGCATAATCACGCGTACATAAATATGCAACTATTTATCGGCATGACAAGATGAAAAAACAGTTGTGATGCGTTTTCAAATAGTTTTAATGCTCTATTCAAATTAGGTTTTGTTTGAAGATGCTGTTGCTCGGAACGATAGCCACAAAGAGTCAGTAACGAAAGGGAACAGAAAACTGTACACTTTCTGGCCCACTCCGCTTGAGTTCTATATAACATCAAAACAAAAAACAGCTATTTTTGAACAAATAGTTTTCGGAAGACACCGATAACTCCCCCAAAAGGCGGAAAGGCAAGAGAAAGAGTTGCTGAACAGATTCATATTCAACAATCACACGTCAACAATCAACAGGTGAATGAGGCTTCAACTATGCTATACAGCTTATTATCGACAACAGGAAAAGCAAGATCCGATCAGAAACTACTACTTGTTCACAGCGAGTGGCTTCTCCTCCGGGTTCAGCAGAAAATGGGGAGAAATTTCGAACACACTGATTCCATCTTTGCCGGGCTTCTTTGTCGGTGGGATGATGTTGCCCACGGGCGCTGGAGGTGGACGAGCACTTCTCATGCTATCGTAGACGGGGTTCCTTCGCGGAGCGATGGGACTACTCACGGCCGCATGAGCTCGATAAGCTCTTCTCATGTCATTATTACTCACGAGCGCTAGACGAGTACTTCTCATGCCATCGGAACGGATTCCATGACTGATGGGAGCAATAGTACTGCTGATGGTCGCCGGAGCTGGAGGAGCGTAGGCTTGGCGGTTGCGGAGCATCTGCTGACGCAGGGGCGCGAAGATGGACTCGAATGACCAGGGCCGCAGGGGAGCCGGCGTGAAATGGGTGGCAGAAAAGGAGGGCAGCATCATCGGCTGAGTTGCCATCGTCGGATACAGAGGACAGGCCGGGTACAGGAACTCGGCTCTAGGAACAGAATCATCGAGGGGCAGCGGTCGGTTCGTATAGGGATGCATCTGAAAAACAACCAGATTTCAATTGTAGTTTGATTCGCGAAAACACCATAAATGTTGGTATACCCCCATAGTACACTGAATCGAACTGCGGATATCACAGCAGACCAGAGAAACGTGCAGGACGCGAGACTAACTAGGTTTTAGTCTGATCTATGTGCACAGATTTGTTTTCAAATCATGAATGTAATCCAGCGGGATCAAACTAAAATACAACAATTTCAGACAACGTGTACAGTTTCGCCTTCACCTATATACTGTCCGTTGCGTGACAAAACTGTTTCCGATCTTCACCCTACATCAATCATACAATGTCGCAATCTCACAAGGAACATGAGTTTGCCCATGAACTACTATACGATTGAAGGTACTGTTGCTTTCGAAATATCTCACCATTGGCGGAAGATTGGGTGGTTGAAATGCACAGAAAGGGTACTGCTGCGGCAGCGGGAACTGGGCTTGAGCCATCACATTTTGCCCTGAGGTAGAAAGTCCGACGTCTAGAGCTCTGACGTTGTTGATGTGAACGGTGCCCTAAAAACGCCCATATATACTAGAAGTGAACTGAATAGTCACGAAAAGTTAGAATTCTGATGAGACATTCAGCACTTTGTCATTGCACGTTTCTGACTTCTGCTGTGTTTAACATGTTTCACATGACTGTGCAGCTGACTAACAGTATACTGATCGTCACATGCATTCATGTGAACTGTGGGAAACACATTATATCATGCTTATCACGACGGTCAAGTGTTATAGAACACGTGAATTGCACCAGATTTCGCGTCATTGCGGAATAGTTCATAATATATGTTGTAGGGTCACTAACACGAAGAATTAAAATGCACGATCTATGGAATGATCTGCACCTTTATCACAATTTTCAAGAAAACGTTGTCATTTTATTATTATTATTTGTAAACGTTCTCACCCTGGTGGGAAGATTTGATTCCTGAAATCCACGAAAAGGCTGAGGGGTGGATGGAGGCAGTGATAGTTCGGCGGTGGCAACATTGCCAGCACTAGGACCAACATGTACCACTCCGCGGTTGTTCACTGGGAAAGGCGTAGGCTTTGGAAACTCGGCGGTAGCGACATTGCCAGCACTAGGACCAACATGTACCACTCCGCGGTTGTTCACTGGGAAAGGCGTAGGCTTTGGAAACTCGGCGGTAGCGACATTGCCAGCACTAGGACCAACATTGATTACCTCGCGGTTCTTGGTCATAATGGGGGACTGGTCGAATGTTCCGCATCTGAATGTATGTAACAATGCAATACACTTATGGCAGTGTACACTATTGTAGTCATTATCTTATACAGCTTGTTTCACTTATCCATAACCCGCTACAGTACGCCGTCGATTACAGACAAATTAAAAAGCAATTGAAGTAGTTTGTGGTATATATATATGTTGAGAGAGAGAGAGCGAGAGAAAAACAGACCAAAAAAGTTTGTAATATTTCAAAAACCTCTCCACGACGTAAATTCTCTTGAAGGTTCCAAGATCTCATTGTAAGCGGTCACAGGTTCGTGGGACAGATCATAGTGATCTTGTGGACACAGTCGACTGTATGCCTGGTCACGTATCATTCAACTATCCCGCTACATTTGTGAAATATGTGTGAATGAGAAATTATGTTGAAAAAGACCGGAAACCAAACTCAAGTCTCACATTCATGTGAAATATGTATTTTCAAATATTCGCGTAAACTCTGTCGCCTAACTCTAAAGTAATGGGAGCACGGCGACGTTTAGTTAAATTCTGATCTGCTCTAAGTAAACCACAAACTCACTTCTTTTCTGGGAGCTCCTCTCTGTTCGGTTGAGCTACTTTTCGATCCATTTTTTTGGTCTCCTTTTTCCTCATGTGCTCCTGACAATGTTCGCGTACTTCGTCTTCTGTTGCAAACGCCATTTCACAAATCAAACAGAGTTGAGTACGCAGACCTGTAACAGCATAATGAATCAGGGAAAGTTCACTTGTTTCAATGTCTTTGTAGTTTAATTCCAGTGTAATTTGTCATAACTTATCGTCTGTTGGATCGCCTAGGAACTCAAATTTGTATGAGAGAATATCTACTTGCAACCTTTCAAATGATGGATTCCAATCTAACACGTTTAAATGAAAATTTTTCACTACTCGGAGGTTCGGAGGTTCGATTTGAGCCCAGAAGCTCACGCGAACAAGTATTTGGTGTAGTCTGATTTTGATCAGCTGCATCAAACTACAAATGCAGCGTGCTAGGGCTTTTGCTTTGGAGAGAGCGAATATAAAGAGGCTCACCAGTGTGCACCCGATAGTGTTCTATCCGGCCTGCCTTATCCAAATCCACCTGACAAACTAGGCATGTATCGGAACGCAGGGCCGCGGGTCCCGCGTATAACTTGACAATCTCAGATTCAACGGTCTCCGTGATTTCTAGACTCTGCAAATATGAAATGTTAACTTTTGAATTAATAACCAATAGTTAGAGTAATGTGCTATACCGTCCAAAACGTCCTAGTGCCACAAATAGATTCTGTTTACATATTTAAGTTACTATCAAGTTCATGATCGCACCAATACATATAATGAATATAATGATCCAACTTTTTCCAGATTGTCCATAGGTCTAAAACCGGGTTCGCTTACGAAGCGGTAGATACTTTACATCTAGCTGTGTTTGTAGTTTGACCCCTTCATAGTTCAATGGTAATTCGAGAGCTGCACTGTGCAGGCAGATCAAACGACAGCTCATGATTTTACTATACTACAACTTCGAAGCGTACGTCGTAGTTTAGTCATACCGATTTTGCTAGTCACAGGCCACAGCACCAGGCTGTAACGATAATCACGAACATTAATATAACTATTGACTTGAACATCATCGGTTTCGGAATGTGTTCGCCCATCAAAACATTTCTAAACAACATAAATCGAAAAATACAGTATATAGTTGGTTCCAATCCCACTGAGACCTAATGGCATCGTGCCAAGATTTTCGGATGCCTATTTCTTATAGAAAAAATGAGTATTCTGCAGGCATTTTCTGTTTACGTGTTCTCATGAAACTGAACAACCGCTGACAAAAATTTGCAGTTGTTTGAAAAACTAGAAAGTGCTGAAAAACTGCCTGGAATATTCATTGGCACGCTGCCAAGTCTCAGTGGGAATGACCGGAACTATACCCCATCATTAATTGTTGCGGACTGAGGTTTCGGTCATGATATTTTAATACAGGTATAGTTATATAAGCCGTCTTATCGCGTACCTCTCACCGTACCATGTGCAAAATCATCCATATTCTATAGTCTTCAACTATTTCGCTTCACTCAAATTTAAAGAAGGACGATTGTGTGGTTTAATCTCAACGCTTCAGTCCTTTAAACTGCAATACATTTTTCAATTGCAGGTTAAAGGACTGATGCGCCGGGATTGGTCCACATAATCGTCCTGCTTTAAATACCTGTACATATTTTCTCCACGGCTGATCAGTTGATGGCACCGCAAGAGGCTGGGAGAACACTTTCTGAAATTATTATATCTCCACTTTGAACGCGATAGTGATGATAACCTGAAGGGGGGCTAAAAGTATGTTTTCCCATACCGCCAAGATCTCGTCATCCCAATTAGAATTTTGGCATGCATTTCATATAGTTCACACCATTCCTACTGAGACTTTTACAGTAACTTTGCAAACTTTCCGAAGATTTTTGTGAAGCTGGAAATTTAGTTCATCAAGAATTATCTCGTTTACTTAATCTACCTGAGAACGAGATAGAGGTGCGAAAATTTTCAACCTTCCCGATCAAAAGTAAGTGAGGAAAACGGCTTGGAAGTTTCAAAATCTTACTGTAGGAGTCTCAGTGGGAATGAAAAAGACTATACTAAACATACGTATTTAGAGAAGTAATTCTGCCTACGTGCTGTACCACAAAGACAAACAACCACTTACAATCGTCTATTTTTCCTTTAAATAACGCCATCAAAGAGTGAGAAAACAGCATGAACCATCTATGGACACGCTGCCCCAGTAGGAAAGGTAAGGACTTTACTACAGTAGATAACGTATTTTGATCAAGTAAATTAATGAATTGTATCAACACATACTGTAGTAAAGCTGTACCCTTACAATTATCATATTTTTTTCAAATTAGAAAGCAATTTTTTGTCAAAATCTCTAAAAAGAGCTCTATTGAAAATGCAGAGTACAAGAATCGAATTAGTGAACTTATGTTTTCGTTGGCATTTGGTTCTCGTGCTCAATTGTTAATCAGTGCTTTCTCTTCATAAAATCAAATCTAGACAAGTAATGGCAAACAGTGATAAATCATACCTTCTCCATGCTCGTGTATTATCAAAATGAAATGAGTTTGGCTGATGCGTCTTTCCTGTTATACGCCTGAAGTTTAGGCAAATTAGCATATGGGCGCTAGAAACGTGGGTTACAGACGTGAAAGACGTTTCGCTAATACCATCGTGCTCATAAACGTGTATATACATGAAAACAGATACTATACTTGTATCATACAACATAAAAAAATGTTTCTAAGTTCTCTCCTGTAGTAAAAAGACTAAAATGTGGTCGGCATTGTTTACTTTTCCACATGTAAAACCCTATAGTTGATTTTTAAGCTAAGCTATTTCTCTTTTACTTTTTTTTGGTATCAGAACATAGTTTTGTAGCACTTATTGAAAAGTTCCTACTTGATTCAGAGATGAACCAAAACATTCATATATTCATAGCGCGTTGCAAGGTAAAGAAGGTGAGAAACGAAAAATTACTTTACATGTTTCTGATCAACTTCAGAAGCTGAGATGAATGTTGTCTACAAGAATGAATGATAACTTAGTGATTACGCTCAAACTACAGTCTTATTAAGGTGGAATGCACTACTTTCTAGGCTAGAAATTAGCATCTCTGAACTCCCTGGGACTGGGACGTCGTAGCAGTCGACCGTCCGGGACGCGATGTTTACGCGTCCCAGACGGTTTGACTGCTACGGTCCCAGACGGTTAGTCAGGATCAGCCGTGCCAGCGCGGCCCCAGATCATTCCAAAATTTAATTGATTAATAATATTACTGATTCACTCCGAAACAACCGCATTCATTTGGTAGTATATTTTCTATTCATGTTTCATTCATGTTTATATACATTAATCCTGCTATTCATAAAGCGAAAAATTCTACGCGAAATTGTGGACGATAGTAAGATTTAAGTTACTATAACTTAAATCTCAATGCTAATTCTTTTTGAAAAAAATACACTTTTTTCAAATGAATATGCACAAGCATGTTTTCTCTTTAACACCTAATCGAAGTGAGCACTTCTTTCGTGTGTCAGAGCGGCTTTTAACCTAGCTCGAATGAACTAAATTGACTGAGTTGCGCAGAGTGGCACCTCTAGCACGTACGTATCTAATTCTGGCCGGACCGCTGATTACTTCACGAGTGGCAACACAGCTATCATTGCGAGTGCAACGACGTCTGCTACGTTGGGTAATTTGACCCGTACGTCGTCTGCTACCAAGCTAAAATGCGGGTTTTTTTGCGTGACTGCTACGACGTCCCAGTCCCAGGGAGTTCAGAGATAGCGCGCTGTGAGACGAGACAGTACGCCAATGAGGAGATGTTAGATGGTTGTACAAAATCTTCGTGGCGCAGAATCGTTCTCAGAAGTACAACAGGAGGTGACGGAGGAATCGTTGATGTATGTCTTCCTTTAAACTAGTTTCACAGTAGAAAAGCGGTGAGAACCCGCGAACTCAACATCTAAAGTTCTAAACGAAAAACATCTAAACGAAACACTTTTTCATGTCGAAAAATTGGTTAATAAAAGTTTAGTTTGGTTGCGTTTGAAGGTCGGTTGCCGGGTGTTGATCAGCTGGACGCAGACATTTTACCGCCGCAATCAGGAAACCCATACTAGGTACGGCGCGTTCAGGATTGCTAGATGAATGAACGATCATTTTATAGTGCGCCCGACGAATAAGATTTGAAAATTTGTATCTCCCTGGGAAGTTTTCATAATTCAAAGAATGAATTTCCGGAAATAATTGATATTATTTCTTATTGTTTTTCCTTTTGTTGACTGAACGTTGAAAAACTGCGGGTATAGTTCAGGGGAATTGTTGTGCGATTCTTCCTCGAAACATCGTTAAGCCGAGGCACCTTCTTTGGGTTCGATCATAAGGCATGGAAGTTTCTGAATCGCTATACACAATTTCAGTTACTGTTAGTTGACAAAAGGGATCACTACACGTTAAAGATTGTTGCTTAACAAACCTACGAGGATCTCAGGAATGGCTCAGTTTAAAATACTCTCTTCCCAAAGAATACCCCTATTTGATGTATGTTCCCTATCCCACTGTGTTTGTAGTTTGATTCCGTTGCTTTTCGGTGGAACGTATAGAAAGACATAATCGTCCAAAATCGCTTTGTTGGTCACGTTCATAGATGAATGGAAAATATAATACATTCTCAGTTTGAAAAGAGAATTCGATTGTCATTCACAAACCAATTGTACATAATTGAGTTGCATTGTCAACAGTTAACTGTAGACATATATAATAAAGGAATAATACAAATGCATATAAGAATATTAAATATATTTGTATTGAAAAGCAATGATTCAATTTAGAACCATTCTTTACTTCTTTGGTTGATATTCACCGTTGTTATGCCTTTGTGCGCTGATGTGTTATTATGAAAGAAAAGTAAGTATATAAGCGCGGTCCAATTCGTGTATTTCATCGCATTGGTTCAAATACTTCTAGCCGATACCTGAAATGAAAGCTGGCATTCTCGTTTTGTGCCTGATATTCAGCCTCCAAGCGAAACCTTCGCTTAGTGAGAATGTAAAGTGAGTTTTGAACTTTATCTGAGGGCGTGCGCATAAACATCCCGCGTCCTCATCATACCTCATACATATCTCTATCTTTCCACTATTTATCTGAGTTGAAATGCTGGCGAGATGTAAGCATATGACATATTCGAAATAGACCTTATTTGAGGAGGCGCAGGTTGAAAACATGCCTCAGTTTACATGAAAAAACAGCGAGCACGTTGTACTACTTCACTATAGATATTCAACTTTTTTCGAATCTGTAGTACAAGTAATCTAGCGTTGATTAGCAGCTGGCTTCGTCACGGTAACATACGTTGTCATCAGAAATGAGTCTGACACTCCATTTGTGATGCGCTTAGGTTTAATTAATGATTCTAATGAAGTATTAGTTTACATTGTGCAATTACATTCATTACTTTACGGCACAACAATAAAATTACTGATTACAGCCCCGGAGACGATAAAGATACCATTGGCACACTTTCTGAAAATACGGATATCAATCACCCGTCGGGTTCGAAAAGTGAGTGCTTATAGCTTATTATTAAAATATAGCATCAAAATACACTCATAACTAGCGGCACTGAATGTTATGTTGTTCAGAGAGTTCTAGGCGGCGTGGCAATCCTTCCAATATCATGAGAATTTCATATGATCTTCTCATGGGAACTACTATGATAGAACTTGGGGTAGACACTAACTCTTGGAATTCATACGCCGGAACCTGAATTAGGAACCTGAATTAGAACGACCCATGTTCTGTCATAGTACCCCGACTTCTATCTGAGCTCATGAGAAGGTCATATGCACTTCTCATATACAGCCTGCGGACATCATGTGTTGAAGCATAACAATCAACTCAATCTGATCAGAAGTTGATGAGGTGTTCGTTCTAGAGGTGATATCTTGAGGTTCACGATTTTTATAGCGCGCCATGTTGGGATCGAAAGGCCGGCTTCTACGTGAATACGGCCTCAGGCGCTTTAGCGAACCCTCAAAAACCTTATGAGATACCTAATGAGCAACCTCTCATCAACTGCTGACGAGATTTTATTGTTTCCATGCTACGAATTCAGAAATTCCCGAGTAGCTCACGAGGTGTTCATGAGAATCTCGTGAGAAACTCATATAAACTTCTCATGAGGTTGTACGGTTTGATTTGCCTTCAGGTTAAGAGGGTTTTCTCAGAATATATGTGTGCAATGGGTCTTAACTTTTTGCTTGCATAAAAGATGGAGTAGATCGCAATAGCCTAATCGAAGTTAAATTAACCACATTCGTTCAGTTCGCTGTAACGAAAACTACGGAGTGTTTTTCGAGGAGACGCAGTCCTGTTACAAGGTAATCTTCTGCTCAGATGGAGACACTTGAACATGGTTTTTTTCTTTTGACGGTTGCGTAACACGCGCGGAACACAACCAGTTATCAGAGCGTGTAAATGAAAATACTGAATAGAACGTGCAAAGATACAGTTGAAACTCGCTGATGTTTCTCGAAGTTTCTACCAATTCCAATCAGTTCAGTTCCAATTAAATTTTGAAAATCTCCCAATTCAAATTCATTTTTCTTGGGGTTGACCACAAACAAACATGTCTTTGGATTTGATTTTCAGTTGTTCTCAATTCAAATTCTATTTTAGTTCCATTACCACACAGGGCTAACGAATATTTCAGTCCTAGCTGGTGAATATCTTCATTGTTTTCTAATGTTATCTGACCGTAATCTGTCACCACTTTTTGCGGATTACCTTCTATTCACCTTGAAGGCAATAATGGATGACAAATTGAACTTCGCTCGGGCATATAATTTGTGCAGAGAATGGGGCGCCCACATCACCTCCATTCACAGCGGAACTGAGAATGAATTTGTCCTCGGTTTGTTGCACTAAACAAATTGGTTAATTGGTATGAAATCATTCGTTTGTTCGAGCTTTTACTTTAATGTATGTTGAATCAACCGATTTTATGGTTCAATATCAATATTCAAATTAACTCTCCAATTTGTAGTTTTAGGACCAAAGAAATTGTGTGTCTCAAAATATACAATAGTGGATACAAGATATAGGTCTCCCAGCCGAATTATCGATCCAATTCGGTTGGATGGTCCACGTGAGAGCGTGTAGATAGGAGATACACAGACTGAATAAGGATCTATGATCTTATTGTTCTGTGACTACTGTGATGCATATTTTGCTGTGTGTTTAGGTTTGGCAGCAACCATGAACTCCAGTAACTACCGTACTTGGATTGGAATGATTAAAGGAAACGCAGGAAAATTTATTTGGACTGACGGATCCAAGGTAACAGTACTCCCCATAGGAAGTAAACAAATCTCCGTTGTAGTTTGATCACGATTCACACTGTGATTCACAGTTTCGAGTTCCGACCGAAAATCAACGGAATTCAACGACGATCACGGCAGGATAGGCTCACTCACTCACTACCGACCTGTTTTTGAAAACTGAACACCATACATTTCTCCAAGACTTTTACCTGAGAAAAAAACGCGATGCGACGCGGGCGATAACATTCTCTAGCGGACGAGGGTGTTCAGAGCAGCGCTACACAGAGTAGGCCATTGTTCTGTTTTTGTTTGCGTCCAAGTAGCGCTCGGTTTATTGATACAACATTTTACAATTTAAAAAAAATTAAGCAAGCAAGTGTTCAGGTCGATTACACCGCTTGGGAAATTAATACAATTGTACGTGAACCAAATGGCGTGGGTGAAGAGGAGTACTGTGTTGAGGTAAGGCTAATACAGATAATCGTTTTCAATCTATAAAGATGATAATATAACCTGGTATGATATATGGTAAGTATTAAGTATTTTCGAAGAAGGCTCAGTTTGAGACGGTAACAAATTCGCGAATTTAGTTTTACACTCATCACGTTTTGAAAATTAGACTGTTAATTGAAACGACATGAAATTACGAGTCAAGTTTCACAGCAGGTTTATTATATCTCATTTTTGAGTTTTCCATCAACCAACATTAGACAGTGGATATAAGTTTCTCGGCCCTTTTTCAGCATAATTTGAATTGCAAACTTTTTGAGCAGAGTTATCACAGTAGAATATAGGCATCCAATAAAAGTAAACCCTTGATTTTGTTCCAGCTGACATCGGCTTTTGATCGTTGGAGACACAGCAGTGCAATATCGACTTGGAATGACGACCTCTGTAGGAACAGAAAAGAGGTTGTCGTTTGCAAGAAACCAGTACCCCTTGATTGAGATACACATTTGACACAAATGAATGTTTATCATCGCTCTCATGGCTTTACTTTTCTATCAATATTGATAACATGTGCGTACATTAGAGTGGTTAACCAATTCCAATAATCAATTTCAAGTCAATTCCAATTCCAACCAATTCTCGAAAAATTCCGAAAATTCAATTCCAATTCTTTCAATTTTTTTCAAAAACCAATTCAATTCAATTCCAATTCCGACCAATTCCGACCAATTCTTGAAAAATCAATTCCAATCTCAATTCTTAAGGCATTTTTTCTGCAAAAAAGTGCGTACTCTGAACTCCCTGGGACTGGGACGTCGTAGCAGTCACGCAAAAAAAACCGCATTTTAGCTTGGTAGCAGACGACGTACGGGTCAAATTACTCAACGTAGCAGACGTCGTTGCACTCGCAATGATAGCTGGATCGCCACTCGTGAAGTAATCAGCGGTCCGGCCAGAATTGAATGAATGAATGAATTTATTACGCAAACAAGGCGTGTGATACAATAATGAAATAAGATGGAAAATCAAGTTAAAGGTAAAGGCCAAATCTAAATGTCGATGAGGATCATCACATAGTATCAATATACATAACATCAAAAACCATTTTCTTCCATATAAGCCACCATCTCATGCATTACATTGACATAATTAGGAACTTCTTCTTTCTTTGGAGAAGTATCAAGATCAACAGAGGAACTTTGATTTGTATCATTTGAGTGAGAATTGTTCACTTGCGAATGTCTAGTTTCTTCGACTGGAGAGGTCATTGTAGTCTGGTCCATTGGCACTTGAACTGGCGCGGCATTTGTAGTTTGATCGGCGGGCGGCATTGACAGGTCACGTTTGGCTTTTCTCGCGAGAAAACCTTCACGACGTTCTTGAGGAGTTTCCATTTTCCGGATGCTGTAATTAGAATAGGCAGCAATCGAACTCATCATAGTAGAAAGAGTTTTTAAATGAGGGAATTTGGCGAATTTGGCGATTTCCACGCAAAGTGGTCTTAGAGAACCATCAGTACGTGGCTTGCCCAAATGATGAAGGAGAACAACGGCTTCGGATGGAATACCAACCAGGGAAAAAATCTTACTAACCTGATCCCTGGTGGCATCCTCCGGGAATCCGTGGATGACCAATTTGCGTTGATTCTGGTGACGTTGAAGTTGTTCGGTGATGATTGACGGCAGATTCTTCTTCAGCTCTTCTTGCTGAGCACGGGTTTCTTTCAGAAGATCCAGAATAAGGTCCAGTTTCTTTCCATGATCACGGATTGAAACTTTTTTGTTGTTGATTGGGGTGGTGGAAGGGCCCATAATCAATAGAGCGACCGACCGACCCGGGCAGATGAACAGACCCGAATGATTAGATACGTACGTGCTAGAGGTGCCACTCTGCGCAACTCAGCCATTCTAATACATTCGAGCTATGTTAAAAGCCGCTCTGACACACGAAAGAAGTGCTCACTTCGATTAGGTGTTAAAGAGAAAACATGCTTGTGCATGTTCATTTGAAAAAAGTGTATTTTTTTCAAAAAGAATTAGCGTTGAAAGTTGAGCAATAATCTCATCTTTTCTCAATAATTCGGAGTGAATCAGTAATATTATTAATCAATTAAATTTCGGAATGGTCTGGGGCCGCGCTGGCCCGGCTGATCCTGACTAACCGTCTGGGACCGTAGCAGTCAAACCGTCTGGGACGCGTAAACATCGCGTCCCGGACGGTCGACTGCTACGACGTCCCAGTCCCAGGGAGTTCAGAGTAATGTTGCTTTTTACAACAAATACATTTGAACAAGATGGAACAAAACAAGAAACTGTCATTTCCAACACGTTTAAAATTTCAATTCTGAATTAATTCCGGACCAATCCCAATTCTTTTTACCAATTCTCAAGAAAAACCAATTCAATTCCTTTTTTTCTGGCTGTCAAAAACCAATTCAATTCAATTCCGATTTTCTCTCAACAAAACCAATTCAATTCAATTCAATTCAATTCTTAGGAATTGGTTTCACTTAAAAACCAATTCAAACCAATTCTTCGGAATTGGTTTTCAATTCTTTTCAATTCCAATTCCAATTCCATTCAATTCCTTAAACACCCTAGCGTACATAAAGTTTAACAATCCATCCAGATTTACTTTTCCGTTTTCCACGGAGAAATCATCAACATTTACAAACTTTGTTGGGTGTTTGTTTTTCTAAATATATAGCACAAACTACGCTTAATATTTTTCAACATGCCTGTGTGTTCACACTGTTTTTTTTTACAATACACTATTTCACTGTGGATGAATGAAACAGTGTACATCATACTAATTACCATTGTGTGGGTACATTATCTTGTGAAATTTATTTTATGAGCACATACATACAGATTTAGAAAATTGGATCAGTTCCCCAATACGACCAAGGACCACGAGGTGATACATGTTGGTCCTGGTGCTGGTAATGCCGCCACCGCCAAGTTTGGAAGCCTACTCAGAACGTCCCTGGTTGTGTTACAGTATTTTACTGTACTTACAGTAAAATACAGCATGGTGGGAATACAAATCGATTTTTTGGCGTCTCGACTAAAAAATACAGTATTTTTCCGAACCGTTCGGTTCTTGAACTGTTTCGACTAAACGCGATTTCGTAAAATACAGGGCATGTTCGGAGTAAGCTTATCCCAGTGAAACACCGCGGAGTGGTACATTTCGGACATTGTGCTGGCAATGTGGCCACCACCGTCTTTCCACCGCCTGCGCCTTCCCAAGAGCCTTTCCGTGAATCATGTGATTCAACTGAGTGATCATTTTTAAGTGCGTCCAACGATCAGAATTGAAAATTTTTAATTTATTTTTAGTTTTTAAATTTAATTTATGGGGAAAATTGCGATAAATTCTCATTGTTTTTCTTGTTGTTGACTGAAAGTTGAGAAAAATTCAAGGAAATGTTCAGGGCAATTGTTGCGCGATTCTTGCTCGAAACACCGTTGAGCCCAAGTAACTCAATGCACCTTCTCTGGGTTCGATCATAAGACTTGGAAGTTTCTGAAACGTTTATTATTTCAATTACTGTTAGTTGACAAATGTGGCATGTTAACGAAAATTGCTGAACAAACCTACGAGGATTTTAGCAATGGGTCAGTTTGAAGTACTCTCTTTCCAACAGACCTATATGATGTAAGTAACCCTATCCCACTGTGCTTGTAGTTTGATCCGTTGCTTTTTGGTCAAAATTGAATTGTCACGTTCATCGAGATCAAACCACCACGCAAATTATGCAACACTCTATATTCGGGTTGTCTTTCTTATCATGTGTCAACTCACCAAGCGGCATATTAACTGGTAATTTATTGTATACCATGTTTTTGATATTCCGTATTCATGAACTTTCATATATTATTTCTCGCAATGTTCCCAACCTCATGAGAGGTTCGAATGATCCCTCTCATGAGAACCTCATAGACATCTCATGAACCATTTGCGAACTTTCTGGTTGAGATTCGCTGATGAGGTCATCAGGTATTTGAGGAATTGCTACCACACCTGTAGATCAATCGGTATATCATAGTATGAATGCAGGGAACTCTTCAATGCGCTGATCTTCTCGATGTTGCAACTTTGCATAACGGCACATACGATGTGAGGGGCAGTGTTTGTGCGGTGTGCGCAGTCTATCCAAATACCCGAACATTGTTTGGTCTGCTGAGAGCGAGAAACACAGACAACGTATTGACCATCATCACAACACGCGTCTACGGTCCTCGCTACTCTAATTATTTGGAAGTAAGACGATTATGTGGACCGATCCCGAGACATCGGTCCGTTGAACTGCAATTGGAAAATGTATTGCAGTTGAAAGGACTGAAACGTTGGGATTGGGCCACATAATCGTTCTTCTTTAAGCGAAACTTAATTTGTTGAAGCGCCATTCTAAAAGTTAACATTCAGCAGTTATGCATCTTCATACACGCTCGCATGTTTCACGTATAGCACGTGACTGTGTACTTGCCTAGCATAATAGATCACTCCCGAGTGTACTTTCCGTGTTTTCTATTGTATTTTTGATATGTCTAAATATAGTTGTAGCGACTAAGGTTCAAACGCTTTTTCAATGCTTCACACGTTATTCACATTATTGATTAATACTTTCTTGTTGGAGTTTTAGCTGAATCCAAGTTTTGTATGTTCAGAATAAACACATTTAGCGAACATCGTAAATTCATTCCAGTGTTGTGATATGTATGATGATCACCGCCTCGGAACGATGCGAACTGAAAGAATAAATATGGAAAATGAATATGAATTTTAGGTCATGGTGCAAATGTAAATGTAGCGTTTACTTTCTGTTCAAGAGCCAAATGTGAATTTGACAATACAGGTCGTTATATTTTGTATTAGAAAACTACACTCTGTTCTAGAACAGAAAAAAAATCTACATTTACAATTTTTGTAAATCCGTCCGCAACCATGTCAACTCAGATTTCGTTGTCCAGTTCCGAATGTCAACCTGACCAATCATGATCGCACCAGAGCTGAATATTGATGACCCTTCCGTATACCGCGTGTCCACAGCGAATCCAATCACACTGGTCAGTTTTATGGAGAATTTAAATTTCGATTAAACAATCGACTAGTATGTACATCACTGATCAACATAAATGTTTTAATTCAACAACATTCTGATCCGAAAACATTGCAAATTGATCTTTTCTTCAAAATATACTCATTGGATCACCCCATGAGCAGTATCTCACCCGCTACGCATAATATGATTTTGTTTGCTTTGAAATATCGATGACATGGTAGAGAGCTTCTCATGAGAAGAAGAAGTTCTGTGGAGTTCCCTGTGAAGTAGATGTGCTACCGCGCCAGTTATAATAAAGCAAACATTTGATCAGTTCTAGATTGGCCTCATATGGACATCGGTTCCTCACTGGATTCGAAGGTTCGGTCAAGTCAGACCGGACTATGTCTTCCCTCAATCGATGGTTCACGATCTTTCAAGTGAGAAAACACATTAATACTTTTTCCGCGCTGAATATATAGCAACTTGAATAACCGAAGTCCTTTCGCCCGCTGTTACAAGGGAAACTACAGCAAAGTTTGAAGTCAAAAGTATCGCGACGCAAAGTTCTAGAGAACCCTTGGAAAACAAACCGTTTAGTCAAGTTTTGAGAGCCACATCTCCCTATTCTCCCTTGTATTTGTTTTCATTTATGACATATGCACGTTTTTTTCTTGAAAGCTGTAAGAGGACTGAAATTAAAGGCGCTGTTCTATATCTTTCATTTCAGAAATTCGCTTCACTGTAACTCAAACAACGATCCTTATTCTAATTGCCATTCTATTGACCTGGATGAGATATATTCTTCAAGGAATTTGCAAGGTCAGTTTGAACCACAAAAAATAGTACCAGAAACTAAAGTAGATGTCGAAAGATAGTGGCGGAATTATAATGTATTAGTATAAAAAAACGAGTGTAAAGAAAGTGAGATTAGTTTTGGATAAATATGTACAAGAAATATAAAAGAAGTCCAATAAAAATATTTTGAGGAAAACTCTAATCTCGCTCGGTTCAGAATTTCAAAAAAAGGATACCTATTTTCGGTTGTCGGAAGAAAACTTCTGACTGCGACTCACAATAATCTAGCTTATACTCCGTTGTTTTCAAGAGAAGCGAGATTAGCATTTTCCTCAAAATATTTTTATTGGACTTCTTTTATATTTCTTGTACATATTTATCCAAAACTAATCTTCACTTTCTTTACACTCGTTTTTTTATACTAATTGAACTCTTTTTCTATGGTTACGAAGTAACGGTCATTTTTGATAAAAAATGATATTTTTGAACAACAAGCTAAACAAGGAATGTTATGTTTTTCTATTGGAGTTTTAAACCGTGCCGTAGTGCAGAACGTTTGGTGTAGTTGTAACCTCGTTCAAGTGATAGCAAATTTTCCACTCTAGACTCCAGGCAGGAATCGAACCTTCGTTCGCCGTGCGTGAATAGAGCGTTTATCCAATCCGCCAATCAGACATGTGAATAGGAGTGAAAACCAAGCTGTGCCCGCCTGTCATGAGTTCTTCATTGGAAAACGTCTTCCTACTACACGTTAAACTCTTCTTTCATTTTTATTTTCACGAAACCGGTCTATCCATGATTTTTTGCGAGACCATTTTCGGCTCTCTCACACGTAATATTCAAATTTCAGACATACCTGGAAAATACGTATACCTCAACTTTTTTAGAGCTTTTCAATGATGTAAGTATTTTTTGAATACGTTAATTTTGTGCGAAACTATGCCGAGATTTGAGGAGGCGGACACTGTTGTCGCCGGCGCCGCCGCCGCCGCCGCCGCCCCGCACGGAAGCCATTTTTGCGAAACGTTGGGCCCTCTAGCTCCTCTCAATAAATTCTACTTGGAACGTGAACTTAGTATCTTGTAGACGTGTTGCCCTTCAGTGATTCATGCAAAAATCTAAGAAAATGGTCGACGTACTTTGAAGAAAATTGTAATAATCTGTTTTGTAATGTCTGCAGACCTTTGAACAAAAACTAATCTGCGCAGCGCTCCGCGCTGCGCACGATATTCGAGTTTATAAGGTCATGAACTCATAATCTGAATATATTACCGGTTGAAGTCTGCCAAGTTTCATTTCAGGTACGCGTCCAATTGAGATGAATACAATAAATTTTCATTGGAAGGGTTTGAAAAGTTATGTTTTCAGAATCATCTGCCTCGACTGTGCGTTTTCCCCCGATATCATAACAAGCTTCCCGAGACGGTTTGGAAGTTGATATTCTACAGCCTGGCCTGGTTTCTTTCTCTTTATGTGCACAACATAGATGAGGTCAATTCCTTCCAAGACCCACTGTCCATGTGGACAGGTACGAAATAAAATACATTTCATTCTGGTATTTGACTGACATCGCTATCTAACTTTGGTGTTCGAGTCGGATTTTGATCCTTCTATGCAATCCACAGCTGCGGCGGGAACTGAAAATTAGGTTTCTTCATTGGAAGACAGACTTCATACCAATATTTCGTCGCTAATATCTACTCTTCCACAAAACTATAACCAAAATAGCTCATGTATACAAACTTTTCTGATATTTTTTGCATCCACGCTTTCTCCCATTCCCAGGTAGTGGAACAGTAGAGTTTCAAAATGATATAAGCCGAAATATTTAGGATTAATGAAAGATGCACAAGCTGAAACGACAGCTGTTGAGAATTATCGTTTATATCGATACAATGGGTGTATCTCATGGAGCGATCGATAAAGGTTAATAATGTGCAATGTGTGATTTAACTATTGTAATGTCTATTGTAATGTCACCACCGGCGGAAATAAGGAACGGGAAAGATTACTATTATTATTATTATTATTATTATTATTATTATTATTATTATTATTATTATAAGTCTATTTGACAGGTTGGTCTGACGGGAAGCCTCCTCCAGCCGTAGCAGCCGTTACGGTTGTCTACACGGTGCAGGCTGCGTACTACCTCCACTCTATCTACGCCACCCTCTTCATGGACTTGTGGAGGAAAGTGAGTCGTCAAAACAATGATCAACTTTCACATTGTGACTTTGTAAACAAATACTCATCGTACAACTTATGTATAGGAGAAAAGAGTGACAATCTTTGACTTGTAGTTTTATCTGCATGACAGTGCTCTAATGTTTGCTTTTACAAGAATCGTGTTTTTGTACCTTAATTTCAATTTTCTAGTTTTTTTCTCAAATTCAATGAATTATGACGGGATCAACACTGCGGTTCAGAGCCTTCTCCGCAGCATCCACCCGCTCTCCACTGAGCGATACCCATAAGCAGTTTTGTATATTTTCATTTTCGCAACTGTCATGAATGAAAACATCAGATTTAGTTTCAGACGTTTCAGTATTCTTTGTTTGACAATTTTCATTACAGGATTCTTGGTTGATGCTAATCCATCATTTCATTGCATTGACACTGCTCGGTCTCAGTTACACCGACGGGTAGGTATCTAGGCAGAAAAATCTCTCGGAAAAGCCTGTGATTTGCCTATGAGATGATCTCATGAGCTTTTACCACTCACGTCACGTTCCAGTCTGACATCGGTTGCCCGAAGTTTATCCGGCTGAAGTTGTAACACAGCTGAAGTTGATGTTCGATTATGACGTGTGCAAGAATATTCGTTTGCTATTATGTTGCTTTTTTTTCAACAACTCGCTCAAAAAGTCAACTAAATGAGAAAACTTGCCACATGAAGCGAAAGATCAAAATTGAGCTTCATTTTTTTTCCCCAATAGTTGTTCGTGAAAGTGAATCCGAGCATATTTCATTCAACGAGTTTATGAAAAGCAAAAGTAATCTTATTTTTTCGTTTTTGTGATATATGCGTATTCTAGTTTCCTGCTACCCGGTGCACTCTTGGTTTTCTTGCATGACAACTCGGACGCTATGCTGGAGGCGGCGAAACTTTGTATTTATCTCAAGAAACGAACTGACGGATCACATCATCCTGTTTGGGCATTCTTCGGAAACTTATTTTTTGTTGTTTTTGTTGGTTTATGGTGAGTTTACATACTATTAACACTCTTTCAAACAAGTAATTTTCCTCTTATTGAGTTCTTGAAGAACATATACACGTTTACAAACTGCTTGAAAGTTGTTATATGTTGTAGGATAGTATTCCGTCTATATTGGTATCCCTGCAAACTGCTCTACGGTACCCTGTACGGAGCAGTCTATCTCGGCCCCCAGGATGCCACGTTTTTCCCCATTCTCGGAATAATGCTCGTTCTCATATTTATCATGAACGTCTATTGGTTCAATGTAAGTTTGAGGTCTTCTCGGTAAAAAATATGCATTCATTATTTCTTTGCGAATCAATTTTACTCTTACAAGGACTTCGAGTGTTTTTTTGCGCATCCTCAAAAACACAAAAACGAATAGATATGTCGCCGTAGTTGAAGTTCCTCAAGCTTATGGAAGTTTTCAAGAAAGCGTTTATATCTTCAATGATTCCATTTTGATTTTGATCTGCAATCTACATCTCATCACTGCTGCAGCAAGGGACGGTAAAGCTGATTGACCTTAGCAAAGACCGAAACTGTGTAACTTTCAACTTTATCAAAGATTTAACTTTTATATACAGTATTTATCAACTTCTTTATCGAGGTTCATTCATCCATTCACGTAACAACTTTATACCTAATCTATTCCGGTTTATTTGATTTCAGTTCATAGCTCGTATGTTGATTCGAGTGGCGATGACTGGGGAAGAGCCGGAGGACAACAGAGAGTGGGACACTTCCGTCAACTCCGGTCTGGACAAGAAGAAACTGGACGAAATTGCTAGCAAGAAAAACACATAAACACCGGCCGAGAACATAACTGTGGCTGTTTTGTTATGTATTGTTCCCCCCGAATGAATGTTTGCATTGCCGGTGGTGAAAGCAACTTTTTCGAACAACTATTTTGCGGGATGCACAAACTGGATGCCAGAACGATGTTTACTCCTAGTAATGTTCACAATGTTGCAATAAAGCCTTCCAATAATCTGATTGACCATAAGAACTGTCAAGTTCCAGTCCAGGTTTTCTCCAATTGAGAATGGTTTGAAACTGTCAACGCCTGAACCCTGCGTGGACTAAACTAATCTGCACAACGTTCGATTGGTTGTTTCGAATGGAAAGTTGTGAGTTGACGGTTATAGAAGAAAACAGTCGTGTTTTAAAGCATTACTGCCTAGTGCAACTGAGCATGGAACACTCTTTCATTGGAGAGGTATTGATAAAAACTGCGAACGTCTGAGGTCCATTGTCTTTGAACTTCGAAAATTCATTGTGTAACCCGCGTGAGCGACCTGTAAGTGGGCATTGTAAACCTCTCTCGCAGAAAAAAGTGAGAACGCACGTGTGTTGATTTAACCAGTTTTGCGTGTCTGACCTCCAAATCGGTTAGATAAGTATCAGACGTATTGTTTCACGTTCCCTACTAACAGCTGGCAGTATTGTCACAATGAACGGTGGTTCGGCCGAACACACTCGGTACCACACTCGTTCGTGTTTCATCTTTTCACCAAAAACTATAAGTGACAATCCGAAGTTAACTGGAACACTAGATACTCCGTTCTACTCTGCCGCAGACACTTACAGTATACTTCTAGACTAACTATGACTACTTTCGAGTTTGCTAAATTTCGTTCAGAAATGTGTGGTAAATCTTTTTGAAACATTCTGTTTTCTAGAAATCTGTTCTCACATCTGATTCATACAGTAAATATTATCAAATCAAGGGAGTTACATCCAACATTGTACGGGCGGTGGTTTCGATTGTTGTACAAACTATCTTTTCAATAAACTATTCTTACAAGTTAGATCAACCAAAACTAAAAGTAATTCAGGAGAATGACGCAATTTTTCTTTTGGAAGAGTCGGTCTCTAACCGCTTGACAAAAATGCGCAACCGTTGATGAAAAGAGCAACATTATAATATAGGTTGTAACTGTTCCGTGGTCCTAACTAGTATACCTATCTTCCCTGTTATGTTTTCACGCCAACAACATCTTCACGCAACACCCAAAGTTGCGGGAGAAAATAAATGCTTGTATTTGTATTCGTACGTCTATATTTGAAACATGAGGGTTCAATCGAGTTCTCTTGGCCAAATATCGTCGGCGCGCAGCTTTCCATCTCGTTTTGGCATAAATCCAATGACCGCCCGTTGGACTTTCGATATATCGTATAATTGGCCGTGGAGCTGCCAAAAGAAATAGTTCTCAAAGTGCAGAATATTTGTACATTAATTATTATTGCCAGTGTCATGTGTCTCGATATGTGTTTCTTTTTGTTTTAGGTTTTCTATTTGGCTTTCCAACCTTCCTTCTCTCTTTTCCCTCTCTCTCTTTCTTTTCAATCTATTTATCCCCCCCTCTCTCTCTCTCTCTCTCTCTCTCGCTCTCTCTCTCTCTCTCTTTCTCCCCATCTCTCGATCTTGTTCTCTCAGATCATATGCATTTGTGTGATTTTAGTGGTCAAATTGATGTGTTTTGTAAGCCGACTAGTTGCAATTTTCTTCATTTCAAAAATTAACTGACACTGATCAACTCTGTTATCTATGTGTATTAGTTTTTCACCCGTATCTTGTATGATTCAAGTACGTCCCTCAGTCGTGCGCCCACAAACAAGTTCTGAATGAACTGTTTTCCCTCATCAAAAAGTCGTTCCACTAACCATGAAATAATTGTTGCTATGAATACAAACCTCGACAGTATCTCTCTCTCTTTTGTTTATATTGAGTTCACTGTTTCCCAAGCAGGCCGATGCGGTATATGTTCAACTATTCAGCTGTGTTTGTAGCTTGATCCGATTGCATTTCAGTTTACATTCGTGAACAATGACTTGTATTATGATCAAACTGCAACGGAGAGGTCACTTCCTATAGTTCATTGTTAATAATTCACCGCAAACCTCGTCCAATTTGATTCACCAAGGGCTATTTCATCAAAGCAAACTGGCCGGCGCCAAAACACAATTCGTTCTGGTCAGAGAACAGTATGTTCTCGTTATGCAAGAATAAATGAAAATCAAGCACTGTCGCAACTAGATTCAACATAAAACCAAACCATATGATTAAATAATAGGCTACAATTTGGAAGGAATTTTAGTTTATAGTCAGTAGGAACGCTCCACTCCGATATACGCTGCTTTTAAGATTGTGTTGTGGAATCTGAAAACTGTACTGAATGGAAAATATTCTACCATGTTCACGAGCGGTGACAATCAGCATTACAACATTATTAGAACTAAACTAATTTTGCTAGTTTCGTAGCTTACGCTACTTGGCTCATTCTACGTACACCTGTGATCTGAACATTCGAAAAATGTCCACCGACGAAATTTTTTTAGGCCAAACATTCCAATCGGTAATTTTCAAACAATGCTTCCCAAAACGTCTTATGGATCACAAAAACCGTTCTAAAGCAATGTGTTCGATTAGTTTTCATGAAGTCATATTCTCAATGGAATACTTTATACAATACGGCAACTCAATGTATCTATTTCGGGTATGTTTTTTTTGTTTCTCGCCGAGAACCGCGAAAAAAAACATGTAAAGCAAGCGATGGCAGATCGGTTCCGGTCGTTGACATATCTCATGATATGCCGCTTGTTCTGTCTTCAAAACACGACGGCGCGACATAAAACGCACTTTTTATCGTCTGCCCAATCACTTCACGCTGTAGTGAATCTCATAAAAAGGTGTGAAACCCCCAGGGAACGGAAACGTTTTGAGCTTTTTGATCCCATTCGGAAGCAAATTTAGTCTCGAGCAAATTTGGAATGTTCGAAAACATTGTTGTTGAACCAGCAAAGACTAGAATGAAACACCAATGTTGTACCGCATTGGACTGAAAAATCTATGAAAATCTCAGGTTACCGTACTTACCTGCTCAGTGAAAGGTGCCACTCAAAACGATTAAAATAGATTTCAGTCAAAACCCTCTGAGAACTATAGAAACAGGGCGAGAAAAATTATTGGCACCTTTCCTTGGGCACATAATTTCTTATTATAATCTACAAGTCTTCATGACACCAAATAATTTTGTTTCAATGGAAGGCAACACTCAGATCATAGTTTTTTCATTGATACAGTGTTAACGAAACAACGTTACACAAACCGACTGTGTACACCTTTCTTTGTGTTGGGGACAGTTCTGGCTATCTTCTGATTTATAAATTGTTCTAGTTTCCAGCAGCTGTGCACCAATTATGTCAGTTCAGAACAGACTAATAAGCTGGACTGGCTATTTCGTATATCCCGTTCGAAGTTCAATTAACACCGTGAAAAAAAGTGCAAATTCATATTTCATATTTCATATTTATTCATTCACTTCGCTTCGTTCCGAGGCGGTGATCATCATACATGTCACAGATCTTTGTAGTCGCAGCTTCTTCTGATTTGATCTTGCTCCCTTACCTTCGTCCTCAAGTCATCATGGTGCATTATCGAATGCTCTAATGGCATTGATCCAGGGAGAAACTTCTTGAAGGGAAGGAGAAGAGAACTGCTTGCGAACATATATTCCTGTTGGGAATACGGACCAGCGATTCCCAGCCGCGCGTGGCCTGGGTTTTCTTTCTCATCGTCGTCTCAGTCGACGTGTAGACTGGATACCTGAATGGAACACGGAGTGTTGGAATCTTGGAAACAGGACAACGGAGAGACTCTTAACTCACTCAAATTCACAGAATTCAAAACAGTTGCTTTCAATGAGTATCAGCTTCTCCCCTTCCTCGCTGGGAATTTTTCAAACTGAGATCATCCTGAGATCAGACTGGTCCCTAATGTTCTCCACTCTTGCTGAAGATCTCTTTTTATCGTGAATGAGTTTCACATTCAGCGGATACTAGCACTCATAAATGTCATTCAAATGTGCTGGCGACCACTATTACGGACGGATTGCGTGAACGAAACAAAGTTATACTCTGTTCACGGCTATTCAATAACTCTACTAATCTTTTCGGTATTTATTGTTGTTTTATACTTTATAGTCAACAATTTACCTAATTCAGTTAGACAATACACTTGTAACCACCTATGTCTCAACTTAGCTAGGTGTTTTATCTCCAAACTCGAGTTCATACATTTCTATGACAGTAGCATTTTTGTATGAAAACTCGTATTCGTTACCAAAATGTTTTGCAGGGTAAAAATGAATGCGATTCTTCTCTTCACAATATTCATCGCCACGTATTCGATAAATACGGTTCAACCAGTAAGTAATTTCTGTTTCAAGCAAATAATTATTTTTTTTGTTAGAGAGTAGTAAGTAAGTAGAGTATTCTATATTGAACAAGATAAGTATTGTGGTTGGGAGATAATTCAGAAAGCGCAATAATTTCGATCACAGTAATTAATATTATGGTCAATTTGGGACCAAATAGCTTGAGAAAGATCATTAATAACCTCGACAATTCTCGTCCAAGTGAAAAGTATCAAAGTTAATCCAATATTAACTTCAGAGGAGCTTCCTTAAGAACCTAACTTGTTATATACTTCATTAAGAACCTAACTTGTCATAACTACCTGTGATTATATTGTGAACAATAATCATAAAACAGTTCCAAGTTTGAAGGTTCGCCAGTCAGACAGTTTAGAGCAGGAGCTGAACAACGAGAGGAACTCTATGGATCCTACGGACACGAGGCAAGTTTCCTTCCACTTCCTTGGTCCAGATAAGACTTCACAGTTTTCCGAATACTGTTTCTGCGATGGTTCTCAACATGCCAATTCATCGCTCATGTCGAACTCCAGAACACTGTTTGATAATTGACGTGAATAGGTTACCGAAGATTCTTCAGTATTCTTTATAACGATCGTGTTGGATGAAAAGGCAAAAATAGAAAAAAACCTATCTGAGCCTTCTGAATAACGGTTTAGATGAACAACACGCTCCTTTGGTAGAATTTGCTGCGGTTGTTTAGTTTGGAGTTACTCAACGTAATTATTCGTTTCAGACTCGATGTGTTATCGCGCCATCTGTACGTGCGTGCGAAGAGACAAATAAGTCATCGTCACCGCTCCAGAGGTCATTTCCGCAGGTCCGGCGCAGTTTCTCCCCAAATTGGTCGACGCCCCTTTAACCAGTCGTCAAACCGTATCTCACCCCCCTCAACTAACCGTTTTGCAGCTCGTGGACGCATCTCACATACTAATACCAGGCACAATACCGTTCACGATAATACCAATAACCAACCGATTGGAGTCGTGTCCTTCTCACAACGTCGCTCGTTCAACTCACCACCGAGTGAGCTGCGGCAGTGGAAGGGTCACGACGCGGTTCACAGGACCTCCATGGCTCCCGTGACCTTCGCGCCTCCCCGCACGGCGCCGCAGGCAGTGCCGTTGCTACATCAATCAATAAATAGAGCAGGTCCACCACGTCCAACCACCACGCGACAGCCACGTTGGAAGACTAATCGACTAACAGAATTACGCTCCCGACACAGGTGCTTAACACGATATCATCCATATAAGATGAAAAAATAGGTACAAAATAGAACATAACAATTATTCTGGAGATATGCAACCTAACAAATAGCGGATTTCATGCAGATAGTTCCTATACGATGACTTCTTCAAATGACAACTATATTGCAATTCCAAGTAAGAATCAACACATAGCATCTAATAGTGGTACACTCCTTGCTACTCATCTCACAACTCAAAACAGTTTTTTGCTTACTCTCCAGTTTGATAGCATCTGTAGTTGTGAATAACATTCATGACCAGTTCACTTTTCCAGAGTTCTGTCTCGAGCGCGATTACATCATTCATCGAACATTTTGAGATCCAGAGGTAAGGTCTACTTTTTTCACATGTGACAATATTGAGGAGCACAACATAATTGTATTCTCTTTTTTCTTCCTTCCTCCGTTCATTTCACGATTTTCAGCGAGAAGCCTTCACGCACATCATGCATCTCTTTTCGACAGTGAGAAAAACATCGAACATGCCGTTCTACGCGCCTTAGTCGGTGAGCTAATATTACACTCTAGATTTGAACTTTAGATACTCTTTTATTCCTAAGCATCCTACAGTATGATTACAAATGTTTGTTCTTGTTTCAATCGCGTGATTCTTGTCGGAAATGGTAACAATTTCCGATTATGAAGAGCATTAGGAAACGGTCATTGGAAAGTTTCAATGCGCTCGGTAGGAGTCTCAGTGGGAATGATGTCAGCTGAACATTTACCTCAAAGATCAGTACATTGCTCTTCGAAGCTCCTGAATGCAGAACGATGCCTTGTTGGAAGCATATAACTTGTTCACCTAATAAGTGTGCTCAATTCTGTTGCTACCTTTTATCATATCCGAATCTAAGATGTGTGCCTGCACTTGAATCATGAAGTTCATTCGAAGAACAATAACTGGCCAGAATAGCCAGCTATGCATACAAAGCAAGTTTGTAGACTGTTAGTCCATTGCACAGTCACGCGAAACATGGTAAACACAGCAGAAAGCCGAAACGTGCAATAACAAAGTGCACGATGCCTCATTAGAATGATACCTTTACGTGACAATTCAATAGACTTCTAGTATGGTGTATGATGCCCTCTCTCGCTGTGTTTGTAGTTTGCTCTCGTTGCTTTCCAATCGAAAGTCGTGAAATATGGCATGAACCTAGATCAAACTACAACGAAGATTTGGTAACCCTCTCTATAATTCAGCCTCTGATTTAATACATACGTTCGCCCCGAGAACGCACTCATCTCCAAGTTCAACCACACCTCTGCCCACCACCACCACAGCCACCACAACCACTTCGTCTCCCGTCCCGACGAGAAGAGGTTATTATTTGCTTATTCGAAATTATATATTTGTTCATTCGAAATGATTCACTTCGTTCTATTCCTTGCAATGTTCAACACTCACATTACAAATCTATAGCTCTTGGTACATTTTCGACTCGGGAGACATTTCAAATAAACTGATAGACCACTGAACGCTTTTCATGCATACAAAGCCAAATAGTATGTGATAAACAGCTGTAATATAAATTTTTGTCTCACGTCGGAGCACCTCACACTGATTACCGGTTCTGATGCAAGTTGTTGAATGTTTCCAGCGTTCACCAGATTGTCGCACCGCCGTCTCACTCACCATCGAACGCGACCTTCCACAACTCATCCTACACCTCCTACACCTACAACTCAGGTTTTCTATCAGTCCTATTTTCAGTATGAAAAGAACAGGCAAAAGGGCAAACCATCCAACTTTGAGAGGAGGAGTAACCAGTATTTATTCACAGTTTATTCTGTCATGTGAAGTTTGACCAATACGCCATGAAATTACTCGTATTTTACACTAAACACCCATGACACCGAAACGTTATATTGCTGAAGGAATAATTGTATTATAAATGTTAATCGCATTGCGGTTTGTTTTTTCTGTAACATATACACTGTTTTCAAGTAGTAGATACCTCTTCAAACCTCAGTTTTGGAATGTTATAACAACCTAAGAATTAACCTTTCAGTTCAGTTGATGAAATTGAGATATTTATACATTATTACCATACTGGTTATATCACGGTGCGTAATGATTTGTAGCGGTTAGTACAAAGCCTGAAATATTCAGAAACATCGATCGGTGACCAAAGTGCAAACATCTCCGGCCCCGACCACAACTGCTGCCACCACTGCCACGACCACCACCGCAGTGCCACACACCACAAGAACTCACAGAAGAAAACAGGTTCCTGCTGCTATTTTCAATGCAGAAACGGATAGAGTTGTCACCTTGGAGTCATGTTCTGTTGTAAACACTAGAACATTAAAACGCGCGTACACTAGAAAACAACTCATTTTATTGCTCTTTATGACCAAACACGAGGTGGCTTGTTGGTTTATGTATTGTGGCGACGTTTCTAGCAGTAGGGAAGGTAGAACATTTGACGTTTGTTCTGTTGTTTTTTGTATTATTCGTTTTGTTTGTCTAATGTTCTATATTATCTTCAGACGACTGTTCATACCCCGTCAACGTCCACTCCATCATTCGTTCGAGAAACAAAAACTACAAAAGTTGTCTCCACAACGCAGGTCTGACTATTTGATGATCGCTTTTTGAACCATTACCTGTCCTCTAAAGTAGTCGTTCGTGGTCCACCCTGATCAATCCTTCCATAACACACCTCAACCACACTAGATTCATCTGGACTCAATAATAATGATAGAGGTCACAACAATAATAATAATAATAATCGTTTTACCGCCATCATTCAAGCCTTCATAATATATTGAATTACATAAGTAGAACAAAACACATTTTCGCCCGCATATGGACTCTCCAAAGAGGGTTGTGATGGGCATGGGAATGAGAATCTTTCGGGTCATTCTCTGAGCTTAAATACTCCAATTTGCGTATTTGAGAACTGCTCTGGAATATTGAAAACACCGTGAAATGAGAAGTGAAAACAATGTGTAAACTCTACAATACCTTCACAGTCCAAAGTACACTCTTATTGTGGAAAATACTTACATTGAGGTTGAGCGAACAACTCTTGAGCCGTTGCGAACAACGAGGGAGCCAGCGACAGCGATCAGAACCCCGCCCAGGTTCGCTTCGACAGCTTCTGAAGCAACCACGACCACAACTACAACACAAAAGGTATCCAACGATCGGTCAACATTTCATCAACATCAACATTCTCAATGTTCAATTATTTCTGCCTTTTCTACTCTATAATAGTTTGATCGACTGCGTCGCATGATGATCATGTACTGATACATGGTCCGGAATTGAAAATTCGGGAACTTTATGTTCGAATGTATCTCGCGACTGCAAACGAGCAGTAGAAAACACTCTAACCAACTGTTTACTTGCAAGAAGGAGTGTATTACGCCGTAGAGTGCAAAGTACTGGAAATCCATATTAAAGTACAAAATGTGAGTACAAAACCAGGTTATAGCCAGACGAGTTATTCGAACTAAACGCGTAATGACCGGCACATTTTTTCAGATAACCACGCAGCCGACAGTAACTACTACCGTTCCCCCAGAAACAACAACCACTGTTTCTCAGAATATTTCGTTGGAGGAAGAAATACATAATCACGTGTCAACTGATGGTGAGTTGAACTAGCTTTGAGTGAAACTATTTGTTGTTCAAACCTGCAATAAGTTTCTCGATTCAAACGCATTCTGGAATCAAACGGCGTACTCTTATGATAGATGATAGAAGATCCCGGCACATTCATCCCATCCTGCGTTTCTCGCTCTGCCTCACTTTTTCTCGTCGCTTACATCCCTGCGCGATCTAAGAGTAGGAAAATAGCATGTGTTTGAGGAGACGCAGAATAGGATGAAGGTGGCGGGATCTTCTAGCATACGTACTCTGATGTTAAAGCCAACTGTTCGATCACAATCATAAAATCCGTCATCTGAAACTATAACATTCTGAAACAGTATAACGGGTAGTTTCCTTCCAGGGCCTAGTCCACCACCTACAGCCCGAAAAATGACGTCATCATCCACTGCGTCACCGACACCGCCACCCGTGGAGAACACGACAGGAGCTGCACCACCCGGCGCGTCTCCCCCAAATGACCTGGTCGTCAAAAAACTCAACAACGCCGACAATTTCATGGAGGTACTATAACTAAGCACGACTGCTCTGATTACCAGTTATTGCAAATGTCGCTAGAACCAAATCCTGCAAATTCTCATTTTCAGTCGTTGTATACGCATTTATGCAATGAGCTAAATTTTGTTCGATCTAAAATTCACTCTGAACATCGAAAACACAAAACTCAACTGTTTTTGATGGTAACATGAACTGGGAGTTTGAGTTTTCAATTTTAATGTGTTGTAACCATTGCTTGCAGGTGGCGCGAGACTTGCGCATATTCCGAAAAAAGGTTTTGCACCGGCGACGTCGACGAATGGCCGATTACGCCCGGCAACAAAACACTCGCAATTTGTGAGACTATGGCCTCTCATTTAGTTCCATTTTACGGAAAGGTTCCTTTTCCAGTTCATCTGGCTGAGTGGAGCTATTAGTTGAAAAGAAGATAGGTTCAATGTTCCTCTTCTGCGTACGCTCAGAACGATAGATTGTGACAGTGAACGCTACTTCTGCATGTGTGTATTTTTTATTTCATCCAGATCCATATAGTACCAACTAGAATTGATACTTTTCTTCTGCTTAGTTAGATTCTATAACGGACGTTCACGTGTAGATATTGTTCGACTTTTGTAAATACATCGCCTATTCACTAACACCTCCAAAAACACTTTTTCGTTATGTGTTTCTTAAACAATTCATAGTCTTATTCAGATCATTAGAACATTTGTACGGGTTTCACATATGAAGTGTCTTGCTATTGATAAAGTTTGTATCATCTTAAACATTTTATTGGTGTTGAATACACGGAAATATCATATAATTCTGGCAGTTGAGCATGGAACAGTTAACAACATATATCTAAAGGTACATCTGCTATGCAGTTTGAAACAACAAAGTAAACTCTTGAATACTCATATAACAACGCAACAGTCATGAAATGATATATTAAGTTTGGCAAATAAGAGAGAAATAGGCTTGAAAACTTTGTCATCTGTCTAACAGGATGTCTTTCGTTCACTTCAATCTGACTAGAGATCACTTTAACATAACTCTCGCATTGGAGGGGACATGACATAGTGGAACTAGAAAAACAGACGTATACAATCTTCTGGATTGTCGTACTCTACTCAGAGAGGTGGTCGAGGTGGACATTGAACCTATTACTGTTTCTCAAGACGAGAGAGCAAGTTAACTTTGATTCTCACCTATAGCGAACCCGACAAGCCTAATTTGGGGTGGATACTGTCTGAGCACTTATTACATAGAGTTGTAGGACAGCGTTCAGAATGCTCGATGATTTCTCAGCAAGTTTTATTTCTTCAATATTTGACTACGATGGCAATGACTGTTTACGGATAAAAGCACCTCGTTTCTGGAACTAGAACGTTTAAGAGGCAAAGAAAAGTACACTTCGAAGATTGAACAACTTCACAATGAAATAACTGAATTCAATGGATCAGTGAGACATTACAACTAATAGTTATTGCAAACAGGCGACGCTAAACCTTACTCATGGCTAAAAATCTGTTCCTAGTTCTAACGTCTTTTATAGTTTGCATTGCACCCAAAAGACCTAGATACTGTTTTCGCTTCGGCGGTACACGTGAAATTCGAGAAGGAGAGCCGCTATTGGAGGACAATGTTCTGGGTTCACTGTCAGGAGAGGGAGAGTGCGACGAGTAGTCGTCCTTAGGTCTGCAACATTGAAATGAGGTAGTTTCGAGGGCATGCAACAGACATCATGCAACTACGTTTGTTCAGATAGACATTTAGAAGCTACGTCACGTATAAGTCACAAAGTCACTAGGTAACTATAGAATGAAAAGGTACTACAGAATATAACAAATTAAATCACTACGTAACATATATGTACTGAAACTTCGGAAAGGCCCAAGTTTTCTGATTCCTGCGTGGTCCCCTTGCAGTGGATGAAATAGCGGATGAACTCGAAAGAAAGTACTACAAACCTCTCCGTTTATTACGAGAGCTGTTAGCCCAACTACAACCTGAAGGTTTCATTTCTCACTGTAAGAGGCTACTCCGTAAGCCTGAGTGGAACTAAGAATAACTATACGTAATGGACGTCGAAAAACTGCCTCTTCGCAACTGGATAGTCCTTTTCAATCCTACTGAGACTCCTACAGTAGGAATACAAAACGTTCAATACATTAAAATTACTTAAATGTTGTCGTAGAGGTCAACGATTCTGACAATTGGTTATGTTACCATATTGCAAAGAGTGTACCAAAATGCTTCCGATAGAGATTAATTTCGCATCAGGAAACAGTTATTGCGAAAATTGAATGTGTTCTGTAAGAGTGTCAGTAGGAATGGTTTTGACTATAATACTTGCTATTTGTCTAAGGACTGCCCCTACGGCACCGTTGGCTGTATTAGTATGGCACTTGTATGATGGTTAGTCTGTACAACATTTATAACAATTATAACGTCACTAAAGATTGACAAAGAGAACATGCGAGATGTTGAAATCACGACACGTTACAGAAGCTCTATTAAACATGCGTAAATATGAATTTTTAACATGCCAGACTCACCACTCGTTACAGTCCTTTTATAATTTTGCTGAAAATTCAATATTATCAAACTGTTGTAGCAGTGTAACTTAACTTTCAAACTATTTCTTCGGCTGACTCTTGTTCAGTGAAAATAACCACCTTCTGGGCGGCCTAAAATGTTGATACCGAGCCTGGTCCAAATTGTGGGATTTCAAAAAACACATACAAACTTAGAAGGGGCATATTTCTACCCGACTTCAATGAAACAACCTTTGAATTCAGAATACTTAACTTTGCAAATCTGAGACAAAAGCGTTTTTGTATCTGCATCATAATTGTGTACGAGAAACTTTTCAGGAGTTTGGAAGAATGGCATTCAGAGCATATAAATCGATTTAGGTGATGCATTCGTCTAATTTGCTCAGATACTCGTCTCACGTGACACATGATTTTACTCCCTCATGAAGATCCGTTTGGAATGTTTCTGGGAATGGAAGAGATAGTTTGATTAGGATCGGTTGGTCGCACTTTTCCTTTTGAAAAAGACTCCAACTAGTCGATACCACGTGATGTAGACGTGGATATGACGATGACTATACCTATAAGTTGTTGTGGCGGACGATGGTTGGCGCTGCGGTGCGACGGATGCTGGGAGTGCGTCGCCAGAGAGTGGACTCCCGGCTCGCCCTGGTCGGTTCAGCATCCCCACGAGGGACCGAGCCCCCACGGAACTCGATTTCATACTAAAACCAGCCATAATTGTCATGAAAAGTGATCCAAAAACCACTAACAGATTCACAGCTTTCTGTGAGTTCATGTGTACAGTTATAGTCATTCAGACAACACGGTAGTCACTAAACGTCACCACTTCACTGTTTCACCGTCGTCCCTAGAACGAAGCAGTGTACGTCACTGAGGCGTAGACAAAACTATTCTCTACCAGTAGTTTCAAAACAACACATTCATAGAAAACCACGGCCTAAAAATGTTTTGATCAAGTTAAACTTCACATTCACTAAATAGTTTTGTGACTGAAATCATATAAAATAAAAGGAGAACGGTTGAAAACGCAGTATTGCTCATATCACAACGAACACAATGTTGTACTACATGTGACAGTACGATAAGTGTTTGGGGTTGGGTAGAGGGGAATTGAAACCTGAATTCGAAAACAAAACTTTGGGTGGGGATGTGGTGCGCACAATACACTCAAGCTACAACTTACATTTCCACTTTGTCGAACTGTAACAGGAAGATGTACTTTTCGATTGTCTCGGCAGTTTACGGTTGCCACGCATTTTTTCACTTGGAAATCTATTATAGAATCGAAAGTAACAGGCCCTTGGAAACGTTTCTGATATATTTTTTCTGGTTTTTCACGTTCTCTTCCTTTAAATGAGCGAATATTAATAACGAACTATTCAAAAAATATTACCTTTGTCGCACACACAAACGAGGCTGTGACTAGTTTAGCGATCTCGTTCATCAAGTTTTTCGTTTCTTGTATGACGGAATCCACCTGAAATTTCTTCATAGAAACAGACTAATTGATATTCATAAGTACAGTGAAATTTATGAATTACAGGGTTCGGCTTCTTATATTAATTACAGATAAATTTCCGCGTTCGCGGTAAAAAAAAACTAAGAAGTCTCGCCAACAGAGTAGGCTTAATTAATCTGTTGTTTCACATAAGAGACATGGGGTAGTAACAATTGGCAGAAATCCGAGATAGCTAAAACAGGCATAGTTTTTCTTGCCAGAATATTTATAATTGAATGGGAGTGAAAATAACACCTTTCCGAAAGTGGCAGTTTTGCCCACTGTTGGACTTTTGACCATCACTTGCAGCTGCTGGCAATGTACCGGTATCCTCTCCAAAATGGCGGATAGCTCGCTCTTCTCGGCAGAACCAGGGACCTAATCAAGAAGCGTTATATTTGTAGAAAAACATGAAAACAACTTTCATGCAAATTGATTTTTCGTGTTTTTGCTTAATCGTACTCGAAGTGTCATTGTTTTTGTTAGTTGTACAGATGATCCTGATATTAGGATTCAAGAGTGTCAAATGAATGTAGATGTCAAGTTAATATGGATATTTTCATTACAAAACGTCAGAGTTACACTTATAAGTAGTTTTACAGTTATAAACGCGAACGATAGCCCGAATAGGAGAAACAGTGTGAACTCTACCTCGTAACTGAATTCTCGCACTGTTTTGTACATTTTGTTGGCTTGTTCTGCGAAGAATTCTGCTTGGGTGAAAAGATCGTGGGTGGTCTTGAGGGGCCCGTCACCTCTCGTGAACAGATACATGTTGTAGGCCATCGACGACATCGCCTGCAAGACATGTTGATATAAAGGTTGCTCTTCTCAACGAAAGCCAATACGATTCATTTTGCCCTATCACGCTGTGATTGTAGTTTGATCACGTTGATTTTCGGTACGAATTAGCGTGTATCGAGATCAAACCACCACGGATACTTGATCATTCATTATATTATTTCGTGCTTTGTCCGCTTAGAATAATAGAAAACGTCTAGGTAGGTTTACCACGTAGTATTCATTCGAACGTTCCGGTTCTACAGCTGCGAGGAAAATTACTTTTCAAGTGCTATTGACCTACTGGAAGGGACGATGATCCAACAATCTAACTCATATTTTCTCTTGCAATTTGTAAGAAACAGTATAGTTTCACGACACTGCGTCACTATAAAACAGTACAATCGGCGATTTCGTAGCCTTGTCCTTGTCAGCTAATCATGTGAATGACTGAGGATCAGCACGACAAGCCGTAATTGATCGCCAGGGATGTCGTAGTCGTGTAAAGTTTACCTTTGCTCGTTTCACGATGTCATTTTCGGCATATTCGTCCCATTTTTCGGCCTCAGCATCCACCTCAGACGTCAAAAGTTTCATCTCCAATCCAACTTTGGCCATTTTCTGCTGATCCTGAACCACAACACAACCATGTAAAACTTCTATTTCAGTATTCATCAATAGTCAACAGTCGCCGTAGGTCTACGATGTTTTCTGCTGAGTTACCCAACGCCACAAATTCTGACACCTGTCAGCTAGTTCTCGGAATTCAGAAAATTATCAACAAGTCTGTCATTCCTTCCACACAAAAAAAAATTTCACAACAAAGTAAGACCGCTTTCTCCAAAAGAACTGTGCTTACAAATACAAACCTCGACATCGAGAGTGATCGGCTTAGAAGGCTTCGTTGTTGTTCCGTGTTTCTGAAAAACATACTCAGTTTCTTGAGAAGTTTATCGTGTTCAAAGTGTTGTATGTGAGGTTAGGGACTCTACCCATCACCTACTCGAGAATGGTTAATGTTTTTCTAGAAGATTTTTATCGTCGAACCTACTGGCGAGAATCAGGTTTTCCAGTCACACGTTTTCAGCCAAAGAATTCTTTGCCAAAAATATAACACATGTGAACGAATAACTTTCACATTGTAGATGGATTTATGAAAACGGTTCAGCCCGTTATTATTGTTCTTCACCGATTTAGTCCACTTTTCAGTAAGTTCCGCTATATTTTAGCCACGCAGTCATGACCGAAAGGTGAAATGATTGCGACAGATTGATGTGAAGATCGAGAATGACAATTGGAAGCCGACTGAGGGACTGTGGCTTGTCTGGTGCTCACGACATTTTCAAACTGGTTGCAAATTATGATTTGTAGGTGAAATATGTAGCACAACACACCACAACACGTGACACGCAAACAATAATTTATATTCAAATAAAAACATGCATTCAAAAAAATATTCAAGAAAATCAGCACAAATGATCACCTGCAAATAATAAGTAAATTTGTCGAGACATCGAGAAATGGCTAGAATACGAGCACCAGTCGAAAAACATGCTTGAGTGAAAAACTCCATTATGTCGATGGAAATTAGTTATATTAGAGCACAACAAACCACATCACAATCACTTGTTAGATACAGAAGAGAATAAGGCACTATCCACCTATCATGCAAAGGAAACATTGTGCAAGTCATCGAGAATCAGACTGATTCGGTACTCGAACTGCTTCTTCTCCTCGCTGCTCGCCGAGCAGGAGCTGACTTCGTCCCCCGTCTGATGCATGACCGCCATCGGCGTCTCGTCTCCTTCGAAGATCATCGTGGTCCGAGTCTGCGACTCGAAGCTGCGCGCGAATCGCCGCGCAGTTGCCTGTGAGCATTCGCTGCGCGGTAATTCGGAAAGACCAGAACTGTCACTGCTCACCCCCGGTCGCGGTAGTGACATGTAGGCCTGCTTCTCGGCCGCTACTCGTCCGCTTGCTGCCGAATCCGACTCCTTTGCCAGACGAGAGAGGTCGTTCACCTAAACGAACTTGTTTTTGAATTCTTATATATCTTTTCATAAATTTCATCTTTCTTCATTCGGAGAAAGTTCGACTTGAAAAGCAAGATGAGAAACTCACGGTCTGCCCCCAGGTATCGCAGAAAACTTCGACATTCTCCCTCGCTATCCTACTCGATGGGTGTAGGCACAATGTGCGACCAGCCAGTAGGGTCTGGAAAAACTCTAGTTGAACAGTAAATAGTACGTAAATTAAAAACTGTAATTCTAGACGTTTTCAAAACTACCCGTTTCTTCCTCTACTAGATAGAGGAATACTCATAATGGGGAATTGTAAAAAGAATGAAAGGGTTGAAACGAAAAATGGAGTGGTACGTTTCGCCTCTTCCCAAGGTGTATTTATTTGAATCTTGAAATGAATCCACGTACCAATGGAGCTATTTGTCGCATGCTTCTTTCGCAATGCCCAGTCGTCACGTGTAGCCCGTCGGTTATAGAAATATGATGAAGCAGTCGGCAAACCTGGAACATGAAAATCTGCTTAGAATGATCAAGGAGAGAACCAAATCATCTTACGAAACGATCAAAAACAACTGTGAGCGCCGTGCTAAAAACGGGAATTCTTCTCATCTCTGCTTCCTAGACAACATTGCGAAAATATTACGCAGCGTTTACAGTAATCCCCTGTATTTGAACTCAATTTCGCTGGTTTGTTGCAGATAAATGAGAAGTTCATCAACGGGATAAAACTACACAGTGGAATAGAGCTGAGAACGGCTCGATTTTCGTTCAATCAGAGTGGTTGGGTCGCCGTTCGCTGTGAAACGTTCACTGGAGAACCGGGCGGTTCGAAGGCCGGTTCCAACTGAGCGGTTCGGTTCGCCAAGGACCCGGTTCTCCAGTGAGTTAGATGTTTAGGCTCCGTATTTAGCTAAACAACTTAAAAAGCTGATTTCAGCTTATGTTACCTGCTTATGATAGTTTGTATTTTTTGTCGAATCACATTTATAAATTCTGAGATCATCTCGCACCAATCGGATGTGTTTGTTGCTTGATTCATGTGCATAAAACTTCTAAAATAGCGCAGTGTTCCAAACTACAACTAAGATTCTGTCATCCCCCATACAGAGACATCAGTTTAGGTAAGATGAAGAATTCCTAGATTTCTCCAAGCGCGCGTTTTGAACTGAGAGTAATGTGGGTGTGAGTTCTCCGTTCTCAAACTCTTGTTTTTTACGGAATTACCTTTTCATCTCTTTTCACAGCATCTAGTTTATTAGGTTTCCAGGTTAGGAAGAATCCAAAAGCATTTCACTACTACAAGGATCTGGTCATTTGAACAAAGTATTTTAGGGCTCTTCTCTTTCTAATCTCGCACGAGGGGTCAATCTCGAGTACGGTAAATTAAAACAGAAGGGAAAACTGTATTGTCAGATTGACAATTTGTTGAAAAGAAAGACAGTCTGTCACTCTATATCTCCAGATATTGTATACTGCAAACGTCTGAACTTCTGATATATTTTTCTACGTCCGTAACGCCATTGAGAACGGTTCTATCAAATATGGTGCAAGGTACGTGGAGTGACCAAATCTGTTTTAGTTTGATCTCAGTATATGCTGAAATTCCCGAGTTTTGACCGAAAAACCACAGGATCAAGCTGAGATCACAGCGGGATACGGCAATCTGCTATATAGTGGTGTTGTTTCTGACCTCTTGCATATGTTCTGTGTGTTCCTTGAACTTGTCGAGGAATTTCTCGACGCCATCAATGTCTCCCGCAACGGCACACGCTTTGATGGAAGACAGTAGAACTTGGTCCTCGTTTGCTCGAAGAACCTCAGACAACTGAAGGCAGAATCAATAGTAGAATTTTTTATCATCACAACCATAGATTCACGTACGCCGCCCTACAAAACAGCTCAACGGTGGAATTCCACGAACCGAATAGCAGTTCATGTGATGGGCCTTTTTCAAACGGACTATGATGGTTTTAAATACTCTACTCTACACGAGGTTGTTTTTGGTTTGTGGTTGGTTGTTTTTAGAGCAGACTATGATTTTCAAAATTGAAGTTAACTGTATAACTGCTATTTTAATAAAGAATACATCAACTACCTGTTCCATGGCAACTATTTGGAGTTGTTTTGAGAGATCTTTCAGCCTTCTATTCAATCGTTCCACTGTTACTTCCAAGCCGTCGGTTCGCAACTGATCGGGTTGTTCCTATATAGGGCATTTAAAAAACAGTTGTTGAATGTTTTTGAGACACAACTGTTCGCAGGGATGCTGATTATACAAGAACACCATTGATGTAAGAATAGAACCGAACATGTTGACTGACTAACACAGAGCCGAGTGTGTACCGTATACTCCAGCCGTGTAACCTGAGACGACTATAACCAACATTAGAGCTAGTGAAGTTATTTTGCACAATTAATAAACTTACCTCCATCTGTATGAGATTTGCCATTTCAAATCTGCATTCTTCCAAGAAGTCCAGCACTTGTTCCCTATGGTGATGCGGTGTGTAGGCAGAGTCGGTGAAGTCCTGTAAGCAACTTTTGAACATTTGACATATGTTTCAGACGGAGACTACGGAAACTAAAACTATCACGTCATTATTAGATTTGTAATTGATGGATTTGTTTTCATCTCCTTTTTCAACAGGACTTTTCAATTGACCCGTTCAAACGTTACAGGTCGCGATTGTCATAATAAAGATACAATGTGATCGAGCCCGTACATACCACTTTCATATGAAATTTTCGCGCATCAAGGTACAGTTAAGTTGTTAAACAGAATGTTACCGGTTTATACATAACAACAATCACGAAATGTAGAACAAAATTAACCTGGGTTATTTCGCAGAGGGCATCCAAAGCTCCGATCAATCTCTCTCTAACCCCAGCTCCGACTCGAGACGTCATTCTCACCATTTCCAGCATTTCCTGAAGAAATAAAATAGAGGTTGCGAAACTGTGTCTGAAGGTCATGTGGTAAGGGAAAAACCTATTATTTCCATATCAATAAACAATAAACAATAAACAAATTCAACTCACACTGAGCTGCTTGATGGCAGCATTCGCAGTCAGCTGTATTCCTATATCTAGCGGCTCTTCACTGCTAGCTTGGGCATATCGAGCAGTTTCCATAGGGAAAACGCCGTCGCACACACAAACAGCAATGAGTTGTAACGAAAGACGTATCTGAAACCCATTGCTTTGAGAGATTTATTAGAGCTGTATCACTTTGTTGTTTTGTCTTTCTGTATTAGGGAGACAAAACAACAAAGTGATACAGCATAACAGATGCGGTGGAAAACTCTCCAACATTTCAAACTCATGAGGCGTTTGCGTCATAGGAAACTCTTCACAGAAGTCTGTGAGATAATGCTAGGTGACGTTCTAATCTTTATAGTAAACTGCTTGTGCTCTTGTAAGGCTTAACTATTCATGTGTTACCTGATCAAATACTCCGTCTCTGCATTGCAGGGCAGATTCTGAATCGGGATGTCGGAGAAGTGTTTTGGAGGATGTCAGAAGCAGCATCGTCAATCGCTCGAGGGACGTCCGCGCGACTCCCATCTGAGCTCTTCGCTTCTCACTTTTCAAATCATGCTGCCTGGAACAAACACGTGAAAATCTCTCCAGTACAAAATGTGTCGTACGTCAATTCATAAACTAAATCATAGTCGAACATCGAAGAGGACTGACAAAAGTTACGATTTCGCTGTAGTCGCGAATACGCGTACATTCTGCTCTAAATGTTATCAACGTGAGACGAGGCCACACGTACACTTTTCTACCTCATGTTTTTCAGTAGACATCCAATGTACGAAATACTCTCTCGGAAATGAATTACTCACCTATCTCCGGATCGGTGTGCAAGATCTACCATCTCTCCACCGAATTCGGCAAATATTTTGACGAATTCGGTGAAAGAACGCGTGGCTTCCAAACGATTCAGTGAAAACGCCACCTGTAAATGCGAGTAGTTGTTACTGGCTTGAACGATAATACCGAAATCAATAGAATCTCATATATTTTTCCTTGGATATATTTGTGAGAATCGGATTTCTAGCTACGTTTTTTATGTCTTTAACGTGTTCCTAAATACACACCTTATCTTCTGCACGGAGTATCTGTTTCACCAGAACCCGATCGGCTAGCAAGAGAACCCGTGTAACCGAACTAAGAAGTTGTCGACTGGCTCGAACGAGAACTGATTTGTCGAGAAGCGGCGCCTCGTCCGAAGAGCAGCACGAAAGGTTTGCAATCGATGAACCTGTAAACTTATATGTTACGAGAAATACTAAACATTTCCCCCTATTTCAAAACTTGTATACTTTTCTCTAGAGTAAACAGTCATGATGCTTATCAGAGAGTATTCCCAAATAATTCATCTCTAAAACGCCTCATTTCCTTTTCCAACTTTATTTTGCGCCCAGTAGAATCGTGGACTTTACGCCACACTTTTTATGGTCAGGAAAAGAGCACTTTTTACGAGGAACATCTGGCTGGAGGCAATAAAATGCGCGCAAGACTCGGGAAGCTTTTTAGAAAACGCTTATATATAATTTAAGTTACCTCACCGTAAGGCGAGCAACTTTTTACAGTTATTTTGGTAGAATCGTAATTAAAGCATACGGTAGTCGTACAGCTAGTCGGCTAAGTAATTGTCTCGTGAAGTGAGTGAAAGACTTGAAATCGCTCTGGCGTCTTCACGTTTCCCGCGACTATCTCTCAGGTGATAAATGAGCAAGTCGCTCATTCCTAAACAAGCCTAAACGGTGTATGGGGTCAGCTGTATTTGTAGTTTGTTCCCGTTGCTTTTAGGTTGAAAATCGTGAAATATGGCGCGTAACGAGATCAAACTACAACGAAGATCAGGTCACTCCCTAAATTAGCTAGGTGAGTATATTCCGTTCCGGACTGTCGCACCTGCCAGTCTGGCCTCATGACAAGCATCGAACATTTCCGGCTGAATATCCGGGTTCTCGTCGGCAATCGTTTCTCCCACGGCTACAAACCGTTCGATCGCACCCTCCACAGCACTGCCCACCTAGAAAGACACATTTCCAGTCAGAATCACTTTGAAGACAAGTGGAGCACATCTTTTTCGGTTGATATAGTAAATGAATCACAATTGGGTGACAATCGGATCAAAAATTCCGTACACTGATTTATATTTATCAGTATTCCAAAACTTGCATACTCTGAAGCCTGAACGCTAGTAGATACGCTAGCTCTGAAAAATAATCTAGTAGTTTTCCCAGGTCTTACGGTATTCACGCGGCTCTATGGTATATTCCCACGCTTCCGGCATTCGCGTAACCTGTACTAGATACGACACACTGGCGTTTATAGGGGAGCTGTATTCATGAAACGACAATCCATCAAATCGCGATATTGCCTAACAACAATAGTTGTACAAAATGGCAATAAATGTCTAACTATTTCAGAAGTACTTATTTTAAGTACTTTATTTTTGGTAAAAGCTTAATTTGTTATGTTTCTAACATTCAATATGAAATTTAAGAATAACCGTTGCCCGCGTCAATACTTCAGCTACCGTAACCCGGAACGCTAGTAGATTCCCTAGTTGATATCAACATTGAGTTTTTTCCTCGCGTATCTACTAGCGTTCAGGCTTCAGAGTAAACTGCTCAACAACAAATGCTACGTCATGTTTTACGTGACTATTTCATCTTCTTGATATTCTATGATATAACTGATAATCTCCAGTAAAATTACAGTCGTACAAATAGATAGATATTCAGAATGATGTCTTCTACGCAAGATAGTTACCTTCAATGCTGCCCTGATGGCTCGTTCTGACTTAGGTCTTCCGTTGGTGAGGTAGGACTCCTTGAAGTTGACCAGGGTGGTGATCTGCAAGTCACGACCTAGAGATCTCCAGGCTAAATCCGCATATATTCTCGAAGGTGGGGAGGACAATGTGGCCCACCCTCGGAGTGGCGATCTGGCCAGGCTCACGGGAATGCTTGTGGAACGATAGCGCGTCAGCCGCATTCCTACTGTACTGTTTGGTGGTGAGGGAAATGCAGAATAGTGTACCGTCAAGGAAAGATAGGAGGCAAGGCGGTTGCTCTAATCTGCTATTCAGAGGGACAAAGATAGCAAAAGAATATGACGCTTAGCATGCACAAAGCTGCGCGAATTGAATATTCTACGAGCTGAAGGGGCCCAGTGTGTTTCTTCACCCGAAAAATGCGTGAAATGGACTGCTGGCAATGCGATTAAACTGAAAGCCCAAACACGAGCTGGTTGAAAGGAATATTTATAGAATATTTAATTTTATACCTACTAGAAATTATTTTTGCACCTGAATATATTTGTGTATCTTTACGGTAATTATGTCGTTTGCCTGGTCTAGACTGATGGGATTACAAGCATACTTTTACATGAGTAAGTGTGTCACTTTAACTTTTAACTTCAAAGTAATCCTACAGCATAAATGTAACTACAGCCTAGCTGACCTTAGTTAACGTCTTATCTATCTACTAAATGCACTACTATCATGTAGTGAAGGCAAACAGCATTACTCATTTCGATATATGTGGCAACGGAAAGACAAGAACGATGGAGCAGAAATGCTTGAATCTTTGTACAAATGTTTTACAAGTTTGTCCAGGATTGTATTATTTTCCTGTGTTTGAGTTCCCGAACTATTCAGCTTCGTTTACCTGTGAAACCAGTGGAATGAGTGTTCGTTCAATGGAATTTGTTTTGATCTCGAGGTTTCTCGGGTCGAGACCAAATGACGTACTGGCGGAGCCCGTTTCACCCAAGCGCCCGGACACCGACATGGTGGGCTGAACTATCGAAATTCGACCGAATTATAAATAAAATGAACGAGAAATGAACGAATGAGAGTATCACGAACAAAATATTGGTTACATTTCATTAATGCTCATGCTATTAACCAAAAATATCTAGAAGTTGCTGATACTGCGACACTGATAGAGAGATAGAGAAACCTGTTGCGGGTGGGATATACACACTGAATGGTAGAAAGGTCACCACGATGATTATACTAATTAATAACTGATATTCTGTCTTACAATGTGAGGTAAAAAAGTGCAGTGCAACAGAATAGTTGTTCACTGAAAAGAACAAAACAATTAACAGAAGAATTGTGTTTCAAAGAATATCTGAAGTGGAACAGTACCTATAATACCAATAATTTGATGATAAGTGGAACGGTTATAATCAAACTACAACCACCTCAGGGAATATTAGAGAACAAGTGTATCTAGTGAGAGTGGCATGACTAAGCGTAGCACTACCATAAAAGTAATGACATAAAAAGATGTAGATACAGCCAAAGATAACGTTCATATTGTTATTTTACATATTACACAACAATTAATACACTCGTTCAAGTTTATGTTGTCATCGAATTCATTTCGATTGGATATCTTACGACAAAAGAGAAAGACTGCCAGTTATGTAATGTGTCAGTGCCGTAATTTGTGGAACCCGTCAATCAGAGTTTGGATAACTCGTTAGCAAACCGAGTAACTGGATTTGAAGGCAACGTTATGTGTTGTTCCATGAGCAAATGCGACAATAACCGTTTAAGAGAAAGTCGTAAATGGGTCGACACTAGAAATAAAGAGCATAGTAACGTGAAACTTTGACAATAAGCATAGGAACATATGTACTTTAACTCCAATCATGTTGCGTAAGACACGTTTGACGTGATATCATATTGCCTAGAATTTTACTAGCAGTATACAGTATGTATGTATGTACATGTAATGTGTTGTAGGCAGGTCGGAGATGAAACATCATGATAGGGATGAGATAATGGTTATATTGACAAGATATTGTTTGAAAACACCAACTTAGTTGTTTCCAGTTAATTAATCCTGGTTTTATTCACATATCACATAAACTAGTCCAAGATGAAGGATGTTGCGTTTTACCAGATATTTATATCACATTAATTTTCATTTAATTATTTCCCACTTTTTTATAGTATAAGATTGTTAACAGATGTTACTGTATTGAATTAATTGCCTCGGTGTTGTACTAGCTTAAAATTTCTCGAAACTTTTCAACTGGAATGAAAACCTTTCTAAACGTGCATTTAATAATATGTGTTTTAAACATTGTATTCCGTAAAACGTTTGGCATTCGAAGTGCTCTAGGGAAAGAACCTCTAAAACGACAAAAAAAAAACTCGGTAAAAAATAAAGCTGAATGTCTCGCTCTTTTCGTTTTCAGTATAGGGCTGAAATTTCCGAAATGTGGGAATATCTTGTGCAGATGTGTATGCAAAAACGAGTGTCAGACATGTGCTATATACTCGAAGCGATCGATAGCCGCTGCCCGCCGACACACCGTAAAACGGCCCACTCTCGGGAGGTTAATTGTGATGAACGCTCGTTGGCAGCTGTTATACCTTCTTCTCACATCATCTGCACTTTCCTGGTTCAATTCGGGAATGAGTGGAATGGTAGACGGGGCGAAGAATGAAGCCGACAACACGTCATGTATCGCAATTCGAAAAACCGCGAAAGCAACCAAGAGTAGAAAGTTTCGCTGTTCTTGAGGAATTTTCACTAAACTATTTTCTCAAATGTTTCGTATTTTTTTTGTCCATAACCGTACCTCAATCAATATCAGTCACAAATCTCGTAGGGATAAATATAGATCTGGGACTACGGAATTACTATTTAGTAAGTGAAGAATCTCACCCTACCGAATTTGGACTCTCACAACAAAATTCTCAGTGGAAATTTTCTAGTCAGAACGGCTCTGCAATCCACAACGTCTTTCAGTTAATGTAGCAGAATGGTAAATGTGATCAAGTGAAGTTGCCCACCGCCCAACGTGAGCAGGGCAACTTCAGATTCATTGGTTTGACCACAACGCATGTGGCCACAACCCAATGACCAGATGGACATCCTAAGTACATCAGCACATGTGAGATTTCGACATTTTTCCACGGTCCTAGGGATTCATAGGTCGAATCGGGTTGGTATACTCTAAAACTGAGGTTTGAGGTCGAAGTTAATTCTCGAAAACTGAAATTGTCGGAAATTTAGAAGAGTTCTGTATGCTGTTGTATGAATCTCAGAGACAACTTTTAATGAGCTATTATTAATTTCTATGCTAATATTGTGTGCAGATCAAGAAAAGTTCGAGTCGTATTTCTCATGATGGAGATGTATTTAACTAACACACACGGTCTAGTTCTTTTCACATGTTCAGTACAATATTGATGATAGAAGTAATATTTGAACGAAATGTTCAACTCGATATCAGAATAATATCTTATCTAAGAGCCTCAACGTCTGCACAAAGACTATATGGTTATTCGATCACTGTGGTGGTTCTGCGGTTCGTTTAGCCAAACAATAAAATATTTGAGTACAATGGACCAAAGGTTTTATTATATCACAAAATACTAGGTTGTGCCCGATTAACAAAATACCGATCTTGATATAAACCGCTTTGTGTAACAGGAAACCGAATCGCGTATACATGAAAAACGGATGTGGATCTGGGTCCGAATTCCCGAAAAAGACCTTTTATTTCATTTTTAATAATATTTTGATATGAGGAAAAAACCATTTTACAGTTTTGGTTTTCTTCGATGAATATGATTTTTTGTGCATCGACACTGATGTCATGTTTTCAAATGTTCGCGCCTTACAGCGTGGGGTCCCGCCACGGTTGCCTGCGCAGAAAGTTTGGATAAGATCCAATGCCCAAATTACTGTACTCCAGACTTTTTGAAAATTTTGGCATTTGCAGCGTTGAGCATGTTCATTTGATTATTGATTTAATTTTTTGTAGTTAGTGCGTTTTGGTTCGATATAGAGTTGTATGCCATCCTTGTTCCACCTTCTTTGTATTCAGTTTTAAGTTCTTCTGCACCCGTATTATAAATTTAATCTTTTATTATATTTTTATTCCAGGTAATATGCTGGTTTTGTATGAAACAGCTGCCGGGTATGCCGTCTTTAAACTGCATGATGATAAGAAGTTGAAGAAAGTGGACAATGTCTGGGACGAGTTCGACACTGCTGAGAAGGCCCAAGACAAGTTGGTTTTAGCTGTTTTACCTCTCTGTTCAATTTATTATCGTTACTTATCTGACCGCAATAACCAGTCTGATGTTTTTCATCTTTGGAAAGCTGGTATTGATTAGATGCAGAGCTTTCCATTCATTTGTTGGTAGATTTGTAGTCTAATGTGATATTGTTTTGATACACCAGTAAGGTCGATCCTACTATTTAACAAAATGAGTACGTTTTTAGATTGAAACCTTGTACGATTTTGTATCAGAAATTAACTAAGTTTCATAGTTTTCTGCAAAAAAAAAGCCGGTTTCTCGATTTTTGTGACTATTCGGACAACTGTACTGGAAGATAGACTGACTAATAAGGTGTATATTAATTTCTATATCTAGCTGAATGCAACCAAGAGGACTGTTTTTTCAACCTAGCCCCTGTAGAATTCAAATGTAACATGACATGTTTCCCTATGCTGTAGTTATACTGCTTTTCCCAACTGCTTTTATTGAAAGCATGCTCAGGCCGGCGTGTGAGGTTTCAAATGGTTTGAAGTGGCTTCAAACAATTTTTCGAAATTAGAAGTGGACGGTCATCCCCTACCAAACACCTAACGCATACAATCAGATTTTCTTTTAAAGTTCTTGCTAAATCAGATTTTCTTCGTTAGACTACTAACTATTGGGTACCAATGCATACAGTTCCGTTATATCAATTACGATTTTCAGTCTTCATCTTGTGTCATTCAAGAAGTTCAAAAGCACAGCAGAAGCCGTAGAAGGTGTCAGTGCATTGCATGAGGGAAAATTGAACAAGACCCTTAAGAAGCTGTTGAAAGGAAAGCTCACCGAAGGTGAAACTTTGGCTGTCGGAGATGCGAAGCTTGGAAATCTCATCAAGGTAATTGTTAATAGCCCATTAATGGCTTCATCATAGTAACGTTTTCTTCTAACTTGTCGAGTTGCTATGTTGGTGAAGTTGAGATCAACGTGTTCGTTATATAGTATTTTTCTTCAGGAGAAACTGGAAGTCCCTTGTGTTCATAACGCCGGAATCAATGAATTGATGCGAGGTATCCGAGCACATGTCGATTCGCTGCTTGGTGAGCACAAGTCGGAGTTGAGTGCTATGAACCTGGCTGTTGCTCACTCACTCGGTCGTTACAAAGTGAAGTTCAACCCTGAGAAGATTGACACCATGATTGTTCAGGTTTGTATGATTCTATAATGTCGTTATATACTTAACCTTGCTTGTAGGTGATCTTACTAGTTTTTTTTCAATGACTGTGTTTAATTCTGCTATATTGTGTTGAATTTGGCCTAGTTTAATTTTTGTCTGTGCTTGCCAGTAGCGTATTTGCTCCTGAATACGTGCATTAAAAGGCAGTGAAATGTGGACAAGTTCTAGTTTGCCATATATAGAAAAAAAACTCATATATATTGAAGTTGACTTCACTCTATTTATTCAGGCCGTTTCTCTGTTAGATGATCTGGATAAGGAGTTGAACAATTACGTCATGAGATGTCGTGAATGGTACGGATGGCACTTCCCCGAGCTCGGAAAACTCGTACAAGATCATCAGGCTTTCGCCAGGGTATGCAACATTTTTTTTAATATGCACTATTCTAATTAGTTAGGTTTTTCCCACCGATACCTACGTTTGAGTAGTGTCTAAAAGGTCTTTTAAGATGTTTTTATGTGTTGTTCCTGTTGCAAACATTTCTAATTCATGAAAAGTAATTTCATACATTTTGTATTTTCAATCTCTACAGGTTGTGAAAGCTTGCGGCATGCGACAGAATGCAATCAACACTGATCTCTCCGCTATTCTTCCCGAAGAACTCGAAGCCAAGTTGAAGGAAGAGGCTGAAATTTCGATGGGTACCGATATTTCAGAACTGGATCTCATCCATATCAGCGGTCTCTGCGACCAAGTCATCGAGCTGACTCAGTACAGGTACATTTTTCATTTCCTTTGTTAGTTGTTACTCTTGAGTTTTCTACTTTCAAGTTTTCTTATTACAGAGCTCAGCTGTTCGACTATTTGAAGAACAGAATGGCTGCATTGGCTCCTAATCTGACAGTACTTCTTGGAGAGCTAGTCGGAGCTCGCCTGATATCTCACGCCGGATCTCTAGTATCTCTTGCGAAGGCACCTGCCTCGACGGTTCAGATCCTTGGAGCTGAGAAGGCTAGTCACTAAGTGGCATTTAGCTTTCTATGATTGATATTTATCCCATTCGAGAGATTACAGGGGAAACACAGTGTTGAGTGTGTCTTTTATATTACGTTCTTAACTGCTAGATCAGTCAATCATGTAAGATTTTCCTGAAAGCTGTTTTTGATATGCAGAGAACGTAAATCAATCTCTACGTTGGATGCTCTTTATCGTCATTCTCATCGTTTGTTGATTTTCTCTCTTCAGGCTCTTTTCCGTGCTCTGAAGACGAAAAAGGACACCCCCAAGTATGGTCTCATCTACCACGCACAATTAATCACTCAAGCTCCCGCGAAGTTGAAGGGAAAGGTATTAGTCCAGTGTTTATCTTTGAGTTGTACATGATCTAGTGAAAGGGATGCGTAATATTTCTTTCTTCTTGGCAAAAATATTCATATTAGCATTTCTGTGAAATTAGCACGATTCCATGTGGCCACAAGCTAAAGCTCAAATATGTGTCTTTATCTGTTTTTTTTTTCAGATGGCTCGTAAGCTCGCTGCCAAGTGTGCTTTGGCTACTCGTATTGATGCCCTCTCCGATGAGTCTAAAGGCCCTGAGGTCGGTATCGAATCCCGGGCAGCTCTCGAGAATGTTCTTCGCGGAGAGCAAGAACGAGGACCCAAAAGGATCGGTGGAGGAGCCCACAAGCACGAGAAGTATCACTTCAAAAGGTGTGTGGACAATTGAATATTTCTCTCTTGATCGCTGTTTCCGAAATTTGAGTAGTTTGTTTTGTTCTTCTCGTCCATCCTTAATTGGTACTTATAATATTTATCCTATTAGTAATTTCTGCTTATTTGCAGTGAAACCTTCGAGTACGATCAGTCTAATGATGCCCCTAAGCCCAAGAAGCATAAGTTCAATGATGACGAGGAGGTGTCCGTCCCTGCCAAGAAACCGAAAGTAGAAGAGGAAGCGGAAGAAGCACCACCCAAGGAGAAGAAAAAGAAGGATAAGAAGAAGAAGGCTAAGAAGGAGGAGGAAGACTCTGATTGATTTTCTTCTTGGTTCAGGAATTCGAGCAATTTCTCATCATTTTCGTTAATGGCATTGTTGACTGGTTAGCGAGTTACTGTTTTCTTCTTGTTACAGTTTACATTTGTTTCCTTATGATCTATTTTGTTTATGTTGTTGATCGTTGTTAAATGAAATGAGCACTGATTCTTTTGTTTCATGTACATTCACATAAATAGTTGGGCTTTTGCGTCGAACTTCTTTACGGGTTTGCTGCGCTGAATGCATTTTCCTTCTCGACAGTGACCCTTGTAGCAAATTCGGGTTCCTTCAAATCCTTTACAATTGCCTCCCATTTTCACTTTACTCATACATATGGGCTCTCCATCTTCTGAAGTTCCACAGAACAGGTACCTGAAATTTGTTTGAAATAAGATGCGGAGAAAATTCTCTTAATTCCTGCCTGGATTTTTGTGGTATGTCGTCTGTAACAATAACGCGTATCAGATTTGAAGTTTTACAAATCACAAAACAAGAAAACTGTACAGTAAGCAACTTAGCGTGCTAGCTCTCCAAGGAAGGAATACTTAAAACTATTGTTTCTTAGGGAACAATAGTACATTTGTGTTCATGTTATACAATGACTCACTCAGATCCGCAATCTCCGGTACCTCGTGTACATGTTGGCCTCGGTGCGAATTCATACATTTCATCTGTGTATCCATTTGATAGACCATCCCTATTCTTCAATGGCTGAAATTTATAATAAGAAATGGTAAAGAAGCTACTTGATTGCTAAGATGACACTGGATTGTGGCGACTTCTCGCCTCAAATCGTTAAAATATTGACCAAAATTGAACTGTGTTTGAGCAAGTGGAGTTTTTGATTGGGCTACATCAAAATTAACACGACAACATCAAAAATATTTTGTTTTCGTCTGAACTATAGCTACTCCTCCAAATCAAAAATGCACCTTTGCTGTGCAATGATCTATAAAAGTTACCTGTAACATAGGCATGAATCTGTCCAAGTTGTGCCAGTACGGAAAACAGGTCGGGTCACTCTTGGGATACTCTCGTTCGCGCTGTGTACGAGTCTGAAAAGGTCTAGATAAAACGAGAAGAGATAAATAAACCGATGCATACTTATTATAATTATATAAACTTACTTGTATGCACCTTGTAAGTTTGGTGGGTAAGTTCAATACCGGCTGGTTCCATTATTCACTTGCAGGTGGTACACGGTTATAGTTGTGTTTATACCAATCTTATATATTGTCATTGTAAATTCCGATTTAATTTATGAGAATGAATGAAAGGGTGCGGTTACTTTTTTTGAAATTTAACCCGGTTATGACCATATGTGAATATTGATCTCTGGAGGGCCAGATGGCTGGTCAGTTGTGTTTCACCCACCAATGGCATGACTTTGATATCGCACCCTGGTTTGTTTCTCATTTTCTTTCTAACCTGTTTCGTCTGTCTCCATGATTCGAAAATTAAATCAATCATTGAATGGTGGTATATGAAAATGACATCATTTGAGGAACTGTGTGATCGACCCATATCCCCACCTGAAAACAACAAGATAATCTTACTTTAGTAATCTAGTGGTATTCCAATTTATGCCATCTATTTTTCAGATGATGTGAAAGATTCGGCTGTGCAAATGTACTGTGGCCTCCGAGGGTCGTGGAATTATTTCGAAACTCATTTCCAAGCTGTGAAAGTCTGCATCTGTGTCTCCACCAAGTATAATTTCCTGAAGAAATTAAGTTGAAGACGATTAAAGTAAAACGATAACTTACTGACGAAAAAATGTACATAATCGTGAGAATACTCCAGCATCCTTGCATCCAAAGTGTGATTCATTGGACAAGTCTTGAAAATAACAAATAACTGAATTTCGTTGAGTTAAACTAACTAGATGAATGACTGATTTAAAACACCTTGCTTGTACAAACACATGACCTTGTTTGTCATCTCGGTGGATTTTTCCGACTCAAGTCCCTGATTGTGGATTCTTTCCTCTCATTTGTTCATTTCTTCTCTCGATTATACTAAATTTTTGAATTGAGTTGATATATGGCATTTTCCAACTTTCTCCATCATATAAAGAGGCAAAACTACCAAAAGGTTCCACTGATCTGGTAATTTGTTTACAGGAAAGGGACCACCGTAAACATTGAAAATAGAGCGATATGGAAAAATGTCATTTTACATACCGTGAGTGGCATAGTGGTGCCGAGTATCATATTTATGTCGTCATTGTTCACGAGCCAGTCAATTCGCGCATGGTTCAGCAGTTCGCCTGACGGATCGGAGTGAAACTCTCGTAGAATGTGAGGACGACCCTGGAAAGTGTCTGCTCAGTGTGTTGCGTCGAACTGTACGTGGGCCAAACGTTGAGACTGTCCTGGTCGTGGTAGAAGAATGCGCGGTTTTGTCTAAGTTGGAACCAAAATGTAGAGGTTTTGGTGCAAAACATTCGAAAACAACAACAATCACAAACACAACTATGGTGAGGAGGCTGTAGAGGTTTATCAAGATTAGGTGTATTGTGCCGAGCCCGTCAATTTGTAGAAAATGAATAAATTCGTTATTGTTCGACACGAATACATTGCTAAATATTGGTTTTGAATACCTCCATTGTAGTCCAATTGGCGTAGGGACCATTTATGACCAGACCCTTTTCGTCGGTTTCGCCCAGGAAAATGGTGGAGAATATAATGGAATCGTGGGGATCGGGAAGATATGCGTCTAAAGAAGAGTCCCAATATGGGACACCCATATTGATATCCGGTAGCAGTCTACGAATTACCAGCTCCACTCTGAAGTGCATAGGATCAGTTAGTTTGAACAGGACTAGGAAAACAATAAACACTGTTTCCACTGGTTTTGAAGTAGCGAAAAAGTTGTTTTCGAATCAAAAAATGTTCAGTTTTGCAGTCCAAAAAGTGAGTTTCCCGAACAACACAGACAGAAAAAATAACAACGTGTACCTTTTGAGAAATTCGCGATGCCAAATGGTGAATGCAGGTCCGGAATGCACTCCCGAGTATTTATGAATTCTACTCAGACGAGTGTACATGCCATTCTTCTTCATCCAATTCAGAACATACTGAAAGTGAGAGGTACGGTCATGACAATGACCTCTAGTGTTTTGCAAATGTCGATTGTATATATTTCTTGTGCTGAGAACGATCTATCCACATGTTTGTAATATTTGTGTTTGTTAGCTAACTCAGAGCATTAAAGTGTAGGGTTTGAAACAGAACACTAAATCTAATTTTGTATTTCGCTAAACTCCTGCAATGAAATATTGTTTGTTATAGAGTTTGCTTTTTCCAAAGAATTGTACACGGTGTATGTTGCCCTATCCCGGTGTGTTTGAGTTTGATCCTGTCGTTTTCGGTGGAATTTTGGAAAGTCTGGCTTGTAGCAAGTTCAAACTACAACAAGAATTTGGGGACATCCTATACATGGCTTTGATTACATTTCACTGGTAGATAGTGGTAAGAGTTACCTCCCACTGCCTCCTTTTGTGATTAGAAAGAGTTCGAATCTCCTGTCTGTGAGCACGGGCAAGTGTCGTTTTATTATTAACCACACAGTTGTCTCCCTCCATTTCGCCTGCAATCGACAATTTCTCCTAAATATGAGTTACTTTTTCCTGAGTAGAAAATCACAAATTTTCATTGCTTTTGTAACAATCCGTTAAGGTGTAAGCTTGACCAAGAGGTACGCGATTTTCGATTTTCTAATATAAAAGTTTGTGTGTCCGCGAAGATTAACAATGTGATACCTCCGAAGAACGGGCAGACGCATTTTCTGTCCAGACAGGGAACATATCTGGCTTCTTCTTCTGTCCAATCGAACGGAATGAACAAATCCTCATCGGGAACAAAGTGTTTACCGAATCCAGAATTGTCGATATCTGCCACCTCCACCTGAGTACGGTCAGCAGTTACAGTTTTGTCAAGTTATGGCTTATCCGCTAAGAATATTCAGTTTTCTCAAACCATCGCGTGAGATTATCGCATGGTACCTCCTAAGTAAAGTTAATTAGATGTCTCAAAAATCGGATGCTTAACTAAACGATTATTGGAAAAATGCTAACGAACTATTTCGCTGGTTCCCGCGAGGTAGTTCCCGCGACATAACCCAGGTTTTTGGAAGATTACTACGTTGTCAGTAGAATAATGATAACTCATAATAGTGCTGGTTGATTGCGTACACACGCGCAACGTGTAAGATACATCATCATTCGTGCATGGGCGAAGAAAAATCACGCAACTGCCGTTGTTTTGTCATGGGTTAGTAGTATATGACACGTTAAATTCGACGACAGTACTGATTGTTATTTGAGGGTAGAATTTGACCTGTCAGGGGACATTTAACGGGTTGTATACCACTTGTGTTACGTGAGTAGCCCATTGATTGCAAACTATACATCGTTACGATGTAATCTACAGACAGAGATTGAGTCAATAAGAAAACCAGTTACATTACAATTCTAGGGTTCGCTGCACTATACAGTGGTTTTGCTCTATCCCACTGTGCTGTGGTTTGATTCCGTTATTTTAAAGTAGGACGATTACGTGCTCCAATCTCGGCGCGTCAGTCCTTTAAACTGCAATTGAAAAATGTATTGCAGTTTAAAGGACTGACGCGCCGAGATTGGAGCACGTAATCGTCCTTCTTTAAGGTGGAAATTTGTGAGTTATGGGTACCGAAATCAAACTACAACTATGGCTTGGACACTTACTACTATTGAAGAAAAAGACTAACCCGTGAGTGATCAGAGTGTGGCACTCTGAACCAGGGCTGCTCGAAGCGTTGAGTGTACGAATTGTTTCCCAACACAATTTGGGTCTCGACCACAAATCCGAGTGTGACGACGGCGCAGAAGAGGAGAGCTCCGACAAACAGAGCCCTGCGCATCTTCGGATGCTCCTACATAGAAAGTGGTTAGAAACAGAGACACTCCGTATCATACGATCATTTTGTAATAGAAACACTTCAACTCGGTCCAGCGAAGCCTACGTATAGGTTATGCGGTGTGCTTCAGTCTATGATCCGGAAAACAACTCTACCACTATTGGTGAAATCTATGACGTTTGAAGACACGATGACCCTAAACTTTAGTTTTTCGAACGTGTCACTGATTTCAATCTTCAATATGTTGATTTTGCATGGAAAATGTCCCTTATTCCCTATAAATAAAGGTTATGACATTGAAGTGGGGGGTGATCGCAGAGTGGATGTTTCAAAATTCTGAATACCAAGCAGTTTACTATCAAACCCTGTTTCTACACGTGATAAGTGTACAGTGAGCGTACTGTTCCATCAAAATATAATCTGGGACTAAATGAGATTCTACTTCAGCTCCGCTTGGGGAGCACGAAAACGAGAGAGTGTGAGGAAACAGAGCTCATTCGGACAGAAGGGCGATTGAATGTATCAACTAGTTGGTTACCTTACTAAATAGCTTCTCCCTCAAGCCCGACATGATAAAGAAGAGAATAGAGAGGAATGCTGATGATGGTTTTTGTCTCACCTCGTCCATCGATATGTAGGTCATCATGTACAGTATTATGAATACTGTTCAAATACACGTTCAGACCATCTCCAGTCAATTTCAGCCGAAAGCAAATAATAATAACGGAAATAAATAAATATGACCGCGATAGAAAGTTCCTGTAAAAGACATTATAGAATATGGTTATAAAAGGCAAGAGCATAACAACAAAGGTGTGCGAAGTGAGTTGATACTTACAAGAATGGAAAAATCGCTCGTAGTAATTTAATATGTTAGCTTATTAAATGTGCTTCAGCAAAACTCCCGACTTTTTCGGCATGTCGAAATTCGATTTGAAAACTCAGCGTTTTCCTCCAGTTGGTTGTACTCGATGAGTGATAACAGGAAAAAAGATTGTATTGTAAACCCTTCTTTTATGTTTTTTTATTGTAATTTTTTTTCGTGTTGTTACCGTCAAGTTGTACCAGAACATTTAATAAATAAACAACCACAAAGTACCCAGCACTTCGGGAATCTCTGTGCCCATAAAACAGCTATGAGCGAGAAGTGCAAATGTAACATTTAGACAAGTTTTGCAGGACCAGTGTGAACGAATTCAATTCTTGGTCGACTTTGAAAACAACACAAGCTCAAAATACAAAAATGATGCAGCTCACCGCAGGCGATGTAGCGATGGACTGCGGATGAATGTGAACATGAAACAAAAATTGGCCCCATACACGGAACCGTGCCAATACGAAAACCAGTACCTTTGTCTGCCGCGCTTGGAAGTGATGTAACAAATGACGTGGCGTCTCTCTAGAAAACGTACTCTTGAAGTTCTAGCCACTATCATGGTCATTCTTTGAACTCTGGATAGTTACCAGCATCTAAAACAGCATCTAAAACTAGTAGAGACCAACATGTACAGGCGCTTCAGAAACCACGTTTTACAGTGCACAGAGTTGATCAAATGTTACATTTCGAAAAACCAACTACAAACACATTGGGATAGAATAATATACACCTTATTGGCTTGCTGTGAAAAGAACGAGCCCTTCAATGATTAATCGGCTGGATCAAAGCACGAGGTACTACGCTGGTAATTTTGTGTTGTTTTTCGATCGTCAGAAGCATAAGTACAACATTGAAAACAGTACGTAACTCATGAAATGTGTTGGTAAATAGCTGCACGGGTCATTTGTCCCCGGCACGGAAGAGATGGTTGATGAACTTATCGCAATGGTCATTTTGGTACGTATAGTAGGTGGTATATCTCTCGCGCATTTCACGTGCGAGCTCCTTCACGAGATAATTAAAAAAGGGTTGGTAGTTGATTTTGCAGAAGTGCACCTCAATCACATTTCTGCCAACTTTCTGCGATTGGCCAGCTAGAAAAGCGAGAGAAAATGAAGGTCGAGAGCCGCAGACATGCTGAGACAGTTTGGCTCTCTCTGACCTGCACAACTGCAACAAGTAGCACATCGACTCTCTCGTTCACAGAAGCGGCCGGCTAAATGAGACCTGTTCGAGACGACAATTGCACTGTGGGCCAAGCTGGACCTGATTTAAATCTACCGAGTTAGTTGCTGATGGTGAGCTTTTACCGATTCGACACATTGCCCTAAACCAACACTCTTGCGCGTCACTAGTCTCGTGAGATGATCTTGACCTCGTCGACCTTAGCCAAATGAATACTGGAATTTTTTCATGTCATCTCGAAGGTGATTGCAGACTAGTTCCCGTGAGATCTCGCATGCTTCGAGCCTTCAGTTCAGTTTCGGGACAGTATGTAGTGCCTAGGTAAGATCAGTGTAAACATATTCTCATCAAATAAGTTGTAATTCTTATTTGTTAGCGAAATGTGATTTGAAAGTTTTGTTCATTACCGTAGCGGTGTTCAACGTGCGACTAAAGAGCGTGGTGACCATGTTTTTTTGAATAACGAATGGTATCCATGGAGCTTCCGGAAGAAGGAACGACAATGGACCTACTTTTCTTCTTCACTACTGTTTTCAAAATATACAATCGCCCTTTTGCTCTTATTTTAATTAAAGCAGAAGATTCCTTCAGAAATTCATACGGTTTCAGATGTCGAGTGATTCGAATAAAATCGTCGAGGTCCTTTTAATAATTTTCTTTCCGGTAAGTTCACTTTTTCTCCAATAATCGGATTTTCCACTAATTTTTTTAATTTCATCAGCACCGCAAAGCGAAGTTGTGCACATTAAGCTGGACTGAAAAAATACAGTTGAACTGGTACGGGATACGAACGTGAGGATGAAAACATTTTATGCTAATGTCCGGATCCAAGGGGTTCTTGGTTTGGCTCAACTCATTGATATGGCAAACAAATTCTTGATTTTGTATTCAAGCCTGAGTGAGAAAATTTTATTTTATTACGTGTCCGTCTATTTTACAGCCACTAGCCGTTTGGTTTCACGACAAGTCTTGCGGAACCCCGGTGTGCATCAACATCCTACTTCTCTTCCTCTTCTGGCTCCCCACAGTCATCCATGCGGTGTGGCACTGCTTCATTAGATGATCCCGAATACTATACACAAATGCTCCCGACCCCTCCCCATCAGTACATGTTGTATGAAATCATTCATCTTCTTTTTCCAATCCCCCACTTTCTTCCGATAAAGAATGTAATATTTTGCACTGATGTTATTATTACACGAAACTGAGCGTTCTGAACGTCTATTGATAAAAGAGTTCTTCCATAACGTCGGAATTCCTGTAAGGAGTTTTTCATCCTGAATACAGTGCGTATTGGGAAAACTTTTCGGAGAGCTCATGTTTTCCCTGAAACCTGGCAAAATAGGATATTTTTGATAGTCATGGTTTTTCACTTCAGTAGCAAGCGTGTAAACATCATAACTTTACAATTAGCGAAGGAGATCGACGAACTGGTGTACTCCCAATGGGTCCACTCCCAATGAAGTGGGAAAATGAACAGAACCAAATACAACCAGTGGTGAATAGATCTTTATTGTGCAAAAGTTATTCGTTTTCAATAAGATGTTGTGTTTTCTGCCGATCTGTGTCTGAGTTGTGCATTGTTGGATGTTGAAAACCTGCAAAAGAAAGATCAAACAACGTATTGAGCTGTCAGAATATCCCCAAAACTTATGATTATAAAGTTCATCACGATAATGCTGAGAAAAACGTACCAAGTATGTTATTTACACGTTGAATTAATCGGACTCTCCAGCCATCAGCTCCCAGAATTCTGAAAGTAAAAGAAATGAACCATGTATCTACAACAATTACAAGACATCAGAACATCGACTTATATGGTACCAAGCCGGGAAGACCCGTGAATGTATTTGCATGGAACTTCGTGTCACGTGTGATTTATGACGCACGCAGAATTGAAAACCTATTTTTTCAAACGTTTCTTTTCATTTTCGTTTAAACAGTTCTTTCAAGGCCAGTGAAAGTGTGTTTGAGAGAGAGGAGAGAGAAAGAGAGAGAGAGAGAGAGAGAGTGAGAGAGAGAGAGAGGAGAGAGAGAGAGAGAGAGAGAGAGAGAGAGAGAGAGAGAGAGAGAGAGAGAGAGAGAGAGAGAGAGAGGAAACCCGACAAACCTTCGAATTCGATCTTTCCAGAGCCGTCCTCGTCAATTTCATCTACAGCCTCGTCGAGTTGTTGATCGGTGAGGTCGTCGGCGATCTCCTTCAGAAGAGCCTTCAGAGTGGCGCGGGCGATGTATCCGTTGCCCTGCAAACACAACACTAATAATAGGAGTAATAACAAAAATAATATAATACTTATAGCAGAAAACGAATAGAAGACTAATCATGTATTATCAAATATCAGTAGCCTTTCAACAACGCGGCGGGCTTGTGGAGGGCACCCCAACTAGCGGGGCCCGCGGCTAACGGTATTTACTACGACAATCTTCGGACATGCAGTGACAGTTGAATTTTCCAGAATCTGGAAAGGGATGAGAAAAAACGGTCAAAGCTGTGCAATCTTTTAGAGTTTTCAGTCGTAAATCGAGGATTATGGTTGTGCATACAAATCCAACTACAATTCTTGTTCACACACTCCATCGCAGCGTGCCTACAAATCAAACTACAATTCGAATCCAGACTAACCTCCTTGTCGAAGAGGCGGAATGCCTCTCGTAGTTCCTTCTCGAGGGTCTCCTTGTCGACGGTGTTGGCCACGGTGTACACCAGGGCGCAGAACTCGTCGAACTCCAGCTTTCCAGAGCCGTCGGCATCGAACTTGCGGACAAGCTTTCGCAGCGTCTGAAATTCATAAAGTTCGCAGTATCTGTGTGTTTGAACTGCTTTTCGGGTTGTATTTGTGAGTGCAAATCAGAAAACTCGATCATAGAGCGGACCATGAGAAATAGAATCAAAGCTTTGAATAATATAATCACAGTGTGAAAAAGTGTTCCAGAGACACAGATAAGAGTGGGCGACGATTCAGCTAAAACACGTTGAGCTGCTATCTATTACTCAAGTAATGTTCATAACTGAAAGTTCATAACTTCACGATGGATACTATGTATGGATGAAATATGATTGGTCAAATTAGAAAGAAAATTACTCAGATAGTTTGTTATACGAGACATAGGCCCGAAGTGTTTTAGCTGAATCGTCGCCCAATCAATATTTTTTATTGCAGCCCGGTCAACCAAAAATAGGGAACTCAAGTCTTGAAAAGTTTAAATTAATTTCATTCACCAAAGCAGAGAAAAGTAGGGTGAGAAAAGGTCAGAGTATCCAATCACGTATGTCACAATGTCTGGCAAATTTACACGTTTCACGTGACCAGTTCAACTAGTTTACGGGTAGTCTAGGGAATGTAGTGTTATTTTAATCATTCCCAGTGAAGACATCCCGTTTTTAATCAACAAATATATGCTGTCTCGAAATACAGCCCAGCGGTTGTGGTATTGATACGGTAGTTAAGTCAGAGCATTTGTCAGAACAGTCGCTTTAGTATAGAATGTATACAATATTATTACATCTTTTTTCACCTATGTTCTTTTCACCATTCTCGTTTTTGGCAACCTTTCGCGTTTCAAACTTTCGTTCCGTTATTACACACTGTGTAATAAATATTTGATTTGATTTGAACTAGTTTTACCTTCTCGTCGAAGTCCTGTTCCATTCCGTGCATGATCTGACCGATTTGGGTGGCCATGATGTATCCCTGCTTTCCACGATCGAAGGCATCGAAGAACTTTTGGTACTCTAAAGTTACATATTTCATTTGTTCACAAAACATATTGACGAAATAGAGCATGATGAAAGCTGAAAGCCAAACGAACCCTCAATCTGGGAGCCGTCAATTTCAGCCAGAATCTCTTCGATATCCTCTGCCTGTAAAAGAACTAGTTATTGAAACAAACTTTTCAACAATTAAATATGAGTGGTCAGCGTGTTGTCTTTTCTCTGGTTCTTATTGATTGAAGTATTACACTGAGCTCAGTTGGAAGGATGGGTGCTACAACAGATGCGAGCGTATGTAGCAATTTACTATGAGGCACGTATACACGTTGTTGAATTAATAAAGGATGAAATTGTCAACAGTAACGTGAATGTTTGTCTTGAAAACTGTGATAAGGAAGATGCTATTCAGTCATTATTTGGCGCGCTATCTAAAACTTCATAGCTAAGCGTTGGAGATTGCATAGGAGTGATAGGAATAGTATCTCGGCGAATACAGACAATTTGCAGTATCGAAACTATCAGGAAAAACATGTATTGATGAAGTAATTTTCGTAAAAGAGATTTTTCGAGGACAAATTTCACCCATCGCGAACTAATTCCATGCCCGTTTGACAACAGAATGAAATCCGATCGAATAGTAGATATTCGGTCAACGTGATACATAAAATACGAATTAAAAACGAGAACTCACCATTGTGTCTACGGTAAACCGAAGTGAGGATATCTAGGGGCGGTCGGTTAAGTAGGCACAGGCACGGGGGCGGCATTACAACATAGCAGCAGCCTTACGGATACACCCTCAGGGAATACAATACATATTCGTTTATTGGGGGTCAGAAAAGAGGATAAAACAAAGGAATGGCAACTTCTGGGAGCTGACCACCCTCAAGTCTGTTGGGTGCAGCCCGCACGAGATATGTTGAACCTCCACCTTTTGACATGTGTCCAGCCGCCGAGGAATCTCAAGTTACTTCGTCGTAGTAATTATTTGGATCTTCAGTCTCCGCAAAAACATTGTTTTCGTTGTGAACACCTCATTTTGGTTGAAAAACTCGGTTTTAAGTTTGAGGTTAATTAAATGATCCTGTCTATTCTTCGATAATTGTAGTTACACGAAATAAGAACCATTGCGTGAACTCTCATTCATCGGAAAAATATTTACAAATATCCACTTTAGAAACCCATGTAGTTCTGTTTATACTATATTATTATTCCACCACTATTTATACCTATAATTGTTGACTTCCAGTCTGGATGTTGAATCATGGAGCACAGTAGTAAAATGATAAAAGTGGCGAGCCCACTTTTCACAATCAGTTATATTTTGGCCGAACAGTTTGAACTCATTATGTTCCACCATAGTTTACATCATTTACAGATTGTTTAAATGGTTTACAGAGTGACGTAGTTTACAAGATTGCTCTGCTGGAAGTAGACCTTTCAATGACACATTCACCTTGCTTTCTTGTTCCACTTTTCATTGCTTGTGATTGAGTTCACCAGTTCATGCTATATATTCAAACTTAGCCATCTGATCACCATTTCAATCAACGCTCCCTTAGTAAGTTGGTGGCGCATGTAATTCGCAATCCCATGAATAAGTATTCGTCATAAATGTTGAATGTTTTATTTATCATTGTTTACTTTTATGAACTCTGTTATTATTGTATGCAAATGAACATGTTATCAATGTTATTATAATTAGGGCCATATCCCTAGGTTCGTAGTAGTGTGGTCAGAAAAAGATAAATATCCAGCAGTGTAATACGTAGTGTTGGTTGGTCGGCAGACGCGTCTCTGTTCCCATCAAATCAGCGTCATTGTAGTCCGAAGAAACAAGAGAAGAACAAGTTAAAAAGGGGAACACACGAAAACAAACCGGCTGCTCCTCGAAAACGCAACATTTGAGCTAAAAAAACCGAATAGTCGATAAGACATCAGAATTCGAGAACGTGCAAGCATAAGGTACACATCTTCTAGCAATTCCATTTACTTCCAAGCTTTGTGAGAGTTGTAGCAACGGTGAATGGGAAACATGACGACTAACAGGTTCATTCATGGTACAAGTACGGTATCTGTTTCGCTTCAAATACGAGCAGGTTTCTTGCAGACGTACTTGCGCACCTTTAGTTCACAGTCGACCTGCTGCCACCTCAATCGCCAGCCAGCTGCGCCACGCTACAATAAATGGAACGATAATAATGGAATTAAAATGAAGGCTTTAAACATAGTCACAGTGTGAAAGTAAAATTACAGTAAAGGGAAAGAAGAATAGACGTGGTACGTTTCGCCTGTAATAATCGAACTTTCGTGAAGCATCAAATGAAAAATAAACCGAGCCCTTATTCGGACGTTCTTTTTTAATGTACAAATGTACATTATTCATTTGCTGTGATAGTCCGCCAAGCATATACCACGTGATCGCTATCCAAATTTGGAGAAAAACATTTTCATTCAGCACTTTTCCATGATCTGAATACACCAACCTGAACTACGCATTTCGAATCTAGCTGTCTTGGCTCCTCTCCCCAGTTGGTGTAATCGAGCTGCGAGTTATCGGTCCAAAACCAGCTGTGGTTGAAGTGTCTCAATCCGATCCAGGTCATATCCTTCTCGTCTCCATCTCTCACCGCCGTCGTATATAGTCCTGCAAGATTTCTTTATGGTCCCAATCACCTCAACGAGGACTTGATTCGCCGTCATGTGTCTAATTTGATAGTTTGGAAGACTATTCACCCACCATTAAGAAACTCATTTTCTTCTTTGGAGTGAATGGACGAAATATGTGCGTTGTTGCGGGTACAAGTAGATTCTGCCGCTTTGAAGGTTTCGTAATGACCAGTCTGTCACAAAAAGAATGTAGTTTACCGAATCATGTGTAACGTAAAACGTAGTAAAACGATAAAGCGAATGGAAGTTCCTCATTCAAGTAGGTTATTCAATATGTTCTGTTATATTTTATAGGAGTAGAGATTAGTGTTCCCTTATAGAACGGTTAAACTTTGAACGGGTATGATCGCGGAAGCCGTAAAATCCGTCGCATAACTACAACCAACATGGATTATGTAAAACGCTTTCTCATCTGAACGGAACGACACAAATAATGAAGCAGATTCACAGTAGGGTAATACCTTTTGCTGACGATACCTCGCAATATGTCAAATTTGCAAACCTCAGACCACCTACACAGTTGTACTGTTTGTGGGGTGCATATTGTTGGTGCACACGAACTTTCCGAGAACAAAATGTACATTATCTGTGCGAAACTTACAAAATAACAGGAACGAGTAAGGTTGAAGTACTTCCAAGCAGTCTGACAAGGCTCGATGTTTGCCGGATGCACTAAATTTGAAAATGATATCTAATAAAATCAATATTAAAAGATTTTCCCTGACTGGATTTTACAAGAAGAACACACCTATTTGCTGGTAAAAATACAGCAGAATGACACGGACAATAAGTTTCATGGGTGCAGATTAGTTGGACCTGTGGTTGGATTACACTGATGAACAATCAAAACAAAAGAGCGACTCGTTCAGACTCGTTCAGTTGAAAGTTGAAATCAAGTTCAGAAATGATCTAATACTCGCTACTGGAATCATGTGTATCTCGGAAACAAATTGATCATCCTATTATGTAACAAGCTGTAATGAGTTAATGTTGGATGTGTTTACCGACAATTAATGATTTCTGGACACTCAAAAAAACTCAGCATAGTGGGAGCACAGTCCATTGCGCTACGAACAAACCAGAAAGGGGTTTCATTTTCTAGACTCCAACATACCCTTCCCTGAAAAGCGACTGCAAGTAAACAATAATTTATCCATCCCTAACTCTTTGTAGGTGGTAACGATGTTGAGGTACTGTAAGTGTCAATGCTAAGATAGACTATTGCTCCAATGTTAGCAACTTTTTATTGTCGCGTTATGGCAGTGTTGTAAATATTGCGATCCATATACCTACTCTTACATAGAGGAGCATGCAATGAGAATAGTAAAATCAAATTATAGATTATAATTCGTTTGCTTACAAATCTTCCGAGAGAAGTGGGCTCGAGCTAACGAAACATTACTCTCTGGCCGTATCCACCAATAAATTTTCCTCTCCCGGGAGCGTTTTTAGGCTCTCGGGAGAGCAAATTTGGTTGAAATTTTAGCTCCCGGGAGCAAAAAACGCTCCCGGGAGCAAAAAACGCTCCCGGGAGAGGGGAAAATTATTGGTGGATACGGCCACTGGTCTTCCTTCTACCAAAAACCTATGAAAGACGTAAAGAAGGGCTGATAGTATACGTTGTTGAATAAATCTGAAGAACAATCAAAACATGACAGCGAAAGCCAATTGCCTTTTTGTATTAAAAGTAATTTTGGTCCATAAAACAGCTATTCAATTTGAGGAGGTAAAATTTACAAAAACTTGTATGTTTCACAAATAAATGTTCTGAGATAGTTGGATTGTGAGTAAAAATCTTTTTGTAGTATGTACAATGTTAGCTATTCCACCTTTCCCGCTATGCAGTTTCTAACATTTCACTATTAATAGGTTATTCAAAACTTATTAATTAGCATGCGAGCTTAATCAAGATTTGTTTTGGTCTCACCGCGAATCTTTAGTCCTTTACGGCTTCGTAGAATAAATAAGGGTGGGATGTACTGTAACGAACTGACAAATGTAACGGGAAGAAGGGAAAAAAATTGAACGAGCCACATTTTCTTTATTTACCTAATTTATTTCTTATAACTGTTGTTCAGTTTTCTTTCCCGGACGTTTAGTGTTGTGAACGATCTTGGGTCAATTTTTACACCCATTACTCCTTGTTCACCTATATTTTAGCTTTTAAATCCATCCGTTCCATTCCATTCCATTTATCTTCTGCCGTTTTCAGGAGATCGCTAGTCCTAATGACAACGGTCGCTACTGACACATTATGTAGTCACGATTTGCAACGAGAGAAAGAACCGTTTTTGATAGATATTACCGAGGAAACCGGAGCTGAATCTCCATTGCCATGCTCATCGAACACATTACCTGACGAACAGGTTAACGATCAGACTACCGAGGAGCAACACGCACAGTCAGCCTTCAACTACTCATTCGATCATCACGCAGAAATAACTTTTGACTACTTCAAGAAATTACGCCAGGTTTGTGTGGCTGTTTCTGTTATAACCGGTCGAATATTATCCCAGTGCTGCATATATTTATATTGGTTCACATGTTGAATATTCATATCATGATGGCAGTTATCATGTCTGAACTGCTTCTTGAGTAACATTCACCAGTATATGATTTCTACGAAGTCGACATTTTAGTATATTATCATCATCATAACGACAAACCGCATTTCAGGATAGGTGGTCTCTCAATATCAATAAGTAGTATTTCATAACGCCCTGTTTTCTGTTCCAGTCCGAAAAGAATTCTGAGGTACGATTGGAAAGCGCCGGCCAGTTCGTTGTTAGTGCCAATCGCTTGGTATTGGCTGCATTCAGTTCGCATTTCTGTACCGCACTTCTTGGGGCGCAGAATTCTTCCGGAACTTGTCTGGACATCGATCCAGAAGTTATAGGTTCGTTCGTTCTGCTTTGTTATAAACGACTACTCTTTTTTTTAATTGAATAAGTTGGGATATATTACTATAATGTATGACAACATTTCTTCAGATTAACGACACAAGCCAGACAGTTGTACATGGAAGTACCTTTTTTTTTCAGATGTTAATTCAGAGGATTTAGTTGCAATAGTGGATTACATGTATAGTGGCCGGTTTGTTGCATCTTCTCGCCTTCGTATTGCAGCTCAGGCTCTTGGTTGCGAAAATATGTTACTGGTACGATCATTTATTTTTCCTTTACCCCCGACCTTTTGGTTCACCCGCAGACCGTGGAGAACTTGTAAACACGTCACAAAAAGATTGAGAAAAGGTTACTAATTCCTATTTTAGAGCAATAATTTTGGTGGACATTCATCTCACGTCGTTTCGCTCCATTTATACGCTAGTGTGTTGCCTGTGGGTTTCTAAACATGTTGAATGACGTTCTTTACAGATGCTCAATGAAGTAGAAGATGAAGGTGAAGTTATAGACGATCAACACGCTATTCGTTTTCAAATGCAGTTACAAAAATTTCGCCACGATGGATCATTCTTGGACTGCAACATAAACACACTTGTGAGTTCAAAAGATCGAACGGGCAAATTCACTAGTCTTTGATACTATGATAACTGAAAAAATGTTCCTCATTCTGCCATCTATGAGAAGTTATCGGGAACCAACGATTACTTTTATACATGGATAGAGCCTGTTATTGGCCGATTATTTTTCGTATAACCATCATTTTCCAATGTTTCAGCTTGAAAGTAATGACTTTACAGAACAAGGGAGTGATTCGTTGTCACCGAGATGTTATATCAGCACACAGCCGTAGTTTTGAGGAAGTTCTGTCAAGTACTCTGGAATGTACTCAAGTTACTTTGAATATCGACTCGAAGCACATGAAAGTGTCGGGGTGAGTATTATTTGTGTTCAGGATTACTGGGACCAATTTATTTTTCAAATATAAAATACCCAGTCCACAATCTTGTTTGGTCAGAAAAATTTACTGTTCTGGAAGGAAAAATTTCTGTTCAGTTTCTCCAAAATGAAAAATATTTGAAGGATGGACGTCAAGAACATTACGGAGTTTGTATATATGGGAGCTCTTCGTGGTCAGAGACGTAGATTCCGTATGCTACGCGTATCGGCTTTCAACTTGGGAGTTTTGCGCTTGGTAGAGCTGATCGACGCTTATCTACAGGAGCAAATTGAGGAAGACAACTCAAACAGTAATCCAGGTGATTTTAAATATTCAAGATTTCATTGGTTACGTTCTTAGGTTGTTGGATCTTGTTTTTAACATTCCGTTCAAGTTGTTTTCTGGCTCGCGTGTACCTTCTTTGATTTAGTTGAAGGAGAGGTCGTGTTCGAGACTGATGAGATGCAGTTGATGGATTATCCTATTCTTGCTCAAGACAACGACGCAGTACCCTACGAAGAGGCGGAAGAAGATTACGGTGAGTAAACCATCTATTTTACATTGTTACTGTGATAGATACCGTAAAAATGTTCATCGGTGTAGATACCGATCCTTCAGAAATGTTTTCCTCAACTGTATGCATTCGTTGCATTCTGACTCAACTTTGACGTGTATGCGAAACGTTCACTTTATAGGTTCCCTCTTTCTCTTATTCCTTTAAGTTTGTTTAAAGTATAAACGTTTTTCTATCATTGGTAGGTATTTGAAAAACGTGAGTGAAAAGTCAGGTTTGGTGGCATAATTCTAGAATGCTTGCAGCTGCCTATGATGTGCTGGGAGAGGAAGGATGCAGTGGTTCAGTGGATGATTTCACGGCTCAGGCAACTGAAGACTATGTATCAATCTATGAAGAATATGTGATGGGTCCTCGACGGGGTAGAAGAGGTGGAACCTATGGAGTCAACAAGATACAATCGTTGGCCATGAAGGAATCAACTGTAGTTACCATGGGTTAGTTGCTCTTGAGGTATACTTGTCGGCATTTTAAACTTCAATAACACTCTAAACACTGTTTTCACGTCGCCGCATCAGTAAATTATGACAGCAGTAGGTGGTAACACCATAATACAGCTAGGTCCGACTATTCGACAAAAAAAAAGTTAGTTTTAGATGTAAATACGTGAAAATGAATTATTCTGCTTCTGCACAAAATGTAGACCGATTTTTCTTGTTTTCGGTAAAAAAGTAGTCCGTTTTCATATTTCTCTGGCTATGTGGACTACTATACTGGTGTTTGGGTTACATTTTGAACATGTTCCAATCTTGCTCGATTTCAGCCGAGGCATCTGAAAATGGACTGGGGTGCGATGTTTCTCACTATCCTGCGGTGATGATGTCATTCATTCCGGGCGGTCAAAGAAAAAGAAGAATGGTGGACAGTTTCGGATATGGTCTTCCGGAGTATGTAGGATCAAATGATATTGCAGTACCGCTCCTTGTTGGTAATCAGAAAGTGAGTGTTCTTCATCATCACCCCCTTCACGGCAAGGAAGACCTTCAGTGTTCATACCCTCAGTTATACCTCATGATTTTAGGAGTTGATGGAGCGTCCGTACAAATGCCCACATTGTGATCACCGAACAAGGGAAAAAAGTGGAATAGATAAACATATCAGGTAAGCTATGTTCTTATTCGGTTTGGCGAGGGTTCATCTCTGCTCAATCTTCTGCTCGTCGTTAACTGCAAACTAGGGTTATTAATAGAGTTCACAATTTTGAGTTTCAAGAATTTTCGAGTAAAATTGAGTTACCTCGAGTTTAACTCCTCATCGTATGATTTCACGAACGAACTACGGACTCCGTTTTCGCCGAAAATTTTTCATTCAAAATCATTCATTTCACTGATTCGAATCTAAAAACGGGTATCTTTTCGTAGAACAGTCACTTCTTACGTATGTCATTTGGCTATGGAGTATTAACTTGGAAACTATACTTTAATGTGATATTTCAAATATAAACTTGATTTTACAGATGTATGCACACCGGAGAAACTCCTTATAAGTGCCACTTCTGTAGTCAAGCATTCAAAGTTCAAAGCAATCTGGTTCGACATATTCGTGCTCATACAGGTTAGTCTGATTCTAAATCGGTTAGCAAGGGTGTAATAGGGACAATGGAAAAGTTATAGCCCCTCACCGAATAACTGAAAATATACGCCTCTCACCCTAATCTTGCATCATCTTGCATCTTCTATACCATGCACCGTTGTTGAGTATTTATGAAAAAGTTGTGGGTCCAGGGGTGACCAAAAAGTTGACCGACCCTACCACCGGTACGACCCCTCCCCTTAAAAAAATAGAAATTTGCCGAAAATTACGAAATTATTCTTCATAATTGCGAGATTTTCCCGAAAATCGGCAAAAATCACCATAATTTTAAAAATTTTCGGCCCCATCGGGGCCTTTACGACCCCCCCCCCCTAAAAATGTGGCACGCGAGTGGGTCGTTCCCAAGACATTTCGTTAGAAGTCAGGACACATCTATGGTCGAACCTTTAGGTGAAAAACCTTACGCATGTAAGAAGTGTGGAATGTGTTATGCGGATAAGAAGAACATGGATGCCCACGTGTATCGAGAACATCTGAAGATGCAACCACTCACTTGTCACCAGTTAGGATGTGGGAAGAAGTTTTGGCGACACGATAGGTTAGTGTTGTTTATCTGTTTAACTGTCGCCCATATATAGATCATAGGAATTGGCGAGGACTTATTTGCATAGTCAAGTACTGTAACACTTACTGTTTGTACGAACGATCCTAACCATATGAATCTCGGTACGGTAATACATGCTGCTTCTCCATTGTGAGCAATTAATCTGATTAATGGACGAAGTGTTATTGGAACGTGATCAAAGGTGGTTTTTAAAAAAAAAGTTTTTCTGGTCAAAAGTAAGTAGTCAAAAGTTAATTTGGACCATCGTCCATCGCCCAACTTTCTTTTTTCGCAAGTACATTATTGGGAAGAATTCCATCATATTTTATTCTTTTTGTTTAGGTTCGCTCATCACTGTTTGAAAGAACACGGCACAGTTCCTCATGTGTACCATACAACTTTATAACATTGTACAGATATTGATTAGCCCACTTAGCTGTAATAATATTTCTCTTACTGTCTTGCTGTGTAGGGGAAGATTGTATCGATATTGTTCCATTCACCGTATACTACGACGATTGAAAAATTTGCGTTTGAGCGACCAATTGTTACGTTTTCACCGTGTATATAAGCAATAAATATTTAGAACGCCTAATGTGTTTTTATATATTTGAGATGGGTGATTATTACGACACTGATATCTTACAAACTTTTTCGTTTTCATGTTTCTTATTCTTAATTTATGAATTTAGATGGATGTGGATGCTTGCATCAGAGAGAATATATCTTGGTTAAAACTTCCTGAAGATGTGCGAACACTGCTTGGCAGCTCGCAAAGAGAGTACGACAAAATGATACTGGAGTATTCTATCAAAAACCAGCTAAGATACAAGGGAAATCTGGGTAGGCATTTCAACACTTTCTTCTACGGTGATATACTCAATTAGTAATGTATCATTTGTTTGTTAAGTGCGCCACGTGAAGAAGAACGAGGAGACCTATTACGACATGGTGATGAAGTACAGTGAAAGTCATCTCATGCTGTTCCCCTATCATCTTGCCGACATTGTCGTTCGGGAACTGCGAATCACGCCATTCAACTACTATATTAACATCATATCAGTGAGTGTTTTGGCGAAACTTGCAGATGCTACTTTTTTGTTTTATATGTATGCTCTCTCCTACGAGAACAACTAGGATGATACCGGGTTATACCAGCAGACGCTCAGTTTGTCACAAGTCTGCTAGGAAATTGTACTCTTTATGTCAACACTCAAGTTTCTACCTCATTCACATTTTACAGGACATGATTAATTCCGAAAAGTCCTACGATTCTCTTCCCAATTTTACCGCCGCTGACGCCATGCGACTCCTGGGAATTGGTAGAAACCAATACATTGATCTGATGAATCAAGTAAAGTTAGTTTCTTGCAACATAATTTCTTTGAAAAAATCTCCCTCCGATCACACCTGACTCTGTAGAAATGCGTCTCAACAAGGTCATTGTTGAACTAAACTATCTAACTGATGTGATCACATTGGTTATACTTGAGCATAAAAACTGAACATCATACTGGATGGCCCGGTTATACACTCTTTGTCACGTTGAGCGAACTTCTTAATTTCAATCGATACGGTGCCTGGAGCTTCTTGGGACGTTAATGTGGCAATTTTTCATACAAGGGACCTATTTAGTATGATGTTCTGTCTGTATAAGGTAAGCAGACTACAAGGATTGTACTTGATCATTCCGTGTTAATAACTCATTCACATATAGTTCATAACTGTTTCAGGTCAAATAGGAAGTTCCTGCGACGAAACCGATCTCTCCGAGAGTTGTTACCACAAAAACCAGTCAAGGTTGGTTGGTCTCTTTCGAGGGCTGCAGCTAAACACCAGCCGACTTTTCCCAAAAAGTTTTTTTTTGTATAATCGGGTCACAAAATTTTGAAATTTGATACATCGGGCCTCAAAAAAAGTCAGCTGGTGTATGGCTGCAGCTGAGCTCTCTTGGTTGTTGCACTTGTATTGTTTGAGGCGAAAGGGCCAGAAGGCATGCACATGATCTAGCAAATAGTAGAATACATCTGATTTTCAATATTGTCATATGATTCATTAGACAACGTGACAACCGTTAATAATAACCGGTTGATCATAACCATAACCGTTTATGGAAATTCAGATACCCATCGAACCGTGGTGGCTCGTCTGTGCAGGCAGTGTGCTTGAGGCAGATGTCAAGGTGAGATTTCTCTAGGATTTCCCTGTTGACCCTTCTCAGATATCATTTTTGGGAAGGTTTTAGCTTCGGTGGGGGGTTGAAGTGCTACGAAAGGGAACCCAACTGAAGTGGGGGGCGATACTTCAATTTTCTCATAACGGTCTCCATCGAGATCTAAATTTGCGAACACGAATTTCTCATAAATGTTAAACTTCAATAAGCTCGCCTCCCGAACAAAGTGAATAATGCCATGAAAGCTTATAAAACTTGGTCATTTAAAAAAATAGTAAAAGTGCCATATTTTCTGTTCTAGAATGAAATCTAAACCTGACAACATGAATCTTTTCATTTTTGGTATTGCAAGAACGGCACTTTTTCAAATGGTTAGGTGTTATATAGCTATGATGATCGAGTTTTTCAGGTTTTGACAAATGAGGACGAGCGCCGTGTCATAGATAGTATTCTGGATGAGGGTGCACAGACGGCTGGCACCTTGCCCGCCCCCATCGTGCAATCGTTGTTCAGTCGAGGTCTCATCTACTTCGATGTTCCTGTACAGAAAACTGATTTCGTCTACGGTATGTTGGAACCTATAACAGATAAGTAAAATTTAAGTTCGCAGATTTAATTCAATTCAAATTTAAGAATTCAAATAAATTTGGCAGACTCTCAGCAGACAAACATATTTAATATATTCGGCAGTAACGCAAGCACATTCAAATTTCATCTTGTTCATTCTGTTTCAGTGGCCCCACTGGATGGATTTGTTATGAATCGTGTGCTTGGCGACTACTTTGAAACTTTATTGTATAAAATATTCGTTGCTATTGATGATCAGACAGCTGTGAGCGAGGTTAGTGGGTTATTTCATAACCAATGGTCACACGTGGGTTTGATCAATTATATTAAGAACGAAGGTTATTTGTGCTTTATTTACAGATGGCTGAGATGTTGCATATAGATTCTCAGTTGGTCTGCACCGCTATCTCTTTGTTTTGTCGGCTCGGCTTTGCGAGAAAACGTGTGACTGGTGAGTAATGACTGGAATACTTTTCTTTCCGATTTTATTGAACGTTCTATGTGGCATTATCGAATGAATCAGTATTTCTCAATATTTTCAGGAGTAGAGAATACGCGACTCCATTTTTCATGGGCACAGTTGATTACCGTACCAACTTCTCCAATTCAGTACGTTTTATATTTATACATGTTAACAAGTAGACCTACAGTAATACTCTTTTATGACGATGTATAGTCTGTAAATCGTTCTGATGAATGATCGGACCTGTAAAGTACACATATCATAGGTAGAATATCCCTAAGCATAGCGCTGACCCATACTAGATTTGGTAATTCTTCCCATGTGATTTGTTTGCACCCAAAAGTGTTGAAAACATCTGGAATGAGGGAAATTACCTTTTTCATTTCGGTATCATAACTTTTGTCATCAGTATTCCTGTTGCTAGTGGTATTTCTACCGTCGAGGATTTTTCAAATGATCGATTAACTACAACCACCCGTCTTTCACTTTGTATAGAAACGTGTTTATGGAAACTTTGAATATATAATATACTAGGGTTTATTAGAAGGCAAAATTCGGGTGCTATGTATGGTTGGACTTACTATATCATATATCTCTTTGGGAACCACCTAGACAATCGTTAGGACTATACTATGACCAAGATAACGGCTTTCTGGGATAGAATCAAAACGTATCACCTTCTTTACTTTAAAAATCCGATTCTTTTAGTTTTATCTTTATATATCGAGCTTATTATTTGCAGAGAGGACAGCCTGGTGACGTCAGTATCCGGAGATCTGAGTGAGTTATCGGCCTTTCTCGCGTCGCCCACGGGAGATGTGGAAGAAGATGACGAGGATATGATGTCGTCTCTCAGCTCTCTTTCTTTGAAAGATGTCAGTTTTCGATTCACTCATTCTCACACATAGAGCGACTTTGTTGAAACACTCGTTTTTCGCTATTTCGGGTTGAATTTCCATACTAGTCGCACTTTACTGGTAAAACCTAATATCCCACCCCGTTTTGTAGTTTGGTCACCGAGATACAACTGCTGATTTCAAATCAATTTCTGTGGACAATAAATTCACGTCACGTAAGCTCGTTATCCTTATCCTTAACATTTTTGCTCCATCTGCGCATCTGAAAATGATAGTAATAGTACTTTATGGTGGAAAATGTTTACAAACAAACAATTGTGCTTGTTTCAGCTATCCCAACCGTCATCCGACGTGTCCTCTTCCTCTGGCCGAGCAGCCTTTTTATTCGACTCCAGTCTGGCCGCCTTCCTTATGATGGGAAACTTATCATCTTCACTCAAGGTATTGAATTTGTTCAAAAGTGTAAAATATATATATATTTAATAATGAATAAATGTATTTATTACGCAAGTGAAGCGTGTGATAACAATGAGACACAGTTGACAAGAAGTAACGCCAAATATAAGAAATCAGAGTATACGTGGCCCTATCGCAGAATTTCGAACACATTTATGCCTGAAGTATCTTCTAGTGAGCATATTTTCTTCAGGGACATGCTGTGACCCTATTCGAAGTGGGCAAACTGGCTGACGAGCAAATGGGCGATTTCATGGATCAGCTCGAATCGGTAATCATCTTATCATCTGTCATCTAGTTATTTCTGTCTCATAATCATTGAAATTCTTGTCGCATATAAAAATAATCCAAACATAACGTTATTCTGACTCCTTTTTCTTACGTATCCAACAAGTATCCCGTTCTTGATACTACGGACCTTACTTGCAAAATTCGAGGACATTCGTTGTTAGCTGAGTTCAATATCTTATACGTCGTGTTTTCTCCTGCAGGTGGGTATTGTTTTTGAACAGAATTATCGAGTACATTTTCTACAACTTAAACTTACATCGTAAACCGTGATTTTATAGGTCAAGCGTTTTGGCGAGGGTGAGGCTCAGCGCTATTCTGAGCATGCTATGGCTCTTCTCGACTCTTTACGGAGTCTGAAGAAGGGCAGGGAGGTGGATATGCTACGGGGAGAAAGCTTGTTGTCTCTGGATTCGCGGAGCAGACTGAGAGTGCTCTCTAAAGCTTACGCGTAAGTCTTTCACACTATAACAATATTAAATTAGAGCATTCATTTTTATCTACGTTCACATTAGCAAATGTTGTATTGTTCTAGTTTTGTAATTGGTGAATTCCGAAATATTATTCAATTCAGATACCAATTGACAGTACCATCGTTTTCATTTAGTTTAATTATACTTTCTGCCTGTTCACAACATATTGAGAGTATATTCGGGCGTGTTTTCAGGATCATTGTGGCAATGGCTCCGCTCTCGGTTGATGCCTGTACCTTACCAGTTTCCAGCCTGCCGTTCATAGGACCGCCTATACCTGAGGTAATACAGTGCTTTATATATTGTAAATAACACGAGTTTTATATAATAATATAACCATAATAATCTATAATCTTATACGGCAACTTTCAGTCTGTTCGTCTTCTCGTAGTACTCAGTTGCCGTTCTTGCTGTTTGCAAATTGGTATATTCAGATAAAGTGTATTGTCTCAAGCATAATTCTTCTCGAAGTGTAACCAATGTGTTTTGAGTATTGCAGGCGTGTTCACCCTGGTTCCGGCTGGCCCTATATACGTTGACAGGCAGCGGTCCAACCTCTGTCTACATTCCGCATGGAACCCGTCTGGCTCAGCTACCAGAGTTGCTCATCCCCTCGCCCCGCCTCCTCGTCAATTCCACCAATCACGAGGCGCAGCTCATGACCACGCATAATTCACTGCTTGCATTGAATGAGATATTACTGGGAACATCTTTGTTCGTACAGGTGAGAAACCAACTGGTGTCAACGAGTTTTATTCATAATTTAAATGAGTTTCATAGGCCACCCAATATTCAGTTTAATAGCTAAATTTTTGCAGACGTACTCCCCTTGTTCTGACGATGAAGAATTGGTCTATGTTCCGTTCCCACTGGATGCGAAAGAAAAGGATGTCCCTGGTTGGTTTTTCTATTATTTGTTGCGTATTCAAAGCCTCCTTCGCTTTCTTTCGTCAATGTTTGTACAATATATTTTCTACTTCTCTCATCGGTCTTGGTTGTATATTCAGTTTGCGTCGGTTGAAGATAGTATTATTTTACACATCACATAAATTACCAAATCATCGTCTTCCGGGCTTGTAGTTGGTACATAATTATCGACAGACATGCCAGAAAGAAAAGTAGCCGTTTCATATGATTTCCATTTTCTCAGATGCCTTTTCGAATCATCCTGCCATTCGCTGCCTCGAGTCAAGAATCGGACTGAATTCCTTGTGTGGCTACGTGGTTCTTCTCAGGACCAATGTTAGTCCAAGCACTGAGAAGGAGGCCTCACCCTTTGACGGATCTCCGAAACAAGAGAGTCATTCGGTCACGAGGTAATTATCAATTGCCCCACCCTGTTTCTGCTGAACGACGCTGCTTTATTCTGTATATAAGATGGAAATAGACTGTAATAATAATAACAAATCATAATGTTTTGCGAATTTCAGACGTTATTTCCAACTACACACTTATACATAAGTAACATTATCAACCGCAAAATGGCTGTCTGTAAAGAGGTGCGCCAGACAGATACTGCGGCTAGCGGGGGTCGAACCCAGATCTGTGGAGGGACAATTTTACGTTACCCACTTGACCAGAGAACTATTCACATTCTGACAGCAGAACTAGAACTATTTACCAACAACAATCGGGAGATGGTTGTCAGGAATGGGCCAATTTTTCCTGTGCTTTACTGGGAATCATATTCTTGTCGCAATCAGTCTGTTTATTTTTCACTGGATGCGCAGCGAGCAGGATATCTAGAGAATATCTCACTTCTGCGTATGAACGATGTTCAGCTTCGGGTTGTTTGCATGGGTTTGGCGAAAGTTATTACTTACTGATTCTGGTACTTTTTCAGGTGCTTGCCGGATGGTTGCAATTTTTCGGATTTCCTACTACTAGACTGCATATTCGGAATCCCTCTCTTTAATGCTGGGCTGAATCATGTTATTTGCGAGAGAGCAACCACACTTGGAATTCTGGAAACAGAGAAGTGCGACTCGTTCTTCATTACTTATTCTATAGTAGGGTTTTGAGTTTTGATACTTTAATCACCTTTATTTGCAGTCGGACCAACATTCAGTTCGCCAACAAAGCCGTAGTAGATTTGATTCTGGAGATGTTGAATACATGGAATTTCGGCATCAATAAGGTATGCAAACATGTATATGCGGTCGAATAATAGAAATTAGGTGCAGTTTTTTTGACTTTAGCTCTACCTAGTTGACGTGAGGGCGGGTTTTGACTACACAAAATCTCCTGGCGACGGCCTCATATGACGAGATCGTGTTCTATCACCGTATTAAGTGAACAATAACAAGATCACCTTTGTTTCTGTATTCAAACAAAATTGCGAAAAACGCAGTAGGGTACGCATTTGTTCGTGTTTCATTATTGAGTGGTTTGATATTTTCACGATTCGCACATTATTCGGAATATTAATTCGTCAAAATTACAGAGCTGTTTTGGAGAGACCGAGCCGATAAAATCTGAGGTAGTACCACCTGTTCAGGTGATCACGTTTGACCCACGAACACGGATGATTACCGCCAAATGACAGGGTACCCGGTTCTATAGTTTTCCCTATGTTGTTCTCTATACTATTCACTTTCTAGTCATCCAACCAAATTGTACCACTGCCTTCCATTCTCACTGCTTGTCCTAGCTGCGAATCGACTTTTTCATCGTTTTGATTTATCTAAGCAATTGCTCTGGGTCGTCCACATATAACGTAAGGACTTTGATTGCTGTCGAACGCGTATATTTCCGTTTTTAAATTTTCGATTAAGTGGGAGCACTCGTTCCGTTTTATTTTATATGGTGACTCCCAATTTGTCTGTGATAGATTTCTAAGTACTTTATAATTTATGTATCGTGACAAATTGTACAGTATTACCTGTAACCAACAGTTGCCTTAGTTCGGCCAACCGCTGCCCAATAATGGTTTTATATGAAAATTGCTAGCGTTCCAATATTTTTTTAACCTTCTATGTGCCATCTGTTTCATCAAGGTTCGATCATTGTAAATTTCGTAGTTTTGTTTTGGGGTTTACTTATATAATGGGTTAGCAGAAGAGAGAGAGTGGTATATATTCTTTACGCTCCGTGTTGTGGCTTTAATGTGTTCTATTGCAATGCGTGTATGTTCATTTTTACATGTCCATCTTTCACTTTATGTACTATGCACTTTTTCCATTTGTTTCTTTTTTATATCATATGAATGCTTTATTTCATTCCAATGGACAACAACAGAAAGATTGAAGATGTCGCATTATATTAGGTTTAAGTGGAAAGTATCAAGTAGCTGTAGCGGAATTATATCGAGGGGAGTCAAATATTAGGTTAGGACCAGAAGTACATATTTATTGTCGAAATACTGCCAATATCTAGGTTATTCTGAAGAGCCAATAGATGTGGAGGCGGAGATAACCATTTTTTAATAGAACATTCGGAACCTTTGAGGTCTTCAGAGTCGGATTTCAGAGTCCCTCCTCCGCCTATAGTTTATTAGTCTTGGTGAAGTGTTGTCCCTCTTTACATTGTCATTCGCACATTTGGCGAAGGCAGTAACGTGATTATGGGCAACAAGCTGCGAGCATTAGGAGAAACCAATGTTAATCCGATTTTTGGTTAATTCAGTGTCGGGATTTCGTTGCATTTATACGGTTACACCCCTGCCAATCGCTCTTCTGACCCGGATCTTGGAACTTTGCAACCTGATACAGACGATTTTTTGACTAATCCGCTCTTCTAAATGACTTTTTACAGCTAATCTGCAAAACTATCTGGATGATTCCCGACATATCCAAGCGAGACCGCGAACCGGCAACTTGATCAAAAGTTGAACTGTGACTGCGTGAGATTTGAAATGAAAGATCTTCGCAAAACCCGCCAAATGCTCTATATTTTAGAGATGATCTACGTTTCCATCATTTTCACCTGTGAAATATCCGCCTCACTCAGGCTCAGATGAGAAAGTATCAAAACCTCGGTTAAGTGACGCTAAAACAAACGTCTCAGCGAAAGAATGCCCAGTTCCCAGCTAGGCCCTTAATCTACTCCACTCTCGGCCTATCTGGTTTGTTGAGCCCCGAGTTTGGCAAGGTTAAGACAGGGGGATCAACCGTGCTGATGAATGACATGAATCAACAGGCTGCTCTCCGCGCCAAACCCAGCCCCACCTATAGCCTATAATTTAACCACAGCTATAGAGAATGTTGGCGGCAGCCGATTTTCATTTTAACCTCTCGTCTTTCTTATTGCTGAATATTCGAACGTGTTCAATGACCCTTCAAGGGTTCTGCATTGCACGCATAGACACACTATTGTCTTCGCAGATTGGGACACAGTTTCACCTTTCGTTTACGGCTCCATAAGGCTGGTCTTGGTGGCAGTCTCTGACAGAGTGAAGACAGAAGGAATATGGGACCAAGCAAAGGAAAAACATCTCTCTCGCTCTCTCTCTTACTCTCTCTCCCTCTCTTTCTATCTCTCTCCATATATTTATCTCTCTATCTCCCCTCCCTCTCTCTTCCTCTATCGTGTCCCAACTATTCATATTCTATCTTGCCTATATGCCTATGTCTTACACTTCTCCACGTTAAGTATTGAACAGATCAACAGAAACAGTGTGAAACTAAACATAACATTTGTATTGATGTAAGTGGACCGTTTTGCCGATCCGCTTATAGTCATTGTCATCGCGACTTGCCCCATTCTTCTATCTTGCCTTGATTGCGACCGGAGGTCCCATATGTAAATTGTGTTATTGAATGGCATGTTGGTGGCAATAGTGTCCCCAGAGATACTCCATATCTCAACCTTTTCTGACATCTTTGTTTATTCCTATACTTCTGAACACATCGCGGACGAATTCATCATTTGAAGACGCCAAAATAACTGGGTTCTGTGACACTTTTTCCAATACAGAAACCCACTTCTTACAGCGAGATGTTTGGTAAAGAGACTTTTTGGAGTGGGGTTTTCTTGAAGGTTTGAGGCGGACAAAGGATTTTTGAAAACCTCTATCTTTGATGTTCGCCCAAATTCCCATTCTCAGTTGTCAATCATTTCTTCCCATAGATTTCACACCAACTGCTGAAAAATGTGGCGAGTAAAGCGTTCGACTCTAACGCTTATTACGTTCAGCCACACATTTTTAAGGCAGTATAACGTTTTCAAAATACATAGTCATTTCAGACGTTTGAATCACGTTTGAATTGGAGAAATTCTCATCTAAGAGTGGCACCCTTCATACTTTCTGTTTTACAATTGTTTTGCTTTTCTTCCTCAACATTGGATTTTTAAAGTAGGACGATAATGTGGACCAATCCCGTGACAACGGTCCTTTAAACTGCAATTGAAAAATGTATTGCAGTTTAACGGACTGAACCGTTGCGATTGGACCACGTAATCGTCCTTCTTTAACAGTCTTTATCAGAATGCACTTGATTATTACATAATGCCGAACTCTGATGCGTTCACGCTTTTTACGTGACTTAGTATTTATATAGCACGGTCATGCGAACAATAACTATACTAGAAGTAAATTTCACGTTTCGAGTCCTCATTGAATATGTTTTATATATTGAATAGGGTTGTTAAAGTCGAACTCGAAACTCGACTCGGCTCGAAAAAACTCGAAAATTTTCGAGTTGAGTCGAACTCGAAACTCGAATACTCGAAATTTCTCAAAACTCGAAAATCGAAATTTCCCAAAACTCGAAAACTCGAAATTTTTAACTCGATTAACAACCCTAATATTGAATGTTCTCAATTTGCGACGCATTTCACACGTTTTACGTGGCCTCGAATTTGACTAGCAGTACAGGTTATCCAATCTCGACATTCTTCCACACTTCGTTATCAATTCGTACGTCTTCTCCTCTCTTTTCTTCCTTCCTTTCTTTCTCTCTTTCTTTCTGCTGACAATTAGGATGCGTCCAATGATAATGCACTGCTATTGTCCTCGGGGGGCGTCCTACAGACACCCCGCTATTCATTGCCCTCTCTTCCCAGCACTTTCACACAATCTGCCGGATAACCGACCAGCTCACAGCCAAGTACACTTCCGACCTCAAACCCATACTTTCCAATTAGTCACATGACCTAAGTGAACGAGTGTCATCGTTACTATAATTAAAACACGCGCTGGATACCCGAAACAGCTGTTAACTGGAAGTTTGGAGAACATAACGCGTGGAGTGAGCATACTTTAGATGGAAGCCTTGGTTATTTGACCTTCACTCTGTCGCTCGCTTCTTAGTGGAACCAGACTATGTCCACCCTAACCTCAAAACAGGGGGGGGGGGTAAAAATACAAGATCTGCCCCGAAAACTTTGTTTTATCGCGACCGAAATGGCGAGGATTCTCCAAACACCATGTAAGGTAATTAATAGTGTGTAGCCCATCCTTCCCTATCCGCAATGAATTTTCGTCGCTCGTCCCATGTTTAACGGCGCGTAAACTGCCGTTTTTTGTCCAAGGAGTCGACCTCCACGAAGGAAATGATAGACATGAACCAGCTGGGAGGACGAAATAATCATGGCCAACTGCAATCGATATTCAGATTCGTTCCGTCCACTTCCTCACGGACGGACACTTTTTTTATTTCTGGCTATATCGTTTTTTCACGTGAAATTGTAGGCGTTCAACACTGAAACTGCAATTAATTCGAAGAACTTCTAAAGAGTACCTTTGATCTGTACCTAAATGAGCTGTATCCTAGATAAGTGAACGTGTTGTAAATGTTAGTTTTCTCTTGTTAAATTCGGTCACCAATGTATAAAGTGTCAGTGTGGTCACCACAGGAAATCGAAATGAGATGAAACGTCATAATAAAATGTAGAAGGATGGTTTTCATTTACGTGTGTGCTGTTATTTCATCCAGTATTACCCTATCAGGCTCGTTTTCGCACAAGATCAACCAAAACTGAGAGTGGAAAGTCGGTTTGAATTATGTGCCGGTTGTTTTGCCATCTTTTGGAGGGGAGAAAAACGAGCACATTGTGGTGCCTTGGTCGGATCGCTTTCGCTAAGCCACTAATGGCAGCACAAAATCCGTGGGAGCCAAACGCCTTCGAACCTCTTTTGCGTCCTAAGCATCACACATAATCTCCGCCACCGATACCGTACCCATCCTAGTAAGCTAAACTCACACCATCTTTCTCTATAGTTGATGAGCTTATCTGAGATGTAGTTTGAACTCGATTAGCGCAATATTTCACGAATTTTAACCGAAAAGACACGAGATCAAACTACAAACACAACGATTAGGGAACATACACCGTATAGACATGGTTTGAAAGAGCGAACCCTATATTGACTGGTGAGTCAACTTACAACCGGACCCAACTTATTAATCCATTCCATACCTTTCTTCCTGCATATAATCAGAAATTGGAAGAGCTTTTTATCATGCCTGAAATGGTTGTGAATCTCGGTAGAGTACTTCAAGCGGTGTTGAAAAGTTGTGCTGTGTTGTTAGTTGAAAGAAGGTATCATTGTTTTGCGCGAACCTTTTGCCGCCAAAACATGGTGCTGAGCCATCTCGTATTCCATACGTGCTGGTGTCTCAGGCTAACTCAATTCCACAATCCATTTAGCCCCTTCTCTTAGCCGTTCTCCCGAGAATACCCATATTATTCATCTTTATCAACGAATTATACGTATGCCAAATACCCCAAAAACATTAGTTAGCACCAAAAACGTCCATATTGGAACATTTCAACACTCTACATTTCTAAATGTTAACTACAAACTACAAACGCATACGAAAAACAGCACACGGTAGACGCCAGAATGTCGAAAACTACGTCGCAGTTTTGAGTTTACACGTTTCATTTGACTATCCTTTGGTGGTAATACAGTATGAGAACAGTCCCTCATAGATATATGTATCAATTGAAAAGAACTGTGATGATCTCGCCTGAGACATAAATTCATTAAGTCGTTGTCTTTTGCTTTTATTGCTTGTTATATATTTATAGTAGGTTTTGGCGGCGTCTTTTTCTTAAAATTTGAGGGAGGCAGGCCTCCAGGGAACGCTTCATTGTCTCGCACTAAAAGACGAATTCGTACAAACTTCACAGAAAGCCAACATTCGAGGAGAGTATCACACGAAAGTCGAATTCAAGAATTCTATCTGAACGCGACATTCTCACCACTGCACGAAATTAGAGCTAGAAAATTGTATGCTACTATTGCTAAACGGGATCATGTATTTTCAATCCTCTCTTGGCTCATCAACTACTTTAGCGTTGGGCGCTGTATACATCCCTCCAAAATAAGTGTGAGAATTATGTATTCGCTTTCAGTGCTTTCACTCGAAATTGTCCTTCAATAAAATCGTCGTTTGATTGCCTGTCCTCTTTGTTAAATGCTGAGAAGTTGGAGCCAATCAGGAAAGGCTCAGAAGAATAATCCCACATGCTCATATTCTATACAGTTTTGGGCAGTAGATCTTCAAATTCTTTTTTTTACTTGAACATACCACTGAAATATTTCCCACACCAACTGTCAGCTTGGCTCATATTTTCAAACAACAATGCTGTTTTCCTCTTGCTCCTATAAACATCAACAAAGCAGATTCCTCTACCTAATGATCCATGATATTGCACAGTCTTTGTGAAGAGTGGATGATTTAGGTCATTCAGCAAATATTATAACGAATAACGAGAATAAGACCTTAGTTAATTTCAGTGTATTTTATAATTAACTATATCGGTTATTGCCAACCATTATAACTTTTATAAAACTTCACCTTCGATTTCAGAATAAAGTTACATGAGATTAATATATACTGTCTTCAAAAGTCACATTGTTTAGACTTTACATGAAAATTTCAGAGAGGACTATTTTGAATATTCACGTTCACGTGTCTCACTTGTTCACGTTGTGTTTTCACGAACATCGTTGCAGTTTTCGGATGCGTTGTTCATTTTAACTAAGCTCTCACTTTCTGCTCACTCTATCCTCTTCAATGTTCGTATGTTCCAAATACTCAAACAATGTTGCTTCTACATACTTTCTCACTTCTCCATATTCTCTCATTTTAAGCTTCCTGGTTTGCCGAGCATCAAAAGTTCACTTTTGATCAGTATTACATTCTCTAATTTTTGATTTTTCATTAGCTCATACTTGATACTTGCATTCGTTGCACGATCAGGTTCATTTCTAAACTTCATAACGCACATAACTACGGTCTGACGTTACATGTGGGTGCGCACCAACAATTTTCATGGCCTTATCTTGGAGCGGTTCATATTTCGAACTTTTCTCAGTTCTCTTCCCCTATCTAACCGTTTTCGACTGTTTTGTCTCACTTGCTGTCTATATAATTTGGTGAATAGCTGTATTTGACAGCTCGCATGGATACCTCCCCACCTCCCTGGTCCGATGTGCTGGAGAAAGATTTCGACAAGGCTTTCGTCGGTCTTGACCTACTGCTCGGTGAAATCGATAGTGATCAGGTACTGCTTCATGTGTTGTTAATATGCACACTATAGTTTTCGAAGTCCAAACTGGAAAATTCGAGGTTTTTCAAGCTAGAAGCTTTGAATTCGAATAACAACCCTAGTGTATACATTGAAACCATCAGTGGTGTGCAATTTATGTACTTTGTATTTGCTCAGATATAATAAAGAGGTTCTGACGTGGAAACTAACTGTTCAAATATGGTATGTCTCCGATTTTGTTCTCTGGTTACTGTATTTCACATATAGTTAGTATAGAGAATATGGACCTTGTTTTATCTGGACAAACTTCTAGTTTGTATAATACAAACCTTGTTCAAAGGAGACCGGAGAGCAACATGGTTTCTCGTAAAGCTGCTGTATCCTACTTATGATTGGACCTATGAAACAGCCCGAAACAAAGCCTCTGCTCAAGTTGTGTACCGGTCTCCTTTAACTATTTGATATGGGAACTTACTGTGTCGTTAAGGTTGAGGTGACGTACGAGGGCCGCCAGAAGATGACTTCCCTCAGCGCCTGCTTTGCTCAACTCATGCACAAGGCTCAATCTATGCAGCACACCATCACCAGACAGGAAAAGGCGAGTTTCATACTAATACTATTCCCAAACCTTTTCTTGTTCGGTATAATCTCTTCACTAGAAATTATATTAACACACTATAAAACACTTACAAGTAGTAAGTGATTACCTTTCAATAATCGATCGTTTGAAGTGTGTTTGTATAACATACTCTGCAAGCCTAAGCTAATTTTAGCCTAGAAAACACCTAGAATTACATATAATTGCCTAGATTAGCCAAGTCGTTGAACAAGCTGATTTTGCTAGACTAAAAATAGCTAATTTTTAGGTAAAATTATTTAATGTGCACGTGCTCGTGCAGCCGGACTTAAAACAATTATTTTTCCATCATATTACGGTTCTTAGATGTATTTTTCGGAAACTTCGAATGTCAGTGTATTTTCACATTGATGATTCGTGTATCTATCCTGCTAGAAAGAGATTGAACCTCTACACGGTATATTGTAATAAGAGATATGAATGATCGTCTGCTTGTTTATTGTAATAAAATTATTTAGGAACTCGATCTACTGCGACAGGAGTTGGCAGAATCGAAATCTACAGAGGGAGCCATGGAGAAGGAAACGCAAAAGTTGATGCTGCAGGTGGGAACTAAATTATCCACTTTTTATAGTAACTCCGTTCGCACCACTCCACGGAATTGAGCAGCTCGGAGCCACTATTTTGAGTCTCTAGAAGTTTTTTGAGGTTAGGGGTTAGGTTTTCTGCTGAAGAACACATCTGCAGTAGCGACATGAAGAGTGTTCAATTAAATCACTTCAGAATTCGAATGACACGATTGTTGTATTTCGCTCACTAGTCTCCGCAGTTGATTTTACTAACCGAAATTATTCGCTACTATATAAAGAACGATTCATGACAATAGAATAATAAATATCATAAATAAAACTCTTTTGCACAAAATTTGAAGTTTTTAGTAACAAAAAACTTTCAAATGTTTTAAAGGCCTTTGCTTTCGGTTTTCATAAGTTGCTTTATTAAGATAAAACCGTGCATCTATAATAAATGAGTACGATTCCAGGTGCATAGTCTACAGTGTGAACTGCATGCGAAAACGGCCCCGCACGAATCGGATATGATCAAAAAGAAACTGGTAAGATTCCCCTTTCATTATCATTTGGGTATGAAGGATGTAGGGAGTGACCTAGTCTCCATTGTAGTTTGATGTGGATACACGCCAAAGTTATTTAATTTCCACTCGGACAATTCCCAGCCAATTGGCCAGCCACGTTTTTATTGGCTGAACGAGAGAGTGTGCAGGTCAGAGAAACGCAGACTGTCTTAGCCTGTCTGCGCTTCATTGACCTGCATGCTCTCTCGTTTTTGTAGCTGGCCAATTGCAGAAAATTGGCGCTAATCGTTCTGAGCACCGAAAAGCAACGGAATCAAACTACAAATAATAGGATAAACAACCTACCCAATATAGACTTTCTTCAAAAGGAGCGAACAACACAGCCTGAACTTTTCAACCTAAACGGTGTCACTGATCAAATTACTAGTTTAGTATAGCAAATTCAACAGCAGACTTTAACAGCTCTTTGTTTCTTTATCTTATCAAATGTGTTGCAGGAGAGCGAGCTGGTCTCTTTTCGATCTGAGTTGATGCCCTCCCTACGAGCTGAATGTGAACTGCACGTGCTGAAAAAGGAATGGGAAAAACAGCAAAGATTGATCGGGGCTCTGGAAACCGAAGTATTTGGAGCCAGACTGGCTGCAAAATATCTCGACAAGGTCGGTTCGAAGTCACGATTGTTTCTGTCTGGACCTAAAATGGTGAGATAGAGAAAGTGAGTGGGAGAAGGTGACAGAGAGGGAGAGAGAGAAATAGTAGAAAGATAGTTCTCTCAAACCACAACTGATCCCCACCTAGTCGGCGCAGGACCATGTAACAAATACAAAACGGTCTGTAGGTCAAACTGATGTTCGAATTTGGAAGCTGTACTTTTGGTAATGGCATTCTTCTAGGAGCTGGCCGGTAGAATTCAACAAATCCAATTGTTGGGTAGGAACATGCGAGGCGTAGAGCACGACCGATTGTGGAACCATCTGGAGGCCGAAATTCATCTGCACAGACACAAGACGGTCATCAGAGCTTGTCGGTCAGTCGTACTCGCAACCAATATAGGATCATATAAAATCTGGTCATTTAAAATGCTAATGTAGCGTTCGTTTTATGTTTTTTTTAAAAAGTGTAAATTTGACAATACAAAGCGGTATATTTGTTGTATTAGAAAACAACACTTTGTTCTGAACAAAGAAAGAAGGCCACTTTGACATTGATCAGGTCTAATCTAATGTATTCCATCCGTCAATTACAAAAAAGTTTGATCTGCACTTCAAACTTTGTTCTGTGCGCTTCGGACCGCAAAAAGAAAGATCAAACTACAAACACAGATTGATAGGGCAACTTACGCCATATACACTTGCCTATAGAGTGTATATTTGATATATGTTTGGTACTGCAGAGGATATTTAGTATATAGTGTATTTTTGGTAGATATTTTGTTCCCTATATCTCGGGTATTGCAGAGGTCGTGGTAGTACAAAGGGTCTGTCCACTCCGCCTCGGCATGATATCCACAAGCTGATGCGACGGAAAGGAGTCGGTGACACCAGAGAGGTCACACTCGCCAAACTACCGCACGAGGGACTCGGAATATCGATCACCGTGAGCACATTCTTTCTTTTTGATTCATTCAGTACTAAAAACCGTCTTTCTGTGAAGCAACCAACACCCTCTGGTTTCTGGTATTTTGAGGTGGTGGCGCTCTAGGCGACCGCTGTTTTCGTCGGGTTATGTTTCGTTGTGAAATTCATGAGATTACCTGATTTTACATGTTTGTTGTTTCTACCTAGACCCATGATCAAAAGGGTTTGACTCCTACCATAAGGCAGTTTGATTCCCTTCAAATATAAAGTGAGTTATTGTTTCAGGGTGGAACTGAACATGCGCTGCCCATCGTCATTTCCGAGATACAGACTGGACAACCCGCGGATCGTTGTGGACAGATATATGTGAGTATTGGGAGGAGAAGTGAACTGGAGAATTTGCTATTAACAAAGCAGACCTATACGGTGTATTTTTTCCTAGTGTGTTTGTAGTTTGATCTCGTTGCTTTTCGGTTGAATACTGTGAATCACGGCTACACGTGGACTAATTTACAACGGACGAACTCTGTTTAGAGGCTTCTTGTAGTTGTATAAGTGAGCTCGTTTTTGAAACCACTTTGATATCATTGAGAAAGTGAATCACTGCTTGCAAATGTCTCAATGAAACCGAAACCTCACCGAATGTTTCCTAAACTCTTCTACGCTGTGAAAAGAGCGCAGTACATTTTGTGAAATATTTGGAGAGGTTTTGATTTTTGTCGATTTCTAACAACAGGTGGTCAATAGAAATCTCTGGCAGTACTACGGAAGATTACAATAGTTTAATGTGAGAAAAGTTCATATTCAGAGAAATTGGACCATCATTCGATGTTCAGCTTTTCAACGTGAAAATATATTGCTCACGTTTTCTCATCTCATTTTTTTAAAGGTGGGCGATGCGATACTGTCAGTGAACGGCTTCGATTTGACGCAGGCCAAACATCAAGAAGCGGTGGACATTCTCAGTAGCCAGGTGACTAGATTTTGTTCAGTAGCTAAAATGTTTCGATGTGACGAACCTTGGCTGAGTATGTCTTGTACTAATCAGCTGATAGAGCGGTGCTTCACTTCAGACACGCGTCTAATTAAAACAGGGCGAATTAACCCAGTTGAGAAAATTGATGCTCTAGAGTTTATTTCGATGATATACTTTATGTCTTTTGAAAAACTGAAACCTAGTGCAGAACGATCACACATGCATGGACAGATATGAGACATGACCGATGATCACCACCTTGTAACGAAGCGACTTGAACGAATAAACGTGAAAACTAAATAGATATATTTGTTTGTAAATTATGTGTTTTTACGAGCAGTGATTTCAGCAAGGCGACCTCCATCTGGAAGTGGTATATGTGGCCCCCGACGAAGATTCCGACGACGACGGAACCGTTCTCATGGAAGACTCCCACGGATGCGTGTGAGTTTCCGTTAATGGATTGTATCATAACCACCGTTGTTTTCAGCTCTGCAGTATAAGTGCATAGTGCTCATTTCATTCAGTTTTTAAAGCCGAGTTGTCTGACTTACGAGCATATTGACTAGTACGAACAGTTACACGTGATATTCCGTAAATTTTGTCCAATTGAGCCAAGTATTATTGAAAATCGAACTTCTTTTCAGTTACAACATGTACAACAACACTTGTGACGAGGCGATGGTGCGATCGAGCCGGTCCTCTGATTTGTCACAACACAACTCGGAAACCAGTGAGGGCAGAACTACCTAGAAATTATGTTCTGTATTCGGAATGTATTCAGTCTTCTCTAGTTTTGCCTTCCTCTTTCACGAAACGTTGTTGTACGATTTCCCCAAAACGCCAACTTCTCGAGTCAATTTATAGTGTTTCAAAACTTTTCCTAAAACATTGTCATCAATACAGAGTCAGTATGGATTCTTTTCAATATAATGTCTTTAGAAAGGCAAGGACGCTATAACTTTTCGCCTCCATACTGTATCTAACCGATTGTAAATTAGAGAGTAATGTATTGTTTGTGGGTCATTTTCTGTAAGAATGACATCCAGGGTAGTCGCACTTCTTGCTCATTACTGGTTATTTATGTACAAATATGTTGTATTTGTGTTGATCCTCAGCGATTGTTCTCCTATTTTGTTTCAGTTCCCACCGCCCATGTCAGTTTTATCATTTGCGCCCCAGCTAGGCGTCAAAAAAATGATTGTAGTTAATAATATGTCTGCGTCGATCTGGCTTTTAATTCGTTCCTGTTCAAAATCTCCCCGTGATTATTCGTGCCATTCTATATTCCGTTTAAACCGAATTGTTTCTCATTCGTACTATGAAGGGCTTTTTTAAATCAACTCTTTTTCGTGCATTTTGAAAAAAACGCTGAACGAATTCCGGCGGACAGTAGAAGTATCTTCGAGTACTGAGTAGTGAATGAAGTACAACAAAGATATATTCCTCATTTTTCGAGGGCAGCGTACCGATATAATCTGGAAAAAAATAGTGGTTTTGGATAACTGTTTTAACGGTCTACAAAAAACTTTGATTCCAACATCTAGAAAGCTTTGAAAAGTCTTTGGCTCTCATGGCTATTGGGAATGTACCAAAAATACTTTTTTCCATCACCATCAGAATCCAGAATGTTTGGTTTTCGTTAGGTTTCATTCAAAAGAAAAAGGCAGTGAACGAGCTTTGTGCAGTGATAGAAACATCTCAATTACTGTCAGTTTGATAAGATCAAGAAAAAACTCGGCGATGAAACATTTTACGAATAGAACGTTGAATCGTATTTCGCGCTTCATTGGTTGTTACAGATTGGAGAGACGAAAAAAAGTCATATACACGAAACGTTTTGGAAATATGAAAGTTAGTTGTATTTCAAGTTAAGTTTGCTGACCGGAGAAAAATGGAAATCAATATGCAATACGTTATGATAACTGAACCGTTTTTGGATAGACTTTGAATGGTCACAGCGTGAGAAAAAGATGTTCGAGTTGGAAAGTATCTGACAAGAAACAGATACAATGTTCACTATTCGACAGATATGCGTTACTCGGCACATGGTTATAGTCTTTTCCACGCAGTAGGCTGTTGAAACTTCATGGCATTAATGATTTGAATAATAATTCTATATTCCAGGAAGATCGGTGTTCATATGCAAGAACAATTGACGATTGGCCGGTTTACTGTAAGTACCCGAATCGTTGTTGTTGTTGTTCGATTTCGATTCACGCCTCAATTTTGGATTTTCCACCGAAAAGCAACAGGATAAAACTATAAACACAGCGGGAGATGGCACCCGTAAGGCTTTTTTGGGGAAAAGCGAACCCTATAAAGTTACGGATAGGTAATAAGGAATTGGTCTTCACCATAAAAGTATAATATTCCCTCCACGCTGGGTTGGCTTTTTCTCGAATTCTCGATGGCGTGGGCTGTAAGCAACGAGGATCGTAAATTACAAATTTATTATCCACGGGAGCGCAGATAACAAACTGTTTGTCGTTACAACTTCCCACTTTTTTCATACCAGCACTTCCGTCGGTTTCTGTTGTTGACGTGATTGTTTACATAACCGTGTTTGTCTACAATGTTGTTTCAATAGGAATCAGAACGGTCGGCGTAGACGGGAAGCAACAAACAAACGTTGCGCTTCATCACACAAATACTATCTTCATACTATGACGTGCTTCGAAACATTTGAAATTCCGCATGTCTAGGCAAGAACACTATTACATATCCTGTTAAGAAAGTATCAAGCGAACATGAGAGGAGAATGAGGGTTCATTTTTGGTCATCATCCTATGAAGGCAAGAATATACTGTATCAATTATCACTGCTGTGTGTTTTCACAAGAGACGCATTCTTGCACGAGCGAAACTGTTGGTTTGTTACATAGGTGTATTTTTCAACAAATTGAACCGAAATCGCAAGGAAAATATATCTATCAGCTATCAAATTAGTCCTGCCTTTGTTAATTCATTTATTTTCTCCCATAATATTTTCCTTATCTTCAAAGACTGTTTGAGCAGCACTGGGTCGAAGGACAATAATTCGATATCAGTTTTGATAGACATACCAGCTACCTACCACTCTAGTATCTACGTGCACAAGCACCCAAAGTATGTACTATTCATGAATCGATTACGTGTTTTGTGTTGGGAGATAGGAAAAAGTGTGTGGTTTAAAGTAGAATAAAAGACATAAGTTCATGTACTGATTTGTGCGAATCTAGGTTAAGCGAAATAGTACTTAGAAAAAACTGATTTAGAAAAAATCCAGTCTAGCCTAATAGTTTTTCACTGAAAACAATGACATGAATGTAGTTGGTCATTAAATCAACTCTGTTAGGAATATTACCGATAAAGGTCAGGCTGGCATATTTGCCAACTAAACTTATGTGCGAACATACACATCAATTTTCTAGTTTTTCTAGAAATTAAATATTTCAGTTATAGACTAGAAGAATTGCGTCATCGCCGTACTATCGTCGCCCATTGTGTGATTGTGTTGTGCCATCTTTCGAAATGAACAAACATGACGTAGAACGAGAACGAACGATTGCCGTATGATAATATGTACTGTAAAGAACGGGTCACCCGAGACTGACTTGAATTTTTTCACTGTGATATCAGCAACAATAATAGTAATATTATTGTTATTATACTGTAAAGAACGGGTCAGTCGAGACTGACTTGCTCGTGTTCTCATTGTGTCTCAAACGATCCAGAGCAACCCGTTCGAATCATTTGCCTCTCTTATCTAGTTCATCTCCGAAAAATCATCTTTTCACTTATCTACATCACTTTTGTACGTATCTGTTATACACAAACACTTTGTCGCAGTCACAAAACTCGATTGTAGTTACAATATATAAAAAAAATGTGAATTAGGCATCGTCCGTACGTTCTTACTAATACAGCTAATCGTGGTAATATCGTGTGTAATATTGTTGAAATTTTGCTTTGTCTTCTGGGTTTTTTCTGTTGAGTTCAGAGGTAGGAAAGATCGTGAGTGATAGAGATCATTACGATAAAACCAGTTTTTCTTCTCGAGTTGGAATACAACTCCAGAACACCTTTCGCGAGAAAATGCACTACTCAATTAAAATCTCATGTACTACCACATGATTCGAATATCTTGAATTTTTCTGCACTTTCAATCATTCTACAATCCAAAACGCTCGCCGTACAATAACGACCTGTTTGATATACGAACTCATGCTAAACGCTAAAGCTTGCCCTTCGCAACATTCAGGACAGTTTACGGTTATCTCTATCTGCTGTGTTTACCTCAAAGTTCGAAAAACTCCTATTTTTAATTATTTGCCCATTACAACTCGCGTCCTCATCGCATTTCCATTTATGTGACATTATTGATCGATAGCATCGAAAGAGCTTATAGCGGCACATGTGAAACATTCATTCGAACCAGTCTCCGCTCAGATTCCGCTTTCAGAGATTCATTTGAGTAGAAGCGAGCGACGATCCTCCTCACCATGTTTTTCTCTGCTACTCAATTGTAACCAGCTAGTACAGGTTGGTTTTCGCGTCCTTTGTCCGAACCTGTCACGCAATATGATCTTTGCTGCGTCTGGTTCTGCGGTAAAAATGAAGTATAGAGAAAAACCCCCACCTGCGCACGCCTATTACAACAGTTTGGTTCTTCATCCTATGGTTGGACATCACCCAACTGATTCGAAAAACGAATTTCTATATAGAGCGAAACACTGAACCACGTCGAACGTGTAGCACATGTCGGACGATGGATATTGGCTGAAGTACTCTGCCTACTTTCTCATTTTACCCTCTTTCTCACAATTTCATGTGTTATTCTTTAATGTATTCTCATATGATGTAGTAGAATAATTCACCTTTTTTTTGAAGTATTGAGCAAACCGAGGTGATACCATCTGTTTCATATAAAACTTTGCTTCACTACTATATTCTCTCATTCACTAGAATATGTTACTAGTATATGCAAAAAGATCGGAAATACCGAACCTCGGACGTAGTCAGAATGCACCTACATTTCTCTATAATGTGTGTGTCAAAGTACATGCGAACCCAGTTCAGATTAAAAATGTTACATTTGTGTACAGCGAATGTTCTATTAGTAAAAAAGTAGCAACTCACTTAATTCTGAGTATTTGATAAAAAGTAATAACTTATTGTTTCATATGTATCAGAGACGAATTAAGAGATCACGACGTGTGACATTAAAACTTATCGCACTGATTATGGAGAAATAAATCACGTTTCGATAGGCCAGATTTCATTTCTTTTACTATAATTTCTGAATGTGAACCAATGTGCCGAGATCATGTCTGTAAATCTCGCGACCGAACCTAATTTGTCCAAAACGGGCCACAATGGTGTAACCTTGAACGACTGCTATCTATCTCTTTCACGTCAAATATGAACAAAGTGTAGAAGAAAGGAACAACTATCTCACAACCATGCTACACTGCTACTGACTATCAATGTTCACGTGAAACGCGTGAAGAACATCATCATCCACACAGGTCTTCACGTTTTACGTGAATATCCTCCTTAGTAAACCTAAAGAGCGAAACGTATATCCATGTAAAACCTTTGCTTTTTCTATCTTTCGACGTGTTCCATAGTTTTCACGTGAATGAAAACTTGACATCGAGTTGTCGAATGTACTTTGTGAGAGCAAAGTAACGTAAAATGATACACTTGACATGAGAAACATACAATGATAAAGTACATAATTTCTGATATTTTCTCACGTTTCACGTGACTATTTCCATTCACTTCAATTGTTTTCTTTCCCGTATGTGACGGTCGATGTTCAAATGATTTGATGGCGCTCTCGGCCATATATCGATCCTCTCACGATCATTCTATATTTGCAGCATTGCTGACAAACGTTCCATTACTTTCATTCAGTATACCCTACGATTGTAGAAGTTGTTTTCTCTTCAGAAAGCCTGTACGGTGTATTTCCCCAGCTAAGTTTGTAGTTTGATGATGTAGCCTTTGCTCCAAATTAGGGCGCGTATCGAAATGAAACTACAACCAAGTTTTGATCCTATTCACAATCACGTTCCTTTCGCCCGCCTTTTCAGCAAATGAAATGGACTGTCTATTCAGAAAAGGTCGCCAACTCACAGGGATAATGAGCGTTCTGTGAACTCGAACACAATTGTAGTAAACAGAACGTGATGTGATGTGAAACGTGATTGATCTGTATTTGATTGTATTCAGTTCTTGTTGCACTTCGATTCGAACTTTGCTATATGGGGTTAAAGGCGACATAACACGTTACCAGTAGTGGATAGTGGTTGAAATTTCCCAGAGGAGAATTGAAAGAATAGTGTAAGGTATCCTCTTGCTCGTTTGGAGATACCTTAGTTTTCGAATCACGCTGTTCCAACGTCATACTTCCGTCTTGTCTTACTCAGTGACAACCAGAAAAACGTTGATACGAACTGATCACAAGATGAAAAAGTCTACATTCCTCAGCCGAAAACCGAAGAAATTGAACCCAATCTCTGATATACTTGTCACTTCCTAACCTATCTTCTTTCATTATTTTGTATCTTGAGTTGGAATATGTTCTACTGAAACGACAGCATGCACTGCTAGCATCATTCACGTTTTACGTGACTTTTCGATTGACATAACGTTATATAAACTGACGAATATCGGTGCGGGCTTGTCTTTTGGTTCTCTTCTACTAGGGTTTGATCTCTTTGAGAGCTTCTCACCTCTCTTTAATGAATCTGAGACAAATCTTTGTTCGTAGTCAGAACATGAACATCTAAATCCGTGCGCTAAATACTTTTAACTTATAACCAGTTGAACATGAACGATATCACCAAAATGGATTTTACCAGTCTCTTAGAAAAGTTGATGGAACGGAACAGAATAATTATTGTGTTTGTTTCTTCAATATTTCAAAACGCTGTTGCAGTTACTCAAGATGGGTGGCAGCTCCAGTCGACCAAAAAAATGCAAACCCGGCTGCTGGACCTTCCGCACTCAGTGAGCTCTTTTTCTTTTAAAATACTTAATAATAGTAATTCATTCGAGCATAGAAGAATACACATGATTCAAGTGACAGATATCGCTTCTTGTTAGGTTCAAAGAAGTTTTAATAAAGTTCTTCCTTCCGTTTTCTACTATATTCGCAGTCCATGGGCAATTATCATTTTCAGCATCGAGAATGATGGTTCGTATACGAAAAAGAGTAACCGTCCGAAAAAGTTGAAGAAGCTAAGGTGAGAGAACTACTGATGGAAATTTCGCTGTGAGACACAAAAACCAATTGTTTTCCTGAAAAAAAAAATATCGGAAAAAGGTCCAGCTCAAACAACATCATTGATCAAGTTGTTCAACTGTCGTTTAATTATAAATAGAAAAACAGTTATAAATTGATACTGATTATGTTTCGTCGCCCACGTAATCTGACGCGTTGTGTAAAGTCGCTCCAGCCTGTGATAGATAAGCTCTCCAAATATAGCAAACCTGACAGTACAGCGAATCAGTCATAGTATCTTAATTAAAACGGGGAATTTGCTCCGTATCCGTACCTAACTGAAATGACTCCAAAAATCTAGCTCTATAACGGCTCCCCATTTGGTATACCCATCTTGGCGCATGTAGAGTTGATTTAATGATAAGTTATACATGGGTTGGTTGGGGAAACATGGTGCATACCGTTTTCAGACCAATACGCGAATTAGAGTAGTTTGCATAGGTGAAGATGCAATGCGCTGCACATGATCCTATTGTCATTCTTCACACTTGACTATCAGGCTGGCGAGTTTCTAGTTCAATAACCGTGCGCGTTGTTGCCGGCTTTTCTGGACGTATTCAAACATTTTTTCAACCGATTTTTTTTTTAATACACAAACGTGAAGTCATTCTGAACGCGGAAAACACAAAGAGGGCCGTGAATGATCGAATGTCTTATGCGTACCTCACCTGACTGTAGGGTTCGCTCTCTTCTAAACAAACCTATGCGACGTATGTTGCTATATACCGCTGTGTTTGTAGTTCGATCTCATTCCGTCCTGTTTGCAATTAGTAACTGGCGATATCGAGTTTAACTACAACTCAGCTGTAGTCATTTCCTAAACTAAAAGTCTCAACCTTTCTGACATAATTGAAATAAGTTATTCTCGGTTTCAGACTGAGTTCGGAGTCGTCGACCGGTTACAAATGGGACGACATTCCGACGCCGAGCATGTCCGACCACAGAGACAGCGAGATCCCGCAGCCGCCCACGCAGGAGAAGCTGCTGCAAGTACGTTCAGCAATTGAGCAAGACGAAGCAGAGCATACGTACGTATGCTGGAACACCCCGGAAGTGTTGCGCCAACCTGCGTCTCTTGCTTCTTGCCTAGACTGGAGTCCCGCGTGGGACGTAAGAGCCGAGAAATAGCGTATGTTTGAAGACACGCAGGTTAGGATGGACAGGTCGAGGATGTACGTGAATACGGCCCCTGGTAGTTGAACGGAACTGGAAGTTGATGGAAGGTACTCACAGGAGGCCTCGGGAACTTTTAGCAGATGAAAAATACCCTAATTCAGTACAAAGTATAGCTGTTAGAAGTTTCATTCACGTTTTTCTGCTTCGGAAATACGTGAATGAAGAGTTTTTCCGTTTCGGAAATGTGAATATGGTTTTGTGGGACGAATAAAATAGCTGTGATAGTTCATAGAGGGCTAAATGGCTGTCTCGAAATACAACGTTGGTGAAGTTAACTCACAATTGACTGTGTATCACTAATGGTCCGCAGCGGAAATAATGCACGTGAGACACTTCATGTGATCAGTCTACTCTACGCCATTTGCATTATCGTTCACTCCCTTTCTCCAGTTGAACATGTGTGACGAGGTGACGACCCAGAAGTTTGTCATGATGTGATTTGAAGAGTTTTCGTTAGTTGATTGAACTAATCTTACTCTTCTTTAAACAAACCTGAAATGTAAATGAACTTTCAACTTGCCCTTCAAGAACAGTTGGTCGAACTAGTGATAACGTCTCAATCAGAATGAAACAAATATGAGTAACACACGAGAGTACATAGGGTTCTGAATTCAATCAATACAAACTTGTTAAGTTATTTGGTACATGGATAGTTAGTAGTTCTTGTGAGTGTATGGAGTATGGCGAAGGTTTGACCGATTTGGAGTTGTAGTCTGATCTGTCGAACACTTTCAGATAATGCATAGAGACCCAACTATAGTCTGTTTCACCAATCGATGACTTTCTACAGTAATCTTTCAATTATTCAAGGACATTTATCTAACCAACTAACAGACTTTGAGATTCACTGTTTTCTATGTCTGTAGTAACCAATGTGGAAAACGAAATCACGAAGTTCAAACTGTTTACAAAACCTACAACATTTGAAAATTTACCTGAAAGATTTACAATCTTACTGTAGAGGGCTATTGTTGCGTGAAACAGACTATACGAATGCCGCGGAAATGAGAGAAAGTATCGTTTTTGCATGCGTTAAGTCATATACTGTTAGTCTATTGCACTGTCACGTGAAATATGCTAAATACAGCAGAACTCAGAAACGTGCATGACAAAGTGCACGTTGCCTCATCAAAATGTTCACTTTACGTGACTATTCAGTTTACTTCTAGTATATTGTACCTCCATGGTTCAAAATCATCGTTGCTTCCAGATGATCAAGTGCTTTCCGTTCCCGACGCCTCGCTCCTCCCCGACCAGTACTCCCATGTTGTCCTGCCGGAGTCCGCACACCAACTCAGAGGAGCTGGACGCCGATCAACTGCCAACAGATCCCAACGGATTCTCGTCTGCTTTCGGGAAACTGGTCCAGGTTCGTTCAAACTACAAACTACAACGCAAACATATTGACGACAAAAAACAGTTCATGTGCTTTACTTCTTGTACCAAATTACAACATAAACATATTGAAATGAACAGTAGAACAAAAACATGGTAAACTACCAGTAGTTACATGTACTACCATACTAAGTACCTGCACAAGCGACCTGTGATTCAGACAGAAAGTAAGATTAGACCACACATTTTGAAAAAGTAGTGCTGGTGCTCTTACATTGTGTTTTTCCTCGTCTTCTCTCAGAGTTCACCATCTGGTATCCCGTTACGAAGCAGCCTAATCACCCCAACCTATTTGTTTATTGAGCATGTCCGTGAGGCGGGTTGAGGAAGGATATAAGTACATAGATAGAATAAAGTAACACTTAATGACTCTTGCACTATGACAAAATGAAGGCTCCTATGACAAAATGAAGGCTCCTATGCGTGATTCTGTTAGAAATGTAGCCTTATAACTAATTACCGAAAACGTGAAAAACGTGAAATTAGGGCGAGCGACTTGAGAACGAAAGCAATTTTGTCATACCACTTCTGATAATTGAACAAAGTATGTACAGTGAAATATGAATGAACCACTAGGGTAGTATAAATTAGTCAGAATCGAGACGTGATAAAATGAGAGAAACAGTTCTTGGTCTTTGCCTCGGTTCCCCTTTCTTTCCATTCCCATATCTTGTCAGTTGCATTGACGTAGGCAGGGGCGATAACGAAAACGCTAGTTTATCACGGATTTACCGAACTTCCACTAGATGAATTGGTTAAGATAAATGTTTAATGAGCAACCTAACAGAATCCAAACCAAACCGAAAATAGACCCTACTAGCCGTATGGAAGTCGTTCGAAGAAAGGCAGGGCAGAACTCTACAATCAACTCATTTCTCCTGTGTTTGTAGTTTCGTGTGTTTCATTCCGATGCGTTCCAGTCGTGATACGAAAATATAGGTCAGGACTCCGATCCAACTACAATTCTGATGTAGACATTTCTTTTAGACCGATAAGACACGTGTAACGTGAAAGCATGAGGACACTTTACCCTCACCTTGACACAATACCCTAAATTAGAAGGAAAATAAAGTTTGTATTGTAATTACTATCTTATGTTGACCAGATTATTGTGCACGGTTCGTGAACTGTTCGGAAGGTTCACAACTACCGTAATTTGTAAAATCGAGGTAAACTTTCTTCTCTGTAGAATCTGGAAGCAACTTTTTTCCAATCACAGAGTACGACTGTTCTCGTAAACATCTCTTTCTGAACGTTTTGAACTATCTACTATAGCTCATGAACTGACCTGACTCCTTTTTCGAAATTAGAAATGAAATGAATGATTGTTCCATAAATGTATGCTATTATTAGCTCGAACAGTGATTGAAAACAAAATAGGAGCTCTGTTCTGGCGCCAAAAATATTTTCCTCTCACTATCGTTGTGAATTTGTTTGATTGTACTTGATTACACGTGCAACGGTATTTGAATAACAGAAAACTCATCGGTTCAGCACAAACAAAGTGGTATACTTTACACAGATAAAAACGAAAACACTCCAAACCTCTTCTGCAAAAGCGAAATAATTTCTGCCTAATAGAATGAAGCTATGAATCGTCAAATGAGGGAATAATGTAACAAGAGTCTTAGAAAAACAAAGTACTCCATGTGTCTGTAAGAAAAGAGTACAGTTGTAACCTTTGTTTCTAGTTAGTTGTAATGGTTCTCCCTTCCCCAATTCGGAAGCTTGAAAGGTTATTTGTGTCTGACTACCAGTTAGATGGCGTTCGTTGATAAGCAAAAACCGGTCACAACTAGGGACTCATCAACCAAAAAATGAAAACCAAACGTCGATGTGATTCCTTTGTGATACCATTTTTCAACATGATCATCCTCCTGCAAATGTTGATTCAGTGTGTTTGTCAACGCGCAAACTACATGCAATCGCGATCATCGATCTCACTTTAGTGTGAAAAAGCGAGAACGCATGACTAATACTTCCGCTCATCAAAGCTTACTCCATACGGCGAACAGCTGGCATGATGACAACCTAGTTGTGCCAAATGAGGCTTATCGCGAGCAACCTGTTGTGACGAGAACACTCGCATAGCATCATACCTGTACCAATCACGTGTAGTGCAGAGGGGGAGGAGTCTAGCCGCTATCGCGACTCCCATTTTCATCGCCGCGCCGCCCCGCCGCCGCACCCTAGAAGCGAACCGACCCACACAACTTGGCAGTCCTGTCGTCCCCGCTTCTACCACGTCTAGCGAAGATTCGCTCCATCGACCTCTCCTTCGACATGACGGCCGTCGAACCGAAGCCGCGTCTCGCCCAGCCGACCACCGTACTCTATCCGAGTTCCCGACAATACCTGCAGCACCTCAACATCAATCACCACCAACAGAAGTACCGCGAGGCCTGCATGAGACTCGGAAAACGCGTATTCGGACAACGGTCCTACTCTTGTTGTGATGAGGTCAGTCGCTCACCTCGCAAACTTAATCAGAAACTGAGCACCGTTGAAGTTGTGAGTTCCTACCTATATTTTGAATACCTCTTGTTGTGATGTTATGTTTTTCTCGAACACTTTTTTCCCCGTAAACTAGGACCGGTTTCTAAAACATGGATTCAAAATGCAAAAAGCGCCTCTCACCCTGGCTCGATATGCGTTTGTTTACATAACAAAACTGATCGTTCTTTGTTCTCGCTTTCGCTTGACGTTCAACGAATTTATTACTCTGACGTCTTACGTTAAAGAGTGAAATTACACCGAAAAGTGGGTATGAGGCTCGGACTCTGCCTCCAACCCACACGGACCAAACTACAATCACATAAGAACAAGACGACATAATCGTGTCTGCTAGATTTTTCATAACGCAAACTCTTCTCAAATCAGATTTTTCAACATTAAACCGCTAAACAGATGTTGAAAGCAGATGTTATTCTAGTTGTTTCTTAATTTTTATGTTTTCTCAAAAAATTATGTGATGGTCCGAGTGTATCAGTACAATGTTTACCCTTCTGCTGCGGTTGTCACTCTCCTCCCACCAACCAGCGCTGCACTTTTTCAAATGCAAAAGTACATGCTTACTTACTAATTTTGAGATCTACAACTTGCTTGGCTACTCAAAAATGGATTGAACCCAATTTTAGTGCATTTGTATCTAATTAATCCATTTACATTTCATCGGTTAAAGCATCCTAAAGCATCCCACCTTTTTATGTGTTTTCTACCGAATTTCTACGTACATTTTGTGAATGAAAACCCAATAACCTAGAATGTTTGAACGCTGCCTGAAAATGAACTTTGGAAAACTCGATCGGCATTTTGATCATGCGAAATAATACGAAACAACAACAACAGAAATTGTTTACTTGCCGTTGGCGAACTCTTTTTTCTCTTTGTTGCACTCCAGAGATGAATAATAATTTGAGAAACAGTGCGCTTATTAATTTTTAAAGTTTGAACAACTCGTCCATGGAACTTTACCAGTTTTCTGTACAGGTGACTAATCAGCAGAACTGGGTGATTGTCCATTATGTATCATTATGGGTCACGTTACCATTGATTCACCGAATAAAAAGCAATGATTTTGAGAATTAGGTCTCGTTCCCACCTTCGTTCCCAAAAGTTCCCATTGCCAAACCATGCGGGGTCAAATATCACCCAAATGATGTGAGATGGAACAGAATTGTAAGAGGATTAACACACGCTCTCACCTACTTACATTGCGCTAGATAACATGAGAAGACTTTCATTTGTTTTGTTACCGCCCTTTGTTAGCTCTGAAATAAGTTACGACTCACAACTGACGCAGCAGATTCTCGCCTCAAATTATGGATTTGAATAAGCATTTCACAACCACCTACCAAGTTCTTTGAGTTTGTCAACATTGAAAATTCATCAATAACTATTCTTGTGCCATCATGCACAATTCAGAGGAACGAAACCTATCCAGTTAATCGAATACCAAGGTAGTTTTGTAGTGTTAATAAAGTATGATTAGTTAATTGATAGTTTCCAGGTTTCTGTGGAGACCATGGCAATAACTGCCCTACCGATGGATGTTTGGTTACAAGAAAGATTGAAGAAATGGGTTCAACTGTCCGGTCATGAAGGTTAGCTTCACCTACAACCTTTATTACGTTGGAACAAAAAACCCGTCGTACCGTATTTTCCTCCGCGTGGGTGCAGTCTAACTGGTTACTGCTCTTCGTAGAGATCTCCATGATTTAAGTAACTCTTAAGTTCACTATCAAGTCTGTATGTGATAGCACTACCGTTTATCATACTTATCGATGGTTCAAGGACTGCTAATGTAAACAAAAACAATTTCTTGAACTAGCGCGGACGAGCTTGCAAATGGCCGAGAAGATCAAGAACGAGATAAGGCTCTATCGAACCCGACAATCTACTCTTTTTCTATATGATTTGTTGAAACGCCAAACCAGTGAAACTGTGCAATGGGGCCACATTCATATTTAAAACTATCGACGTGTGGTTGTGTGTAAAACAACAATATTGATTTGATTTCATATCTACTCAGTATTCCGTAATAATTCAGAACAAAATATGGTACAAGCAGTTGAACATGACCGTTTTGTTAATTTGTTTAATCGACTCCTGCGAGTTTTTTTTAGCTTAGTTTTTATGAGCATAGCCAAAAACATTGGCCAGCCGGCTCAGGTTTACTAAGTTTGTTGGCAAGTTTTGAACTGCTGAACCCACAGTTCTGTGCGTTTATTGTTTGTGAAAAGATGGAGTACACATGATCCCAGCTGATAACGAAATAAATAGGTCTCACGTGGAAAACGTAATGGAACTGAATTCACGAGACGACCAATACGGTTATCTTTGGGCTCATTGATGTGAGACTGGAAATCAATACCATTGTGAAATACTTCAATGAGGAGGAATCTTTTATAACGAACTTTGAGAAGAGAGATATAGTTAGATCAATTTCAGGTAGTATCGTGCCTGCCTCCTGTCAAACCCTCTACAAAAAACAAGCGGGCTCTTGTAGTGAAGCTAGAGCATACGAGTGCATTATGAAGGATGCGCATTTGGAAGGAATGACACCCAAATTCTACAAGGAAATACAGAAAAACGAAGAATGTTAGTTTCCTAATAAAGACATAAATTATGAAGAAGTAAATTGATAACATCAGCTCGAACTACCTGACTATGACTTTGATTATGGTTTGCAAAGGCAAACCATAATGGTTTTTCAGTGTAAGTACTTGATTTCATCTCCTACAAACACCGCGGTTACTAAATGTGCTAACATATTTTCCCAGAGTGGTTGACTTGAAGAAAACGCATGAATTATCTTCATATGAGCAGACAACTAATTTAATTCCAGTATTCATTGAAATCGAGGATTTGTTACAACAATTTGCTGAACCATCCAAAACTGCCATCATGGATATCAAAATTGGTACTCGGTGAGTTTCCATGATTTAGACATTGAAGTTTTTACTACCCGCGAAGAACGGGAAGTGTCAATAAGGATGTGTGTCATAATAATTCTACGTTTCTTGTTCCGTAGGTTACAGTTGAACTTCGATGATATACTAAACGCGTTCATCAACAAGTTCCCATATAAGACATGGTTATTGAATAGGACCGTAGTAGAAAATTAAATGTTTTAAAACAAAAAAAGGAGGCCTTTTCACAATGTTTAAAATGAATACAATTGTATACTTTTATTTCTGCAGAACTTTCCTCGAATCGGAGGTGTCGAATACGAAGAAACGCAGTGACTTATATGAGAAGATGGTTGCCATCGACCCCGAGGAGCCCACCGAGGATGAAAGAAAAACGGGAGAAATAACGAAACTGCGATACATGCAGTTCCGGGAGCGGGAGAGCAGTTCGTCCCAGCTGGGATTCCGAATTGAAGCCGCCAAGGTACGCAATAGGATGTCCACAACTATAGACAAGTTCGTCTTGAAAACAGCAACGAAAACAAGTTGCAAACACAGACCGAAACGCCATGTTAGCTTATGGACAAAATGTCTATATTTCTGTACCCAAACATGTTTTTCGCTATTCCATGTACCACCAGCATACCTCCATTTGTCTAAACTTCGCTGCATCAAATAATTCTACTCACATTTTGTTGCAAAGTTCGATTTATTATACGGAACTACTAAGCATATCGATCATGACATTACATAGGTATTAATTTTTTTGTTGCTTGCACACCATTTGTGCGCTTTCAGATGCCCGGCGGATGCTTACAGAAAAACTTCAAAAAAGTTCGAACGTACGACGATGTGACACGGTCACTGATCGACTTTTTCGGCGCCGACCGCGCACGGGTACGAGAGGGACTTTTGGCCCGATTGAAAAAGATGAGGACCGCCGTTGAGAGAAGCACCTTCTTCGCCTGCCATGAGGTAGTCGATCTACGCAACTATTCTACCATATAAAGTTTAAAAAGTTGAAGTTTTCGATTACAATTTGACATTTAAGGATGTATTCCGGTTTGCTTCAATTGAAATCAAGCAAAAATATCTGGCGAGTAAACTTGGGGCGAATTGTACTTCTCCTTTTAGGGAAAGTTTCCGGAGCACCCCACTTCTGTATTTTACTCAAAGTCCGCTCCAAAAAAGCTGATTCCCTATTTCAATCTGCCCAGTTTCACACCTGAAACCCCTAGTTCGTGTTTCACAAATTTCATCTTGCAGATAAACGTATATTTAGTTACCTTCATTACTAGAAAATATTGAATGCATTTGATGAAGTCTTGAAGTCTATGTTTTGATCTTGAACAAATATCAGTGTGTTCGCCAAAGGCCGGTGAAAGTCTGTACAAAACACTGGAACCACTAGCTCACCGTTTCTATTGTAACTATTTCATGTATATCTCAGGTGGTCGGAAGTAGTATATTGATCGTACATGACGGAGAAAAAGTGGGCTGTTGGATGATCGATTTCGCCAAATCGCATATGGTGGACAGCGCCCGGAAGATGAACCACCGCAGCACGTGGTCACCTGGGAACAATGAGGACGGATATCTACTCGGCTTCGACAATCTCATTCAGGTTAGGGCCACAGAAAACGAGGCTCCTGCACGTCTCAACTCGAGCTTAAGCATAGTATACTCCGTCCCTACTGATGCTCCTACAGTATGACTACAGAACTTGTAACAACAGTGCCTAAGTCTCCAGTAAGAACATTTATTGAAAATCTGTTTCATTGTTTTGACACAATTTCAATACACAAGTTCAAGTATTTGTTTTCTGCCTTTTCAAACTGTTTTTTTGCAGATTCTCGAAGAAATGCCGCCGGTAGGAACGTTTCCGGACGAAGAACAGAGGTAACACCCATCCGGATGTCTTCCACGTATGATCTGTCTACCAGCCTTCTCTTGTCATAATAGTTTGTACCTCGGCGATTTCACAAATCTCTCACGTTATCATTTCCAACGGTTGAACACGAATGTCAATTGTACAATCATATTGTTGTTGTTGTTTATCCATTCATGCCGTGGCGGAAGTACAATTGACAGTCATTCCAACCAGGTCTAGCATAATAAATCGCTCCATTCACCGAGCCTTCCACTCAATCACGTTTGCTACTGTTCAATTTCCTACATATCTAGCACCTAGCTCATTCCTGTACAACTTGATAGTCAGTGTTGTGAAAACGTTGTGAACTACCTAATCGTCGTCCTACGATGCGAAGGAAGAAAACCACGTGAAACCACGTAAACCACGTAAAACGACTAGCAATTCAAGATATCACACACCTACTACTGCAGGGTCCTCATTCTTTTCAAACTTTCATTTGATATGACTACGAGTATGGTTGAATCCTTCTTATTCGTAGGATCAAATTTGTGGACATTATAGCAAAAGTTTTCGGAAGACTAGTAAGGCTCAGAGATTCGTTGTGGGAGATTGTTGTCCGCTTGAAGACGTACCCGCGCAGAGAATATACCACTGCTGAATGTTTGTTTACGGGTGAAATTAAATTATGAGTGGTACATAGCATACTTGACATAATTATCAAGCAATTTCAACGGTTGTTATTTGCAAGCTTTTCGTAAGCGACAAGGTTAAGTATAAATACATGTTGACAGTTTTTCACGCTTTGAATAGTTGAAGATGGCTTGATTTTATGTGTTAGGTTTAGTTTCCTTTGTTGAAAACAAAACATAGAAGCGATGCCACTCTGCATGTTCTTAGATATGTCGTAGTTTCACGTTTTCTTCTCAAATCGTTTGTTTGCTGTTTATTCACCTTTACATGTGATCAATAAATATGAACATATAATGTATTCACACGGATTTTTGACATTCAAAAGGTTTCGAGGAGCTTTTAGACTCTGGCATTGTGTTCCAAAACTTTCGAAATTACCCCTCCCAAAGTCTAATTGTTCATGAGAAAAGTTCATCTAATCATCTGACGGTCCACTGTATGAGGTGACGGATATGGGTGGAGCATTGGGGTGGTTGACCAAAAGCTCGTTTCATGACTTCGGAAACTTCATAATTCATGAATGTGAGCCACAACGCCACGGCACCAAACTACAAACTCAGCGGGATAAGATTTACCCTGTGTGTAGTATTTGCTTTTCTCCAAAGCAACTCCATACTGTGTGTGTTTCATTAAAGTGCAGTGTTTGTAGTTTAATCCCGCTCCTTTTCGCTGGAAAATCGTTTATTTTGACGTTCGTCGAGATAAAACTACAACGAATATCTGGTCCAGGAAGCTTGGTTTGAGAAGATCGAAGAGTATATGGTATAGTCAAACTCGTTCCTATTGAGACTCCTACCGTACGCATTGGATCTTTTGAGATACTGCTTTCTAGATCAATTTTTCGAGTATCAGCATCGAATTTGAAAGTCGTTAAACTTCCGATATAATTTACGTATTTTATACGTGCTTACAGTTTTGTATTCCTACTGTAGGAGTGTCAGTAGGAATGACAGACACTATATTCCCACCGAGTTCTGATATGTCGCTGGACACGTGTGTGAATGAGGGGAACAGAGTCAGTTGCCCGGTCCCGCCCTCCCCCAGCCGGACACTCGGCTGCACCACACATGCCGCCGTACACGACACTTGTTACCAGTTAATTACAACATCATTATCCACCGCTTCACGTGTCAATCACGTCACGTGTTCATCAGTCACGTGTTGAATCGCGAATAATTCTATTCTTTTCCATTATTCGTACCAACATCTATGGCGGATGGCGCTGTTCCCGTTCACCCTGCCACTTATCCTCTCCTCCATCACATTCGACCTGCAGTTGACACATCTCAAGGTTCGTTGTAGTTTGATGTCTTTCTTGTAGTCTGATCTCATTGTTGTAGTCTGATCTTATAACACACCACATTTGTTGATTTTTGACCAAAAATGGACAGGATCAAACTACAAGAACAGTGGGATAAGACCACCTACACCGTATAGACTTTTATTGAAATGATCAAACCCCGTTCATGTGCATACAGAGCGTGATATTTTGAAATTTGGAGAAGAGCCATTATGTTTCTGCTTTGAACAAAGTGTAAGTTTCCTACACGCAAATGAACAAGCTTCGCGTTGTCGAATTCACCTTTGTTCTTGAACCGAAAAATGACCCATTTACATGTTTCAGATAGTCAGGTCTTATATAGTTTCGGGTGACACATCCAGAGAAACTCAAAAACATGCAATATTGGATGGCTACAAAATATATTTAGCCGACTAACAGTTTGTAGAACTCAGCCATGAAAGATCTCTGACATAGTTGGAAACTTGAAATCTTTCCTATAATTTCCTTCGGAGGAATATTTATTGATTACTAGCAAATAGCTTTCAGTTGTTTTGATCGGTGAATGCACATTGGAAAGTGCACCGTATTTGTTGCCATATCCAGTTTGTGGTTTTTCACGTGACTGTACGTACCTTAACGTGACTAATATCTAATAATAAGTACAGATATGGATAGATTTTTCATTTCAGGGTACCCCTCTGACGATTATTTCTCCTACTCGCAATATTTCCCTGTCAATTGTCGGTCATACTATCGTGGCCGATAGTATTCGGATAGCGCCCATTCAAGTATGTGCCAAATTATGTTATTCAATCCCTAGAGATCAGGCCTATGGCAACAAAAGGGATTTGTAGTGGAAAGTCCATTGAACTTGCACAATACTTCAGTAAATAAATTCTTTTAAACTGGATGAGTGGTCAATTTTTCTTACGTTCTGAGATTTAGTTTTTCCCTGGGTTAAATTTACTCGAGGTCCTCAATTAATCGAATAGAAGCATGTTAATTCATTGTTTAGATGTTCCTGATAAGTTTGATATTATGAAAAGATTGTTCAGGTTGGTCAACGCGTTTCTATTTCGATAGAGTGTTTATCCGATACATCTGTGTATTTTGGCACGGCAAACAACAATGCTCTCGTGCACTCCCCGTCCTTATGCACCAAGTCGCACGGTAAACACGTTTTCGCGAATCAAAATTAGTAATAATTGTTCAAAAACAAATTCATCCCTCATATATATTCTCCATGAAAGTCCACCGCCATTGTATAGACTAATGTTTTTGTTGCCCGCGTGGCCAATACATGGATTAAATTAATGTAAACCAACACAAGGCGTTGTTTTAAATGTGGACCGAATGGAGGAAAGGGCGGATTCTCGCGAAGTTGAAAGCAAACTGGAATCTGGAATAATCCTGAGTTGTAGTTTGATCTGCATACATATCGGCATACATAAGTTTGCAAATTTCGATTGAAACACAGTAAGATCAACCTATAACTCATCAGACTTGACCAACATGCTGAGTTGTCCTGAGTTTTCAGGGGTTTAGCCTATTCTGAGGCTGAAGTTGACTGAAACTGTTTATGAGTAGATATCCTCATCCTCGCCATACTTTCAGGAATATTCATTGATGAATCGCTACTATTTGGTTGCATATCAAGTTTATACCAGGCTGATCGGTTACTTCTGTCCAAACTATGCGGGTTTGTTCTTATTTCATTGTCCCGAATTGCCATTGATGTTGTTTTAGTTGTTCTGCTCACGGTTGACTGACGTCGCGTCAAACAACTTGTGAATGTCTCCAGAGACATAGTTTCTTTTTGACTACACCAGAAACACGGAAAGAAATTAGTATAGTGGCCACATCTTCTCTGTAGTTTGATCTCAATACCCGCTATAACGTACGAATTCCAACAGAAAATCAACGGGGTCAAACTACAAACACATCAGTATAGAGCAGCATTCACCGTATGACTCGGAAAGCGAACCCTGTAGTGCAAGCGAATCGAACGTGAAGGTGTAACGTCGATCATTTATCATCACTCTGCACGGCCATAATACACACTGAATGTATGTGCTCGCGAGACAGCTTTTTTCCACCCCATCCTAAATAAAGTGATGTGAAAGGCCTTGAGAGAGAGATATTACCGATTACACTATACATAGAATATTTGTACATATTTGTATTATACATATTCATACATATTTATACTGATGATTAATATCATACATGAAGAGTTTCGTTCTGCGCCCCTATGCAGAGATTTTCCAGACTGACATTCGAACCAGTACTCACACTAGCCAATGCAATATTTCAATTGAGTTCTATTTCTGAGAACTGTGCATTTACTTTTTTACACCTGTACCTAAAACTTGTAACCCTGAACATTCAGTGGCTTTATATTTTTCATATACGTATTTTTGGGGAAAAATATCCACCTCAGTTAACCACGAATGGTTAATCAGTTAACTTTCTGTCTACCTGTTCTTCTAGTATCTCAGAGAATGCTGAATAGCACTGGATTTCAATGAGTTTTTTGCCTCGATGGTATATTTTCTTGAAAGATGTGTTTATTAGCTGGAAATTTGCGACAATTCGGCAGCGCGGCAAAGCGGTGATTTGCTGGTCTCGGAATGTCTTTCGGCACCTGTGTCTCATTATGAGGTCTCTGCTTATTACCCCGGGGTGCGATGGATAGATTACAACTCAGGGCTCCAATGATGCATCGTAAACTAAGAGCGACGATGAACAAAACAACAATCCATTTCATTCTAATTAATGGCTCCAAATCAGAACACCTCAGTAGGCGCATCGAACCGTCTTCCGATATGTATTCAAGCTGCTCAAATTGTAGAACACTACTTAGAGGCTATCAAAAGAGATTGAACCCTTGTATAGTTTCGTGAGGTTATTTGTATTTACGATTATTAGTAGTTTTCTTTTGTAATCCATATAAAATGTCTGAAAACAACACTAAGAGTTTCTGTGTGCTTAGCAATTGGAGTTTAATGTGCTCTTGGAAGTTTTGCATTCATCCCGTTGAGAACATATACCCCCCAAGAAGCTATTTCGTTGGAGGTTCATTATAGTAGAAGAATGTGCGGTATTAGGGAGGGTTCGCGGTTATTTATTATTCTCATTAGAATGTAGCGATGCTAGTAGTGAACGGAACTCACGTGAAAAGTGGGCGAATAATAGGTAGAAACATTCTCTTCAGAATTCAAGAGAACACTTCGGACAATAAGTTGTTAAAACCTAATAAGTTTTTTCTTGACTTTACTAAGATATTAGTATGTCTTCTTTGTTTCGGAATACCAAAGAGGCACGGAAAACACTAAAAATATATCAATTCAAATAGTTTCAATGAAAAATCTGTTAAGGAATGGAACGCCGGAGCAAACTACAACTTCTCAACCGGGTACACTTCAACCAATTTATGTGGCGGAACCACTGGAGGTTAGCAGCACAGAAACAGAAAAAAATGAAATTCCGTTAATGACCTTTTGGGAGAATTAGTTTTACGATCAAGTGTTCGGAAATGAAAACAGAACTTGTGATTCCATTCATACAAAAACGTGTACTCCGGAAACGAGTTTTTTTAATATTTTGATTCCACTATTTCAAGGTAAACGAAGGTGGCTCAATGCCTTTACAATGGAAAAATGTCTACATGTTGCCTGAACACTCGCGTCTCAATATATCCAATACGGACATTTTGTTCTCGGTTAGTTTGTGATTGTTGTAATACACACGAAGCAAATAGAACAGTCTAATCGAACGTTAAGAAACAACAATTAGAAAACAAACAAACGAGATAATTAATTACGCTCTTGAAAGAACAATAGTTACTAAGTTGAGTTGGCACCGTTTCGGACTCTATTATTTGAATGAAACAATGTATTATTTATTCATTATTATAGAAGCATTATCAATTAGCTTAGTTGAACACTTAACTCAAAAAAATTAGTGTGTACTTCACTTTGTACTGCCTCGTATATGCCTTCGACTGTACAGTCTGAATGGAATATTGTGGTAAAGAGTGATAATTTTACTACTAGAGGCGTTAAAACGTGAAACGTGAAAAACGTGTAATGTGTCTCAGGTGGTGGAAGGTCCTCAACATGGTCAATTGCTGTTGGATGGAAAACGATGTGCTGCATTCAACTACGCACACCTACTCTCCAGAAGCGTTGTCTATCGACACGACGGCAGTGAAACGGCCCACGACGCTTTCGAGTTCCAGGTTAGTCTCATTCTTTCTGGCAATTTTCCCAGAACACAGACATTGAAGTCGGGAAGAAGGTTAAAATCAACCGCTTCAAATTGTTCTGTGCTATATATTTTTCTCTCAATCGAAAGAAGAACGTTTTTTTTCATAATGATCGATCCACGGTAGTCTATGGTTCATACTATATCGTTCCTACCCGTCAAAACTTTGACTGGGCTCTGGAATCCCAACAAAACACTACAAAAAAAAACAACTTCATCGTATAAAACTAATTGTAAGAGTGGTTTTCCAGCTCGAAATCAACAGCAACTCGGTGGATTTTCCCTGGTTGGAAACAAAGACATACACGATGAAAATACGTATAAACTCGGTGAATGACGCCCCGGAGCTGGTGGAGACCGAGGCTGGGCATCTGATCAAGATATCCGCCAGTGGCAGGTATGTACTGTTCTCTCAAGTTATATCTCCACTCTCTCTCAGTCTCTCTCTCTTTCTCTCTCTCTTTCATTCTTAATTCATTTTTCTCTCACTCACTCACTCACTCACTCACTCACTCACTCCGCTCCCCCCCCCCCCCCTTCCCACTGTCTCACTCTCTACATCATCAGAAAATATGTGTTTTTCTGTTAGTGCTGCAGAATATATATTTTCTTCAGTCGGCTTCTCTCCTCGGCACATCTCCTTCTCTCAGACCAGGATGATGGACCGGATAAGGTGAATCGTTACTATCAAAGTTTGTAACTGGTTTACCCCTATGAAATTTGTAAACTATGAAGTTTGTTTAGAACCTTATTAGTTTATTCGCAATCTATAAATCTGCAACAAAAAAGAATCACATAAAACGTGTCCTTTGTGTGTGGTATTGCTAGTAGTATTCGGGTACACAAAAACAATTTTTTGCACACGTTGTCAATCTTCCCATCTAATAACAGAAAAACAAAAGCAGTTTGTTCTTCACTTTTCTACCTTCTTCATGAACTGCATTAGGTGAGAGTTCAAGTCGTGGAGTCGAGAGGAGTTCATCTACAAATCGACAACAAAGTTGTGTCCGAGTTCACCCAAAGACAGCTGATCAACAGAAAGGTAATCAATACCTGTAGTATGTTTATATTTTTGTGTAGTTTATTTGGTTTTATGGCAATCTATGTAACATGCTTTCCTCGAACCTCGAAGCACACTCTGTTTGCTACTCACAGAAAACACTTCAACAAAGTTTTCACTAGGTTTGTATCTTATTTGCCAATGTGTGATGGCTGTGAAATTACAGGTAGAAATAAAGGACGAGGGAATATTCGAAAAAGGCGTTCTTCGGCTAGTTGCCCGCGACGCTGACGAGAGATCAAAGGTGACAACTTGACAAGTTGTGTGCCATTTTTATTGCATTTTTTCGATTCTCAACTAATTATTCATATTTCAACAGTGATGTTGAGGTAGATTAGTTTATAACAGTAATAATAAACGTGTATTTCTGATGTTTATTTCTGATGAAGTACAACTATATGATAAATTCGTCTACTTCATCACACTTTCATTAAAGGAGACCGGAGAGCAACACGGTTTCTCGTGAAGCTGCCGTATCCTACTTTTGATTGGACGCGTTGCGTGTCGCGCGGCATTGTCATGTGAATGTCACGTGGACTGATCAAACTATAATATACGAGTTATTTGTGCTCTCTGATCTCAGTACAGTAAAAGCAGCCCGAAACAGAACCTCTGCTCAAGTTTTGTTCCGTTCTCCTTTAACCAAACTTTTTTACCAGGTTCTAACCTTGAATACGGTGAGCACTGCTATCGAAGTGAGGATGGCTGTGAACACCGGAATTCGTCTACTTCATCACTCGTCGGCCCCCATCACCGGCCAGTACGTTCATAAATCACGTTTCTTCCATCATATGACATCTCAATGCTGAATTCATTCAAACACAGTATGTTTTGTTTCACAAGGACTTTTTGTATGGATTTTCGAAGACACCAAAGTTGTCTCGAACCAGAGTCGAAACGATTCGGACATCTTTCACTGAGCAAATAATTCATAGAACACTACAAAAAAACGTGGGAATTATATCGAGAGCATACGACTGATAAAAATAATTGGGGAGAAAATAATTTTTTTAAAGAAATCTGTCGTTCTCCGTCTCCGTACCAGAAATTCCTCTATTCTATTCGATGGTCGATCTTCCTGATCATGGTGTGGTTGAATGTTCACCAGAAGCGGGACATTTCGCGGTGTGCAGTCAGTTCAGCCAGATGCAGGTTGGTTACAAATTATAAAAAATGTCTAGTTACATTAAAAAACTAACATAACAAAAAAGTCCCACATACACATAGATCTTCAGAAGTCGGTATAACACGTGGACAAAACGTATGAGAAAAGATACAGAGACTTCGACACAGCACTGCACTGCACTACGGTTCGGTGCAGTATGAAATGTTGACCATTGAGGAAAACTCTTCAACGAAACTGAATATAGATGGATCTCTTGCGATGATGGTCATTCTATGGTTACAAACTAGAAGTCCTCTCCGTTCTTTTTCTGAAAAGGACATTTCATTTCTGAAGGGACGAAATGATGATGTTTCAGATCGAAAAGGGACTGGTGAGATTTCGTCACACAAGCAGTCATCATCCCACCCAGGACACCTTCAGTTTTCAGGTAGAGTTCCGGTGACATTCATCCGCGATAAAAGTAACTCGATCATCCTAACTATTGATCCTCGCCATACTCTCGGAAATTTCAACTAATATAAAAATTTGATGAGACAAAGAATCGGTAAATCGACGTAACTACCAAATTCAACGCATTACTCTGAAAATATTTAATAATGTGTTCAGTCTCTTTCAAGAAGAGACTTTTTCAGTTCATGCCACAAATATATTGTTCTTCAGTTTTCTAACATGCAACTACATGATGGACTTCATTTAAGGTTCAATCAGGAGACTTCGTATCCATGATTCACAACTTTCGTATAATGTTCATTCCAATGAACGTGAAGGTATGTTAACGGCATTCAACTTCCACAAAAACTATAATATATAACCCCAGGAGCATACGTCTGGTCGTTTTTAAGTGATTTCTTTGAGTTTGTATGAAAGCTTAGTATAGAAAGCATGAGAAGAAATGACGAATATCAGTTCAGGTGTTCAATCGTGAGGTATTCATGTTGAACGGAACGGAGAATGGCTTTCTTGGACGATCCAACCTGTTTGCCTGGACGTTTCCGAAGAGTTTTGCCCCCGATAAACTCATCTATCATATCGAAGAGCCACCCAAATACGGAATACTGTCGCGAAAAATTGGGAAGAAAAATCGAAGGATCGGAGTCTCTTCCAACTTTACGCAAGCTGTAGGTTTCCATGCAGGTGTTCACGCTGTACTCATTTTTATGTATTTGTTCTCCCGTTTGTTACATTATGCATATAATTTGGCTAATAAAGTATTGGAAAATCAGATTAGGATAAATTCAACTATTTTCAGGACATAGACAACGGGCTGATCCAGTATAAACTACATTTCATGCAGTTCACAATAGTGAACGACTTCTTTCTCTTCCGGGTGGTTTCTCCAGCTGTTTCGTCAGAATCGTTGCGGTTTGAAGTAATTATTCCTCTTAGTCGAAAATTTATAGAAAATAATACTGGTTTTGTTCCATTAGTTGTATTTTTTTCATTTCTTCAATTAATTTATATCTAATACATAAATATTTCTCTTACTCGAGAATTTATAGAAAGTAAGGAGGTTTAATTCCGAATAGTTGTAGATTTTCATGTCAATGTAGATTCACTGAAAACTGTTCCAGATTATATTCGTGCCGTCGCAATCTTCAATGCAGCTCATCAATCGAACTGTCATAGTTCAAGAGGGAGGGACAACATGTGTAAGTCTATAGGAGGGGGGGGGACAACTGGCCACTTCCGCTAAATGTTGACTTTGAACTATTTTTACATTCAAGCATACACACAATAACAATAATAATTTATTCATCAACCTGATATTTGACAGACAATTTTGATGACGTAAGTATATCGTGTTGATTGGAGAGAAAAAAAGAGGAGCATATACAGAAAGAGAACGCGCACTAAAATGTGTCAGATCCATTTTTTGTGGGAGGAGTATGAACCAAGGACCAAGCGTTCAACCAGCACAAATAAGCCGTACACTGATAGTACAAAAGGTTTTCCGAAGACATGGAAATGTTGAGCAGTGGGTACCCAAAAAAATTTGTATTGAACACAAGAGTATTCAGGTCACTTCTGGCTCCCTCTCCCTCTCTACATCTGATGACAAGCACTTTGTGTTCACCGTCGGTATTGCGCCAAATCAGGGAGGACTTCTACTAGAGGTCGGTCGGAATTCGTTCAGTGATGAGTTGTGTCAGTTGAAGTAATAGTCTCTGGGTTAAACCCTTGAAAATGAACTTCGAGGGTTGTTGAGTTCATATGCATTTTCAAACAAAATAAATTGAATGACCTGAGAAGAGTTGTAGTTTGAACTCGATATACACATAGGTTTATAGTTTGCCAACGAGAGCGAACTATAGACACAGCGCGATAGGAAAACATACACCGTACAGGCTCGCATTGTGAAGGGCACACCTTTGAATAGTATTTCAGGTACATGGAGGAGGGAAACAGACCTTGGCCCAAGGCTCCAACTTCACCACCTCAGATATCGAGGAGGGACGGTGAGTCTATTGGGAGTGACCATATCAGATTTGTAGTTTGATCTTATCAGCTAACACGCTGAATAAGACCAACGATGGGAGTATCAAACTACAAACCTAGTGGAGAGCTGAAGCACATTCTGTGCACATAGTTTCCAATTCCTTACGTTTAAAGGGAGGCTGCATTGAATGCCAAATTTGGCTAACGGCGTTATCCGAAAACGCACGAGAGTCAGAGAAGTGCGCGCAATCAATATTCATTCACTCCAAATCATCCTCTGCTTCTCTGACGGTGAGCAAAAAACTAGTGAAGCTTCGAAAACAGAGCTTTGAATTGAACATTCTAGTAAGAAAAGTACATCTATCAAATTGTCTCAGTTTGATCTTTTACTTGAAAATTCATTGCAGTCCCCCTTCAAGCATAATGCAGGTAATCACAACCTGGGACAGGTCAGGTGGTGCCCAGATAGTTCAGCTGAAAGGTGATCTTCTCTTGAGATTTCGCTACAGTGGCAGCCAGCTCAGACCAACATGTACCGTTTCGGCCCGCCCTCTCCTGAGCGACCCCAAACATCTGATATAAGACCTGCGTCTCTCCTCCAACACACGATATTTTTCTGCTTTCTTGTACAATACGTACTCATATTTCAGTCTTTTCTACTCTCATTCTGGATTGGAATCCCGTTCCGACAGTGTGTATCTGGTGGCCGAGTCCGCCTTTAAGCGGGGCAGACGAATACCGTTTTGGCTATCCTTCTCAATTATACTCGAGAACGACAATGCGCCTCATCTGGCTGGAAGCGAAGTGATTCGGGTAATATTCAGAGTTCATCGATTGATTGTAGTTTGTAGTTGGATTCGTGCACTATTTCCAGCAAATATAGCAGCACGGCTGCTTCGTCAAGTTTGACACGTTTTTATAGTCAAACCCTACCACAGCTCCCGTTCTTGTTTATGTGCATCATAGCGTGGACGTTTTCAATGCTGGTTTGAAGACAATAAAATGTATTTTTATTCTCTGTGTCGGTATTCTTCATATTTGCCATGTCTTTCAGATGGTGGAAAGAGGCGAGCGAATTCTGTATCCACATCTATTGGGATGGATTGACGAGGACACCGATGGAGAACAGCTCACATTCAACTTCAACCAGCCTATCAAGGTACAAACTCGGAGAAAACTTTAAAAGTTTCGAATAAATTATTAATTGATTCACATTATTGATTGATGTAAGCATGTGCGTTATGGAAACATGGCGTTGATAGTTCAAACATATTTGAGCCAGATCCAACTGAAGCCCAAGAGATTAATCTAATTTCGGTCATTTCAATCATAACGTGATGAATTCAAGGATGCGGCAGTGTTGTCTACGGTGTCGCCCTACCTTCCGGTGACCGTTTTCTCGGTTTCCGATCTGGCCGACGGGAAAATTATGATCCGCCACCTCGGACACAAAATCAACTCCACAATACCGTGAGTATTATATAACAATCCTGCCGAAGTCGTCGTTTGACAAACATAGAGAATACAACTGACAAGTTTTCTGAATAACAATCTAAACGAGCGAATAATTGATAATTACGACGACGCTTATAATTGCTTCTTCGTACTTGTTGAACCAGAATAAAAACATTATTGACTGCTAATTAAATCGATTCACAAACCAACAAAAATGTGATATTTGAAAAAAACTTCCACAAATATCCTATTTATATCATGTCCACAACATATTTATAGAAAATATATGGTTGGAAGAAGTTACTCAGTATAAAAACACCTTGATGACAAAGTTACAGAACAATTCGAAAACTGTCATTGTGTTTCTAATGTGATTTGTTCGCTTCCAGTTCATTCAGCTAAATGAAATGTGCTACAGTTACAAACTATTATTTGGTGATCTTACTGATCTAGGCTTGCCAAAAGCAATCTCAATTTGACAACCATTCTGTTTATTTTTGGATTTTTTCTGTTACAGATATACTGTGAGCGATGGTAAATACTCGGTGAAGGGGAATATCGTTCTGATAGCCAGTGACCCGTTTGTGAGAATGGGGGAACATTTGATTGAATATTGCTGCCTGCCAGGGGATACACCTCAGTTAGGTGCGCAGTCTACTATGTATCGCCAACCATTGTTTTTAGTTTCCAGTACTAACTATATGGTCCCATTTTGGTGTAATTGCTTTCACAGTAATTGTTTCAACTCAATTTTTCGATTTTCAATATCGGTGTCACACAACAGATGAAAAGTTGAAAAGTTTACGTTTTCCTAGATGTTGTATTAATCATTTGTGAGTGTGTTTGTATCTCCTGTGTCCGATTGTGCTTTATATGTATTTTCGTAGCTATTTTGTAAATTTTTTTGATCCTGGACGGTATATGTTTCAGAAATAGGACCGAAGAATCTCTCTGTAGTCACCAATCTCGATGTTCGTCCCACCGATATCCAATATTCTAGTGGTGGTAGAGGATTTTGGCTGAACTCCAAAACAGGCTGGCAACCAGTTCATCGCTTCACACAGCAAGTTAGTTGAACGTTGCGTTTTCCGCCACACTGTCGCAATAGTTTGCTGAAAACATTTTGATCCAGTTCGAACGGTTGAACAACAAAAAACTATCCTTCATAATATAATTTATATAGTCCAATATGATCCAATTTAGTTGTGTTTGCTACAGTTTCGATGTTTCCAGGATATAAATGAGAGAAGAGTTGCCTACAGGGTACATGGTATCGAGAAGGAAGATTTGGATATCCGAGTAGGAGATCGAACACTAGCCACTCAGGTATAGAAAATGACAACGTCTGAGTTCTACTCTGACCTGCATGCACGAACAACACAGCTCTCAAATCACGACTGAAATGTAATGGGATCTAGCTATAAACATAGCGGTTGAGATCAGAATGTACAGTATAGACCCGCCCTCCCCTGAGCGAACCTCATATAAGGGGTGCCAAATTTATAGAAGTTTGGCGTTGGCCGGAATCGAACCTGCGAGCAAAAGACTGGTAGCTGCGCGCTAACCACTACGCTACGACAACTCACTTCCGTCAAGGTTTGAAATCAAGGTCATGTGTTCGTACACAGCGAAAACTGAGATATACAGTACCCCCCCCCTTTCCGTTGGCAACGACTGTACTTGCAATAACGTTTTCACTGTTGTTTCATGCCTGAAAGTTGTTAGACAAGTTCAAATAAGCCGTATTTTAGAAGTGGATTGAATAGTCATACCTTGATAAGGGCAAAGCACCTGAGTTCTTTGCTGCACTCTAACAATGCACGATGTGAAATTTCAATGTGTTCCCGTGAAATCGTGCCAGCTATCATTTATTCATCTCCAATCTACTGGTAGTTCCGATCGGAATACACTTTCCTGAAAAGCCTTGAGAACGAGAGTGTTTTGTGAACGTGATCCCGTGTGTAATAATGTATGGGAAGCATTGATGGATGGGAGTACAACCCGGACGCGTTTCTCTGATAAATGACATATCAATAGACACAAGCATAGGTATAAATCACAATTACGCGACCTCAAACATAGGGAGACAACCTATCTGAAGGAAGCAATCCTGGAATCGGATGAATGGAAACCATCTTCGGTCACCAGTTTCTGAAACTAATTGAACTTAGAAAGGAGAACGTTAACAAACTTTTTTCCAAGAGACAGGCGAACCGGCTCTCTGTTCTATTCAAAACCAACTCTTAGCTTGGAGTTATCTGTTTTGGGACTAAGAGCGTTCCATTGACGAAAATCACTGGAAATTATTTTTACAATAAATATTTCAAAGTTTTCTCAAAGTGTTAGCTTTTCCAAACTGCATGAACGGGACCTCCAAATGTGTGTACGTGAAAAAGACCAACCAATAGTTTATCCAATTCATATGATTCCATCAGGTGAACCCTTCCATTTTTCTATTGTTCATATTGAACTTTAGCTGTGAATGACTCAATTTCTTCAGATAACCATCAATCGTCGATCGCTTGGTTCATCGTTGGAGCTAAAGAAGAGTATTTCTCTCTCGATACCGGTCGGGGGAGCTGCGGTGATTGACAATCTACATCTTGAACAGGTACAGATGGTTTAAAAAAAACACCGCAGTCAAAAATCAAAGCAGGTAACAATGTAAGGTAGTCCTAGATCACTCACGGTTCTGCGACTTACGGTAATTTAGTAATTCAAGTCAAGTTGAATTTTTAAATCACCGTAAGTCGCCCATCCGTAAGAGAATTTAGGAATACCTTACGACTTAGCTTGCTTACAAAAAATATTTTTTTAGATTTCCGTTTTTTTCAGCTCTAGATTAGTTCAAAATATATCATCAGATGCCAACTTCATCTGAAATCAATGAGAAAATCATGTGTACGTGGGGAGCAATTGGAGCGAGCACTTCATCTATGATCTCAATTCTTTATGTGATCTTTTTTTCTCACGTAAACAGGTAGTTGACAATAAGTATGCTCAGTGTTGAATTCTTCTTTTCAGGGGGACGGGGTGACTGAAGCGTCTCGGTTGTTCTACAATGTGCTGCGTCATCCGCAAGAGGGGTCGCTCGTTCTCGATAGCAGTTAGTTGACAATTGTTATCCCTGACAGATCGTACATTTTATTTCTTTCGTATGCAAAACCTATACGAGAAGTATTCTTCTCTCATATTCAATCCAGCAAACTCGATATAAAGATTACCAGAGTACTTTCTAACGTTGATTTCGCAGGTAACTCGCAGCTACATCAGCTGTCCGTGAGAACCTTCTCACAGCAAGACATTGATCTCGGACGTCTCCAATACGTGCACGGGGCCAGTGGAGCAGGACGCGACTCGTTCCAACTCAACATAACCTCTCCGCACTTCAGCAAGGGACCCTACTCCTTCTACATTGACATATATGAACATCATGTTAGTCAATTTTTATTTCTGCCTTGAAGTTGGTTCACATATAACTCATTGGAAGACGTACGATTAATTCTGTGCGGGGTGAACTTTGGCGAGTGGCCGGCGCATCTGCGTATCCTTGATCCACACACTCTCTGATCTGCAGGTGCATACCCATAAGTGTTCACATTGGGAATGTGATAATGATATCTTCATGGGGAAAATTACAAAAATAGCAAGTACCACAAATTTTAATATGATTTTTGAGTATCGTAATTCAGGTTTCCCTTCTCACGGATCAGTTGACTGTTCTTGCTGGATCGTCGATGGTCGTTTCTAGTACAGTAATCAATGTGACTTCTTCGGACAGAGATGACTACACAGTCAGGGTGAGAATGAGAACACCATTCGACAATGCACGTTCCTTTAAACGCGTCAGGTTTCAGTTATTAGAAAACCCGTTGTAACAGATCGAAAACCATTTCCGGCTGAATTATGTAGTAAACTTGCAGTCAACTTCAAAGTCACACCAAACAGAATAGTCATGATTCGAGAACATGTAAACGAGCCATCCTCGAACTTTTAGTTGCCCTCATGAAAATATAACCAAACACAATTGTGTTTTTTCAGTATTATGTTTCAGATAGTAACACAACCGAACTATGGCTGGATAGTAAAAGATAACTGGAGTGTCGCCAACATATCATCCATAAGTGGGTTTCGGAACACATATTTACGTTTGCAAGTCGTATAGTAACTTAGTTCGAACAAGTTTTTGGATTATTCACTGATTCTTTATGAGAAAAATTTGTTCTAGCAGGTGACAACTACGAAAAATCTACGTGACAAGTACGTAACATAATTTACCGCAACGGTACAACCCGTAATCAATTAGGTGAATATCTTATTATCAATCCTTCTTATTATAATGCTTATCATCTGTTTGGTTGTTTTATCTTCTTACAGTTAATCTCTGATGAGCGAGTGGTCAGTTGTAAGAAGCTATTTACCTAAATACAATAAAAGAGCGAATGAATCAATTAAAAAAACAGATTCGTTCACCGGAGCCGATCTTCGGGAACGTCGAGTAATCTATGTGTCGGACAACTCGCAGACGGCCACGCAAGACCAGTTTGGCGTGGAAGCCTGTATCTCATCCGAGACCTGTACTCCGGAGAAGTTCGTCGACGTATTACTCACCAGAAGAAACATCCAAAGTACGTTTTGAACATCATAAACGGAGAAAAGGAACACTGTGTTCGATCCTTGGTTTTTAAATTTCGGAAAATACTTATCAAGTAACAATAATCACACAGGACATTGTCTTTTTCAACTCTCGAGTTTTCACAAATTCTTGAAGAGCTATTCATTTCATTTCTTGTATGAGTGAATTATTACGCATCTTCGAAAAAAAATAATAAACTCGGAATAGGTGATGGTTATATCTGATCAATTGAAGGTCCTCAGCTTCTTCGGAATGAACTGCTACGAGTGAGTGGAGAGAAGGCGTTGATCACCAATCTCCACCTCGATACCGAGGTGAGCAAAAATTTCGAAATTTTTTTTTACATTATGAATATACAAATAAACAAAATACAAACTTTATTTGTTTAAACTTTATTTGTTTGGCCACAATGCATCCTACCCCACGTCGAGTTCCTCTGTTTTATAGTCATCGATCTATCTTGTTATTTTCCCTTTGTTTCCTTGTACATATTGTGTAGAATAACTGAAATAAATAAATGAATAACGTTGCAGGACCCAGACTCGCCTGCCGACAGCGTGTTCTTCCTGATATCTCGACCATCGAACGGCATGGTTGTACATGTTCACCAGATGGAACGCGCCATTTACAACTTCTCCCAGAAAGAAATAGACGACAACAGTGTGGTTTTCGTGAAAAATTCTAGTATGTTTATTATTAACAAATATCGAATATTTTGACATCCAGCATAAGCTAATATTTTTGAAATATGGCCAGATTACAAACATTTGAGAGCACTCGGAATAATTTCGCCTATTGGTCGATTTTCAATGTATTTCAATTGAAACTGCCCCATGTATTTGTGATTGCGCACGTCAAAAATATTGGATGGGAGAGCTTGAGTGGACTTCAATGAAAATTCAAGAGATTTGAGGGGTGGTGCTAAGGGAAGATCACGCGATCTATGTTTTCTAGCACTTCACATTGATAAGTATAGAAAGCTACAAATTACTCAGTTTGAGGAAACTTTAATTTTGAAAAAAAAAACTTTTCTTTTCCTTATACTGATCTCGTCATCTAAACATTTCACTATACTCCAGATGCTACGGGTTCTGGCGGATTCTCTTTCCTGTTATCGGACGGTGTTCATCAGATTGGTCCGGAGTGGTTCTCGATAGAAAGCTGGTCCTCCTCGTCACCCTTGCTCGAGACCAACTCCCGATTACATGCACCACCAACGAGTACCACCATCATTGGTGTCGAACTGCTGAGAGCTAATTTGCCAGAAGTATGTTTCTTCTTCTTGAAACTATACCTTCAATGAATATATTGTACTTTTGTCAGCTTTGAATCCAAGTCAATCCTAATCGTCGTTGTAGTTTAATCTCAGAACAGGTCATTATGTTCTAGTTTCGATCGAAAAGCAAAGGAATCGAACGGAAAAACTAGCGTTATAGGCTTTCATACTACTATCATTCTTTGGTTCAATCGAAGAGAGCTAGAGCAACAAGATAAAAAAACCATATGACATGAATAACTGTCAATGTGAAATAGAAAGTCGCGTACGGTCACGTGATTGTGGACAAATCACAAATAGAAGAAAACGTGTTTTCACACTGCCAGATTGCCTCTCATTTTAAAATGTAATATTCCTTGCAGGTACATCCCGAGCAGGCTCTATTCAGTATAACCAGACCCCCACGTCATGGACAGATTCTGGTTGATGGTCGAAAAGCTGAGAAGTTCAGCCAAAACGATGTACGTATTTACTCACATCGTCTTCAGAGGAGACTTGAGTTATAGTTTGCTCTTCGAAACACAACTCACGGTAAAACGCTTCAGGATCGAACTACACTTTCACTTGAGAATAGAATAAATAGCTGTTTGTTCTTGCAATTCCTAATGCGATATACATTAGTGAATGGTGTATTGTTTTTTTTCTCTCGTTTGACAAGCATAAATTCGATCAAAAAAGATGAACAATTCAAATAAAATGTCTTCTCAATGTTGCAGGCTAGGGACAGTTATGTGACGAAGTTCTCTAGTTTCTAGTGGCAAACATAGAATTTTTCTCAGATCAATCGGAAAATGGTTTGGTATTCGTCGGTCGGTCAGCCGCAAAAGGAATGGACAAGAAAGGATTCGTTCGCCTTTGTCATATCCCGGAACGGTTCAGCTCAACCGGTTGATCAGGAGTTTCGGTGGGTTAAAAAATTGAGATAAACTGCTACTGCGTAACTATATGAATAACACTGCCTCCCTTAGTTCCAGTCACACGATTTACCAGTGACTGAATAATTTTCAACTGTATTTTGAGCAAACTATATGTCCCAGCTAACGCCTAATTTTACAGATTCCGTATTTCTTCCACCTACGCTGCGTTGAGTGACGACATTGATAAATATGTGTCCACTTCTCCACTTTTGCTGTCGAGAGGTCTGTTTTGATGTTATAGTTTACACCATTCCTACTGAGACTCCTACAGTAACCTTTCAAATTTTCCGTAGGCTGTGGTGGAACTGAAAATAGAGTTCATGAAAAATGCTCTCGTATATTTACTCTACCTGAGAACGAGAAGGAGGTACGAAAATCCTCAACTTCTCCGATCAGGAACAAGTGAGCAAAACGGCTTGGAAGTTTCGAAATCTTACTGTAGGATTCTCAGTAGGAATGGAAAAGACTATATCTACTTGATATTCCTATATGGGGTGGGGATAAATTATTCCAAATATTTGCATCATGTATTGTTTCTATTAGAAAATTCAATCATCGTTTTACAGGCGGATCCTCAGCCTTGAACAAGTCTCACATAAATTTGGATAATTTGATGAGCAGCATAGAGAAAGAGGTCAGTGGCGCAATGAGGAACTATAGTACTTTCACTGCTTTGTGTGCCTTTCTCAATTCAAATTTTGTTCGAACTTATGCACAATACTTTCGCAATGGGTGCTCAAATGGTTAAAATATCCAAGATTACTCCAAAAAGATTCACCTCTATCCGTAACTGAATGTGTGACCCCATCATTGATTGACACAGTCTAAAACAAAGAAGAAGAAAATGAGAATTCGGACAAAATAATAATTGTCGTCCATAGTTCTTAATACATTCAAGTAAGTGCAACAAGTTAAGGAAGGTGAAGGAATAAACAATAAACTCCAAAAAAGTGCAGTCCCGAGAAACGAAAACAAAACAACAACAAAACCTCTTTCTCAGGTTCTGTTGATTGAAATCGGGAAGTCACCTCGTCATGGGAGTCTTGCCTGGTTAGACGGAACGAAGGAAGCGGTCAGCTTGGTGGAGTTCATGCGGGGCATCACGGCCGTCTATATACATGACGTCAGTTTGAGAAGGACTATAGTCTTTTTCTTATTTACCTGCCAGGTAACCGGGAAGTACCCGGAAACCAAATTGCAAATACAAAATTACATTTTCTCATTTCTGGTTACCTACTTACTACAACCTGATAAAAGGTTACAAAAATACCATTTCTATTACTAAAAATCCTTCTTGAAAAAGGTATAGTTGTATTCGTTCTTTTATTTGCAGGTGAATTTGGGTGCGTAATACATAATTCGAACAGTAATATTGCAGGGTGAAGAAACGAGTACTGATTCTATCATGTTTTTCGTATACCCCATCAGCGAGACAACGAAGCGGAGCAGTCGACTCCGAATAACAATTCCCCTAACTATCGACTCTCTGAGGGACCCTCTCGTACAGGCGAGTTCAGACCGTCCATGAAATGGACAGAAAACCAGATCAGAAATCTCAGAATTCTACCATCATTCATACTCTAGGCACTTGAAAAGTTACAAACAAAGATAAGAAATCGATTAGAATGTATCAACTTTCAAAATGTGATTATCTCTTGACTACGGAGATTACCTCTTGCTTTTACTTACGCCAGAGCAAACAAAAACTGCAACGCTACATTGTGGAAGTCATGCCTCTGAAATCGTTTCTTTCAGGTTCAACGATTTGCTTCCACCTTGACTGTCATGAATGCTGGATCAACGGAGATTACCTCGAATTCCTTCCTAGCCAGCCACCCACACGTACCCCCTCAGTCCATTGTTTTCGAAGTAAGTTCGAAGTAAACAGTACAACATCGCAGCTAACTTTCACTGCGATATTCATAATGATTATATTAGTAAACCGTTGGTGGTGTTTGCATATTCTCAAAACACGCTAAAAAGTCGTGCTGTGCTTTTCAGATGGGAGTCTTTAGAAACATGTCAATACGACGGTAGAAGTTACGTGAACTACAGTTAGTTTGCGAGCAAGCCGATGCTAAATCGAGCAATATGGCACATGCAATAATCACGATAAATACATCTGTTGAAACCTTCAGGTGATCCAGTCAGGAATGATCGGTGTTTCTGTCCGCGTAGGTGGTGTGGAGAAACGACTATTCAGCCAAGAACAGGTGATTGCAGAATCGCATAGTGTTGTAACGTTTTTGTACATATATATTAGGTGCAATTCATATTCGTCTATCGATTGTTTTCCAATGAAACCACATGTTTGCATCAGCCATTTAAAAGAGAGATATTAATTAACCATGCTTAATTTAAACCATAATTATATTCATTGCATATAATATACCTCATCCAACTTACCAAAAGAGATACGATACAACGTGAACTGAAAACCTGAATTGAACTAATTCTATTCAGGTGAACAAGGGCATGGTTACAATCGTACATACGCCGATTCCAACTGCAGCCTCCTCATTGGATGTACTTGTGTTCTCCGTTGAGGGTCATTTTAGAGCCCTGGTAGTCAAGATACGCCCGCTGGACCTGGCCTTGGAGAATCACACTGTTATCGAATACCCTCAAGGAAAAACATACGTGGTTCTGAACAGGTATGCCATTTCAAGCTCAGAATCTTCAACGATGGCAACAAATCATGTCTGAACCTCTCTGAAGTTCGTCCAGCATTCAGCATATTCTATCCAACATTCACTCAGAGTTTCCAGATAAGTGTCGATTTCACATTCGTTTCAGGTCACATCTTGGTGCTTACTCAAACGGGGACAGATCAAAGATCAGTTATAAGGTGAGTGTTGCAGGCAACCGTTTTCCTACTCTCAAAATAAATTTTACAAGCAAATACCACAATGTGTTCAAGGTGACATCGGGACCCACGAACGGCACTTTCTACTGGGTGGCTGGCGAGAAAGAGGCAAAACAGTTCACTCAGGCTGATATTGATGATGGAAAAGTGTTGTATGCTCAGCTAAATATGCATTCATATCAGGTGAGATCTTAATGGTTTGTTGAAGATATAACTCGAGTTTCAAATTTTCTAAAGTTTAATGTGAAAGATTGAATTTGAGGATTCGTTCGAATTTCTGCTGGGCAACTCCGAGAGGGATATGGTTCGAAACAGGTCGGAAATAAAGGTAGGTAAATGTTATATATATCTGAACACATCGTTTACTCCACTTTTACCCTTGAAAACTCATTATAAATTGGATTAGAGCTACGAATAACAACTAGTAGTTAAATGACTTGTAACGAATGTTCGAGCGGAGTTTATACAGATAGCTAATAAGCTCTAAATAAAACTATGTTGGTAAAGAAAAAAGGAAAGAAAGTATTTAGCTGAAAAACAAACAAAAACAGGTGCGCTCGTTGGTCGAAGTTCAGCCTGTGATTGTGGAAACGGACACATCGACACCACTTACTGCCAGTCAGCTAAACGCCACAAAGCTACAGGTATACTTTTGGGTTACTTTGAGGTAGTGCTTGGTCCATTAGTTCAAAACTGAAACTTAGTAGTAGATCATCATGAACTTCACCAGATTGAGCGCTTTGTCTTGAAAAATAGTCTGACCACCCAGATTCCTCACAATTGACGTTTTCGATGACGAAGAGTACACATGCCGTGGTCAAAATTGCCTGTGTGAAAAGTTTGTGATTTAGCCAAAACCCAGAATGCTAGAAAAACTAAGTGTTTGAATGTGTTATCTACAAACATGATAAACTACAGCAGTTGAAGAGAAACGCATGGATGGAACTTCCATAATTTTGAAATGGTCCCAGCTACAAAAGATCAAAAGATGCTCTAAACAGAGCAAACCAAATTGACAATGTTGATTGGTTTCAGGTAGATCTAAAGTATTGTATTTTGTCGTTTTAGACGGCTTTGAAGATTAAATGAATCCTATATAAATTACCAGAGGCCATAGCCGAATCGAGCTTGGGATAACATCCCAAGCCGGCCCGGGATGTTTCATGCATACGGCCTCAGGTACTTTAGTGACTCATAAACGTCTCAATTTCATGGATTGTGATTGGAAAGTTTCATCATGAGTTTTATTATATCGATTCAGGGATCGACTCCACGATTTTTGGTCACAGCACCCCCAAAGTATGGTAGGATTTCGCTAGATCCAACGACCAATCACTCTGCTCTGTTCTTCACCTATCCGGATATTTTGCGAGGAAGAGTGTACTATCAAGCGTTCAGCACGACTGAAGAGGTGAAATATATCACAAAAAAAATTATACTCTAGTCAAGTTCGAAAGTTCGACTGGCAAAAGTTGATAAATCCGTATTATTCAGGTTACTGAGAAGCTTGAACTTGAAGTTAGGGCGGATAGCGTTCAACCAGCTCGCATTATTCTTTCTATCACCATACTACCGGACGATAGAGATGCAGAAGAACTGAAAGAAATAGAAGAGAAAAAGCACGGTCAATACATGCCAGCGGATGTGCCGCGTCTCGTTCCTATCAACGACCAAATACCGGTGAGAAAAATACATACGCCCAAATGCCCCTGCAATCAGGTTGTGGAAATCTAAGCAATGAAATGGAACTTGTAATAAGACACTTATCACCTCAGTGTCATTGCGGTATTTATCTTTTACATATTACCATATTATGTAAGATACTGTAACCCTGTTCTGCCTTTTCCCTACTGTCGCTTAAAATATTTCAGGTCATCATTTTGATCGTGATAATGATCATTACTGTTCTTGTGGTCATTTGTTTGAACAGAAAGAAGAAAACGAAAGAGGTGGGTCATTCGAATAGAAGAACACCAAATTATAGTTTGATCTGCGAAACATCCGAACCTTTGAACAGAACAGCGAAACTAGATGAACATGGCCGGGTTTGATTTACGTTTCACACATAAAACTGACCATGAAAATATCAAGTGAGTAACAAAACATGGATATTATTTCACACTGAAACAATTTTAATTGCAGCAGCCTGTTCCTCCCACTCCACCGCGATTACCACCGACACCAAGTGATTCCACGTCTCAGGAAAAATCTGATCTATTGGGTAAGCAAATAAATGTGAACTAGCTGATGATAATAGGAAACTCACACTGAGTTGATAGTGAGAGATAAGAAACCGAATGTAAAATGTAACGAAAAACATGAAACAACGTTTCCAGGATCAACAGTGTTCGCGTCGGTGGGAAGAAGCGAGACACGTCCACCAATGAAGACCTTCGAGCGACCAGCGAACACCATGACTCCGGCGTCAAAGCGACGACACCAACCGTCGCTCGACTACGCCGGACTAACTTCTGATACTCCCCCATTAATGCCACTGTTCAAACAGATCTCAGCACCACACAGTGACACTCAGTACTGGGTGTAGACACATATTCACTCGTTTAAACTTTCTCCGTGTTTTAATAATACGTCATTTGTCTGAACACGCAAACCATTCCCGAAGCAGATAATGTACCCCACCCAAACTAGCGGCAGCTACAATTTCGCAAATATGATGAAGATAGGTAACATTTAAAGCGCGAAATAAGCCCTTCACTTAAATGGGGCAAGATTATGATGGCCTTTATCGCAGTTGCGGTCTTTCAATAACGGTTGTGTGCTCAATGTTTCCATTTTATGTTTAATTTCGTTTACGTTGATGATAATGAACAAATGAACTTCGTTGCTTACGATTATGAAATCCAATATGCGAAAAAGGACTCTCAAATTCACGTTACCGGTATCCGTGTCTTTGAAAGAAAACTAATATGGTATTCCGACACGGGTCAGTGGTTAATATGCAGCATTGGTTCCGCTCTACTGGTAGTATTTCCGCTTCGGTTCAACTCACACCTCTGAGGAGAACGTGTATTTTTTCATGAAACATAATAATATGAAACAAATACTAATGTAAAAGGTGTAGACCAGCAAAACCGAACAAAAGGAGAAAAAAGGCATTTTGACCGTATTCTAATTATGATCACACTTATGGATCTTACCGGTTTTTGGTAACGTCTTCTTTAGGTTACCTATATAGAGAACCTAAAATTCGGTTCTCGTTAAAATTAACGGTGAAAAGAACGAAAATTCGCATCAAATTGGTGGGTGATCGGTTTCCCATTTTAGGTTACTAACCGGTTATTTACTCAGGTAACCTCAGAACAGGATCACCTAAAACCGGTTAAGTTATCGAATGCGTGTATCCAATGAGTACATTGTTGCAGATTATTCAACTAGTGTTTCTACTCGTCGTAGATGGAATAAGCAATTGACCAGGAAAACCTAGAAAAGTTTTTAAAAAGTCAGTGATTATTGGGATCAAAAACACATTATTTTAGCAGTAAAAGAAGGAATTCTACAACTAACCGGGTTTTCAGGTAACCTAACCCTTTTTGGTAACCTTTTTTTCAGGTTACCCTAGTAGGTAACCTGGAAGTAACCTAAAACTAAAATCCGGTTACAGATAAAACTAACGGTAAAAACCACAATTTGTTTTAGAAAAACAGGTAACCGGTTTTCATTTTAGGTTACCATCCCGTTACCCACTGAGGTAACCTGAAAAATAGGTTACCAAAAAAGGGTTAGGTTACCTAAAAACCCGGTTACATATAGAATTCACCGTAAAGTAAAAGAACCCATTGCTTTGTAAATTGACTCCAACACATGCCAAACAACGGCTCATTAAATAGTCCCGCCGCGCCAACCACAGCGCAAAATACTAACACCGTACACCCGTTTGCCCAGATTGACGAATTCCTAGGTTAAATCCTAAATTTCTTTTCTATTTCGAAGGTTTTATTTTACGTTGCGGGTGTTCTATATTAAATTATGTAAACAATCTAAGGTTTTTGTGGCGTGTGCGCTTTTTTTAGTAGCAATACCTTATTTGTTGAATATTCTCCATTTCCAGTTTGAAAAAAATATTAAAAAAGTAGCTCCTAATTCTTGTTTTAAGATTCTTGTTCTTCTTTGAGTTGTAAGACTCAGTTGCGTTGACAAAACAATAACAAGTCATTTTCGTTAATTCAAATACCAAGATGCGCTGGTACGTATATTTCGATTATTATTATTTTCAACATGTTTTGTTTAGTTAACTTCGGGACACCATGCCGGCAAGTCGTGTGCGTACCAAGACCGTCAAGAAGGCCTCGAAGGTCATCATCGAGAAATACTACACCAGAATGACCAACGACTACCACACCAACAAGAGAATCTGCGACGAGGTCGCTGTCATCGGCAGCAAGAAGCTGAGAAACCGCATTGCTGGGTACGTGGATCGTTTCTTTTTCATAGCTTCTGCACAATTATTCCCGAACTGATAGATTCATACCAAAAATATAGATTTATCATCTGGATGCCCGTTGTTTTAAGCATAGTCGTTGAATTAAATTTATTTGTCGTCGACTATGAATTCTTAGTGTGCTTCTTCTTTCGTCCATAGTGATAGTTCAGTTTTTTTCTAAAGCTGTATGCCAATGCTCTAGAAACTCAACCACATGCACGATTCAAACATTGTTAGGGAAGCACGCAGACAAGGGCTTTGTGTACAAATGATGTCTGTTCTTCAAATCGAATAAAACTTGATTCAAACTGGAAAATACTACAGTGCGGGGGATTTTCGCGTTGAGCGCTGGTCTGGATTACATGGGTGGAATATTTATTCTAAGACATTTATTCTCAGTTATAATTCTTTAACTTTCGACGTATGAACTGCGCGAGGAATAGTTTTTCGTTTCGAGTTTGATCATGGGTTCTTAAATTTTTTTCTCGGCTATGGGGTTAAGACGCTCGACCGGTTCTATTCTTAGTTAGTGCTTAATCCAATATTACCATTCCTTATGAATTGACAACGCCGCAATATGATTGAACTTTTAATGAGAGATTTTTTTTATGAATTAAAGTTTCTGTTGCTAGCGTTCAGGGTTGGAGTCCTTAGTGGTTTGTTACTGGGTGTGCGTTGTTTCTATTATTTTTTTCAATTCATGATATGCTACGTTCATTCACAGTTACGGGATGGAATTGCTAATCTCATGTTCCCATTCTCTTGAACTTGAAAGTTCGGCCTCAGGACTGAATTTTACTTTCCCCATTAATTACGTGACATCGTATACCTCTATCACGATAAGCAAACTATAAGTCGTTGCTATCGCAAAACATTATTTCTGTGATGGGCCCAACTCTCTCTCACTAGTTTCACGAGTTTTGTTTTCACTTCTATAGTTCGGGAAGCTTCTCTTTTTACGCAAAATCTGATGTGTTTCATGTTACAAATGGGCTATCCTTCTAGGATGATCTCACCTTTTTGCGCATATAGTTTCACATGTTTTGTTGTTTCAGTTACATCACCCATTTGATGAAGCGCATTGAACAGGGACCTGTTCGCGGTATCTCCATCAAGCTCCAGGAAGAAGAGCGTGAGCGAAGGGACAACTACATGCCCGAGATCTCCATCGTGGATGTTTCTCAGATCGGTATCCTCAAGGTCGACTCTGGCACCAAGGCTATGATTGATGCACTTGTAAGTATTTTCATTTCCCACTTTCGATATCGTACTTGTGTTGCCTATAGTTCCATTTTTTATCCTCAGTGTACAATTAAGCTCAGCAGCGTACTGTGCGGTAGCTTACTTACCCCTGTTCGATTGCTTACTGTTCAGCTCCAGTGAGGTTATCCGAGAAGTCCATCTATTCAAAAAGCGCACATATCTTCTATGTGGACAGTCTAATATTTTATGCCAAACCTCAGGTTTTATTTGAATAGATCTTTTGAGTAGTGCTTGTTGGTATTATTTTTCTGAATGGTATTCATCTAGTTGTACAATGCCTTTTGTTTTCAGAACGTCGCCCTTCCCAATGTGGCTGTTGAGGACCTCAAGGCTGGCCCCAAGAAGCACTAAACACCGATGTTGTTATTTGATCTTCGCTTTTCTGATTGTTTCTCGTTGAGCAGAATGAAAGCGTTTGTTCTTATCGTTGTTTTCTTTTAATAAAATTGCTTGGTCAGCATTTGTGTTATATTAGAACATATCAATGTCATTCAAAAGGAGTAGGCAAGCGCTGGGTTGCAAACTTTGTTGGTGAACAGTATCTTCCCTTCAGTTGCCTGAGCGGAAGAAAGTTTTTTATTGATCCCTTTTGCGCAATGCCAGTACGCCCTCGTAGCACTAGCTTCGCTATCATCTAGTTATGAAAAACCGAGCAATTCTTATCACTTCGTTTTCAGGTTTTCGATTCTAGAACAACTCGTTGCAGATATCTAGAACCGTTTATTTTAGTTGTGCTTTTCCCAATTTTTAAGAACATAATCGGGATTCTAATGATTGCTGTTCAACAATGAAAAGCAAAAAATCGCGACCCAAAAAAGTTTGTCGGGAATATTTGAAAAAGTCAGGTTTGTATGGTGTTTTACCCGATTCGCTATACTTCGTGCATTTGTCACGCATTTAACCGGAACGCATGAATCAACGAGATACCGTAACCAAATATTTCCATATTACCAGCTGAATTGCGCGGAACAATTCAGTGACAATCATTCCTACAACACTGAAACGTGTAGGTTTACAACAAAACTGAACAAAAGCAAGCGACATGCAGAAATAGTGTTTATGTTCTCTAATGTTTTTTTGGAAGTAAGGTGCGACCGCTCGAGTTGGTTTAAACAATTTGGTCGCTTTCTGAAAGGCCTAGTTCGCCTCTGACCGCTTTGATATAATGTATTCCATATACTAATATTTTACAGGTTTGCAATGTTAAATGAAGTTTACTTTTATTGTAATCAGGTATCAAAGGTTATTGTGTAGTATTCAGAAGAATCGGTCAGTTCCGTAGAGTACATGACGTTTTCCTCCCTACTTTCATCGTCACTGATGTTGCTCTCGACTCCACTATCATCCGCAGTTTCACTCTCCATAGAATTTATTAGCTCTGAAAAAGTAGCAAATAATCAAATAGAAACAACAATATATAAAATACGAATGTGAAATATGAATGCTACATTTGTGAGCAAGTCCAGAATATTGCGAGTTTCCAACGATCCAATTCCTCGATTCAGATCTTTTATCCGCAAAGTTATTTTGTTGCCACTGGGACTTTCTTGTTCCCATCTCGAACAAGACTCATAGTATTGGCCAAAGTATGAGCGATAATGCATTTTTGTGTATTGTCACTCCCGCTTTAGTTTAGCGCACCCTTTCCAAATGTTGGCGTTGTATCGAATCTCATATTGAAGAGAAATAATCCAGAGATTATAGATTATGTTATTTATTTGAAGTTTTTTTTGTGAAACTAGGACTTTTGGATGTTCATCTTTTACTGAGCACATTAACATAACTATTCCAGAGAGTGTTCACCACTCATGTAATAACGGCGTTGTTCAACAGATGCCACTGGGACTGCTTTGAAAACTGCTTGGATCGGCCTACCTAGAATACTTTCGCAGTCCTCTCTGACGAAAGTTTTTTCAAAAATTATGCCCTCTTTCTCGATCATCAAAAGGAGGGCCCTCGTTCCCCGCAGGAAAGAACTGGTAGATTTGCAACGCGGAAACAGCAGTGGGGTAAAGCTTATTAGTACGTCTGTAAATGAGATACTAGAAGTAAATTGAATAGCCACGTAAAGCTAGCATTCTAATGCGAAATCGTGCTCTTTGCCATTGCACATTTCTCAGTGTTGCTGTGTTAACCATGTTTCACGTTTTTTGGGCAATTGACGAACAGTAAAGAGATATACACAAGACGAGTCATCACATAGCAATAGTTATTTCACATACCTGTTGAAGATGTAGCTGTTGTTGAATGTTGTGGAGTTACTTACCTGTTAATGACTGTGTTCTTCGTTTTTGAGACAGATTTATTAATTTGTTCAGTGAACGACACAAAAGGCGTAGAAAGAGAAGTTCATCTATACTCAGACAGGCCAGTAATCTGAAATGATTTGTGACGAGTTTGAGCGGTACTTGCAGAACGCATTGGCTTATATCAGGTATCTTTTTACCATGCCCTGAAGGCCTGCAGCACTGTGAGTCAGGAAATTCCAGTTGATTTTCGGTAAGACTCAAGATTTCGTCCTGTAGGTTTGCCTATTTGAGTCATTGAGCGTTGGATTGAAACGAGTTGGGTTGGGTTCGGCAATATAAATGAATTCTTCTTTCATGTACAAGTTGTAATCGTCATGGTTTGTAATACGAAAGACCGATGTAACATTAGTTCATAAAAAGTAATATGATACAGTTTTCGAGACGAATGCTTCTCCCTCTAATAGAAAGGTAAAGATGAACACTACGCCTTGTGTCCTCTCCTATTGTCTTTTTACCATGAGCTTCAAATGAGGTGGTATTTCTCGAAAAACATATATTAGCCATGGCGATTCCGCTGTTTGGAAATACATAACAATCAAAATATAGTTCTGTGAAGATAAAGCATGGAGTAAAGACTTCACGTACCCCTCAATATACGCAATTATGAGATGTTCCGGTGCCTGTTGGGAAATACAAATGAACTCCTCGTTCTCAAAGAATATTGGCAGATCTCGTAAAATTTCCTGAAAATACCCCCGAGACTGACAACGGTCACGGATTACAAGACATCTTATAATATGTCATCGGAACGAAACTAATGCGAATTAATCGAATGAAAGTTTCTGTGAAATAAAAGACATTAAAAGGTTTACCTATTTTTCCTAGTCATTTTTGTTTTCAAGTTAAACAAACCGAGTAATCGAGAGGTTTTCTGCCTGAAAATTTCTGTCTCAGCTCATCTGCTCCTTGTAGTACATTGAAATACAGTACCGTGACATATTAGAATAACAAATACCAGTTCATGAAATAACTTATGAGCAATTCGAGTAAAACCTTTAGAGTGGAGAGAATGGCGTTGGGGTGATATTTGACTACATCGCCCGTCGTCAAATCCGAATCAATTAATTTTTGGAGCAGTGATGCAACTTCTGAAACAAATGATTGGAACACAATTTTGAATTTTAATCTCATATATGATACACAACAACGATTTTGAACTTCGACTTATTCGTATTTCCATCAAACTACATTTACACAGCAAAAAATTCTGGCTATGACTTCAAGGCAGAGCGATCCTTATCGAATTATCAGTGTTACAAATTCACGAAAAGTTTTAAATGTGCTTACCTGGTGTTTTATAATAACGTAAGCCAAGCTGTACATCTGCATTGGAGATTTGCAGATCGCAGAGAGAAGCGAGAAAGTACTGTAAGTGAGCTCTAATCAGCATCATAGTTTTGAGCCGTGATAACACATCTTCACTGATACTTCAACACTGTTCTACAAACCAAGGAAGCATTACACTATGACTTTCGTGCTGCAGGTTCTATCCAAAACAAGCCGGGTTTACAGAAACCAAAAATCTCGATGTATTCACATCAGCGGACCCCAGTCTCTTTTCGAGGAAATACAAGAACAACCCCGAAGATCTCGGCTACGGAAAGCTGGCTGCAAATTAAAATTGATGGTTTCATGTAAAACAAACGAGGATTACTTTGAAAGCGAATCGTCGGTTCTATACAAATACACCAGTTTCCAGTTTCATTCAGAAAAAATAAGAACAAGAATGTGGAACAACTTTTGGTTTATAACCTCTGTCTCACGTGTGAGTGATCCAGACTACCCTAATTCCACGTGAAAATACTGTTGTTCACCGGTATTTCGTAAATGACAATTGCACTACAATGACTCACGACGCAAAACGAACTGTATAAAATGTGGCGTTGTCTTCAACCTTCAAGAAAGGTGTCACTCTCTTCGCAACACCAATACGAAAACGTCATAATCTAGTCGTTCTCTTTATCAAAGTCAGTGATCAAGAGACTTCCTTTCGGCAACAACATGTAGTTTTCGTCTTCATCGGTTTTCCAGCTGTGACCTTTTTGTGAGGTCGGTGAACATTCTTTCATCTCGATGTCAGTATGCAAATGACCTATCGCAATACACCTTTATGGGTTTAGAGTGAATGGCGGCAAGCGGGAAATGTGGAGGGCGAAACGGGAAGGAAGAATGGATGAAAGGAAAATGGCAGGTGAAAGGGTATTCAGAGTTCCCTAATTACTAATTAGGCTTCCTCACCTGTAAGTGTATATCAATATAACGTGTATTCGTACTCATATTCCGAGCAGAAGAAGGAACCTCGTTCTTGGCTGCACTGAAGAATCAAGTTGTACCAAGTGATGAAGGTAGAGGTAGCCTGGGTTGTTGAACACAACGAGTACGGCAACTAACTGAGCGGCAAGGTGAATGAAGAAAGCATTACCTCCATTTTTATGTTATTTGCGTGCGCCTACGTATGGACCCGCCCACTACTGGGTGCGGTCGCACAAGAGGGAGATTAACATGACATTCTAGACGTGTGCCTACTCCACTTGATCTAAGCACCGTGTAAACCCAATAAAACAACCGTAATCTTCACGTTCTGAAAAAGACCAGAATATCTGAACCATTTCATTAGCAACAGAACAACACAATAAATTCAAAGATCATCTGATAGGTGATGCAAGAAAAATAGCAACAGAAGCGACAAAATAAACATGGATACGAAATTCGCTCAGAATCCGTGCACTTTGCAGTTGGCTTCCTTCACGATTCCAACCTAAATGTGCAAACTTATTGTCAATTTTTACTAACCATGAGAAACCTATCAAACACTATCGATGTAAAAGGCTGGACTTTGAAGCATTTTGTAAAGAAAAGTCTCTACAAATTACCTATTCCTACTGAATTATCTTATCAGTTTGTCAAGGAAGCGGACTACCTTCAAGTCACTCGACATTTGAGTCACTCGACGCTCACACGTGAAAATTTGTCTACTACAGACTCAAATGTTGTATAACTCAGAATTCAAGAATTTTAAAGTCTGGTTCGATCACACATAGTGAAGATTGAAAAAGGATGAAGAACAAATAACTCTTATCAAAGTTACCAAATAAACTCTTGAAATAATTATCTGCGTGAGCCGTTATCCGATACTAAATAACTTTTTCCAACACAAATCAACAATTTGTTCGGTAAATTTACTCATGTACAAACATCAACTGCTTAGAACTTCTGATTTTATTTCCTCAGCTAGTTATGAGCCGAATAAAGAGAATACACTTCACATACCTTGACAAGAAAATCTTTGACCTGCTGTCTTTGGTCACCAGTGAATTGCATAACCTCACCATACTGAGGATGTTCGACTATAGTTCCATTACAACTGTGTTCCTGAAAATAGATGTTTGGTCAACATTTGATTTAATTTAATTATATTTGCCTAGAATTACTTTTACTATTATAATCTGTGTTACAAGGAGCCGCATTGAATTAAACGAGTCATGCACTACGCGGGCAATATACACGACCCCATTTTCTCAGGCGTCACAATCACAAACATAAAATCAAAATAAGCCCCACAAAAACTCATCGATAAATGAGAATAAATAAGTTCCGGGTATTTAAACCCTCACATATCAAGATTTGACTGAAAAAAATATAATTTCATAGGAATGAGACAACAACCACAGACAATAATGATTAAAGGCATACGTACTAAGATCTACACAACACAATGATATAATGATCCTGACGGCTGGAAGTTAGAAAATCGGCATGAAAAACACGGTCGCAAAGGTTGAAATTCATGTCCATCAGAAGTTTTCGAATGGGTAGATATGTCTTTTCGTAGACAAGAATATGTGAGAACACGTCTAGCTCGTTTCCTCGAAGCCATGAAACTGGATCATTGTAGAAAGTATCAGCTTCATCGGGAAGTCCAGTATTACGGAAATCTGGTGAACAGTCCAGCTGTCTTATGACATCAGCTTTGAAATGATAGTAGCTATGCCCAGGGATGGAATAACAGGGCATCAACGCGAGTATATTAGACGTCTTGCTGGTACTGTTTCGGATAATGGAATCTGCTGCAGCGTACGGCCCCACCTGATGACGCAGTCCGGTGTACAGAGCAATCAAAACATTGAATGCAATCATAATCCAGAATAACAATTTCTTCGGTTTCGGATAATTCCGACTTGCGAAGAAGGGACCTGCGTACAAACACAGCAACGGAATGATCGGTAGCAGGAAGCGTTGCTCTTTGTGAGGAAGTAAGCAATGGAAGGCTATGTAGAACACGCTTGTCCCAAGAGGAAGGAGGGAAGGCCGCTGGTCCGAAAAAATCCCCAATGCGATCGGAATCAGTTGAATCGTCATGACAGAAGGAATTCCTTGAGATAGGTACCAATGCCATGAATGAACCCCGAAGTGCGCACTTCCACCCTCTAGCACATTGAACGACAGGAAGTTCCACATCGAAAAAGTGGGCCGAGAATAGAAGTAACTATCCAAGGCGACGACAGATACGGCGACTGGTATCAAGGCAGGCAAAGCCGTGATGAACAGAAGTCGAATAGGATTGGAACTCCTATATAGATGGACTAGCCCCAAAATGAGCCAAAGTAGAGCGGCGGTAGGGCGAATGAAGATTGTCAGCAACCCAATGGACATGTACGGCCAGACTGATGCACGATATTTCGATTCTTCGAAGGGATACCATCGTAGAGCGATGAGAGTAAGAGAAGTCTCTAATGAATTGGACAATGTACGGGGAGCACAATAATAAACAAACCAACAAGACAAATAGGTGAGCATAGAATACTTAACACTGGAAGAGCTATGAAGTAGACGTTTACACAAATTATAAAAGCATAAATCCGCGTATGCAAAAAACATCACGTGCACAACTCTAGGGACAAGCGAAATCGCCAATTGAGAGGAGATTCCTAGATAATTCAGCATATTATAAAGCAGAACAATAACACAAGGATGAATAACAGAACGAAGAGAATGATCCCATTCCCAAGAAAGATGACCGGTTCCATAAACCGCCCGATGAGCCACTTCTGAAGACTGGTAGACTTCGTCCGGCACGAACCACGATTTAATCAGCAACACGGAGAAAAGGCGGAAGGCCGTCAGGGCAGCCAAAACACGTAGAGACATCTTACTGCAACAGGAGGCATCATACAATAATCAGCCTCCTGTGCATGGAGGATTTGCACACCACAATGTTAGCTAGACGTTATTAGGGTGGACAAGCACTCAAGCCGGATAATGACAAAGGATTAATTCCATGCAGAACGTTAACAATTTTGCGAAACCACCCCGATATTTATGTCTGACCTTCCAGATAAAAAAAACGAACACAAGCGAACGAAAGGTCGAGATCGTCCAAAAGCGGAAACGAAAGTAGAACCGATAGTGATACGAAATAACTGAGAAATCGATTAAACATGCGTGGACACGTTTGAACGAGTTGCGACCGTTTTAGATTGTGCGCCCTTGAAACAACTACAACCCAAACAATCGTTCCAGCAAATAACATATTTAACATTCCTTCAATTTCCCACCTCAGAATACCCCGTATTAAACCTGTGAGCGTTGACTAGTTTTAACAATATTCAAGCAGTCACTCGAACATAAAAGTCACAATTTCATCGAGGCGTACTGCCACTGTACAAATCCTAACCAACTGTTACTTGCGCACGTGATACCCCATCCGGATTGATACATAAACAATACTAATAAACTATCAACGTGAGTGACACACCTTTTTCAGATATCGGACAATTTTCTTCAACTCGTATTCGGGTGCTACACCCTGGACAGTGGTGATAGTCTTCTTTCCTGTACGCTGCTGGATACGAATATGGCAGAAACCCTGGCGAGTACCTTCTTCGTCTTCGAGCTGCTCGAATGCGTCTAGAAGTGGAAATAAAATGTAAATAGTTGTCAAATAGTGATTATTGACGATTTGATAAAATAAAATTGTTCAGATTTCAGAACTCCGAACCGCACCTCGTGGACTGTTCCACTTAGAAGTTCTACACGTTTCCGCCAGTAATATATAAATTTATATTACATCTGCATTATTTTATCTTTTATCCAATGCACTCTGAATTTGAATGAATGTGGCAGTAGTACACTAGAATAATAAGTAAGAAATATTTTACGAAAGAACGAAACATACCTTTAGGCTTATTCAAATTTGTGATATTCGCCATAAAGTGCTGCTCGAAGAGTCCTAAAAATCATCTTAGAAGCACAATAAAGACACGAATCGTAAAAAAATCTATTTTTGAATAGTTCAGAAAGATATAGAAGAATCACAATATGAGAGGAAAATAAGATGAATGAATAACAATATAAGTAGATTAGTAAGGGGCTGGAATTTTTCTTACTACCCATGTAATGTTCTTTTAAAAGCAAATACTAGGGCGTTTCGCCCTTTAAATTATTGCTTATACTAAATGAAACCAAATCATGATTTTCGTGATTAATTGAAAGATTGAAATTTTGTAACGAGTGAATTAAATTCCATTGCACCCTAAAGGCAAAAAAACACAAGCAGAACTAGTATAAGCTCACTCTTCGAGTACGGGAGCAAAATCAACGTCCTATACAAACAACTATAAATATTGAAACGAGTGAAAAATTAACAAAGTTTAAATAGCTTTCCTCCATAAAATTTTGAAAATGATGAAACTAATAAAGCCCTCCGATAAAACACGGTACGGCCCACGCTGTAAACAGCGGAGAATGCAACCGTTGTCAGCCACTTCGGCGAAAAAATTATAAGGAAGGAAGGCGAACAGTCTAAATCACCGATCAGTAATAATCACCGATTAATCCCTGCAAGAAAGGTCTTAATTGAATAAGATTTAAAAGTTTTGTAGTATTAGTAAGTTTTCACCCCGATAAATGCGGGGGTGAATTTGTCCCTTACTCGTTTTCTCTGAAGTACATAGTAAGTTGACGTTCCCTGATCTGTCAGGGAGCATCAGGGGGGAAGAATTTCTCTGCTTTTTCTGGGGTGAAAGGGGGGTAAGTCAGGGGTGGACCAGGGAGAAGATAGGGTGAAATCAGGGAAATGTCAGAGAAGTGTCAGAGATAGAGAAAAATGTTGATTTACCACTTTTTTCACTATAATCTATTAGCAGAACCTTATACCTACACATTATAAAGTTTTAGTGTCATTTCGTTGAAGATACCGGTCAAAACTGTGTTCTGCCGCACTTTTGAGAAACCCGTACTAGATACGGCGCAGCCAGGGGTGCGTCGGTGCGCAATTCGTCTAGTTCAAGTCGTTTCGCTCCTGTTGAAAGCGCTTTGAAACATTCGAAAAAAGTTTAACTTTGATTAGATGTTGAAGGAAAGACTTTCTCTTGGCTATTTCTTTTTGAAAACACTTTGTTTTCTATAAAAGAATAAGCAGGGAAAATAGATGCTTATCTAATCTGAGGAGCATCAGTTAGGAATTTGTGGAGATGGTCATTCTCACGTAATGTTGACAATTCACCGTAAATAGTATCAAAGTGAGAAATATTTCTGAATGTGGAAAAAAAATTTGCTTAATTTTTCTCTGAAATTTCCCTGACGTTTCTCGGAAGTTTCCCCACTTTTTCCCTGATTGCACCTTATTTGCCCCCTGTTTCGCCTCTGTCCATATCCGGATATGGACAGGGGCAAAGTAGGGGGCAAATGGGGTGCAATCAGAGAGATTTCAGGGATAATCGGGATTCAGTGTAAACGGGTGTTTTGTGTTTACTGGTTTAGAACTATTTTATCTTTACATTTGTTTTCAAACTCTTCAACTTTTTTGCGACCGACAACTTAGGCAGAGAGAAATAGTTGGTGAACGGATAGTGGATATTCTGTATTTTGGTCCTTTTTGGGATCTTTAGGCGGTTTTTGTCTACAGTGAGATATTTTGGTTATGTAATGCGTATTTGCATTTGAGATGCAACCAGGTTGCTTTTGAAAGCAACCAATATTTTTGTACAAATTCCACCGGGTTGCATTTTGGATGCATGCAACCCGCTAAGCTTGTGTAAATGGCCGGATATTTTCGGATGCATTGGATTTCGGATGCGAGAGGTTAATTCAGAGTTCTTCTGATGAGCCAAACACTCCAGAACTTCCAAATAACGCATAGAATGCATTAAGATAAAATACAAACTCAGCTAAACGGAACAAATGAACCGTTTGCCTGGTTGTCAAGAGTTTCCATATAGTTGAACTTACACAATGACATGAAGGAACTTTATTGTTTGCTCTCTTGACAGCATGCAATTGCTGAAGAATAAAATGCCGGTTTGATGACATTTGAAAATTGTATTTTTGTTAATGTTTCCCATGAGTTTGAATTTAAGAGGTTGGAAAATATATCGAATATTGCACGAGACACAGATAACAATATATATGACACTATTTATTTATTATCGTTATTATTATTATTAAGCTGAGGTACGATTGTCCTTCTCCTGATTTGGTTTCGGCGCACAGTGGTCATCACAAAACTGAAAATAGTTGTTCGTTAAATAAGTTCCGTCCAGCAACTTGGAAAACACCATCGCATGTATTATCGAACCGGCTAACTTCCGAATTGCCTTGATTTCATTCATGTTAACCACGGCGTGCGCATACTTTAAAAATTGCATGCGGCGGACAAATTGCCGTGGTCAAATAGTGCATGGTTAACTTTCTCTCTAGGAATATGAGTGTGAGGAAGAGTTAACTCACGTGATGAGGCTGGCTGTAATCTATGCGGTCTGAATTCTCTTCGGGAGTTGTGTATGGAAGTGAACGAACGGTGAACGGTCTGAATATAATAGGATGCATTCACAAATATAATGACCTATCAACTGATTTGTTGTCACCGCTATCAAAATTACGAGAAGTGAATCATATTTTTTTGAGATGAGCATATAAATAAGCTATACTTCTCGAAAAACACTTATCGAGAGAAACACTCCAGGGAGAAACTTCAATACGAGTAGATCACATTTTTGGAGTATATCAACTTTCATGTGATCAATTCATTTACTTTTGGATCAGTATGAACCACATGCCAATAGATTCTGCTGTGGCTACTAACCCGTGGTTGAAAAGTTGTCGTGAATTCGTCCATGGAAGGCCTGGTCGGACAGAATCCGCCCTCACATTCACGTGACTCGTGAGACTGGCCTGGAAATGATTCGGGAGGTTATTTGTGAACATTGACAGTAACTGTCTTGTTCCGCTGACTATGAACCTCGGCATGTTGTAATCCGAATCCGCCGAAACGTCGCCACTCAAATAAACCATCAATACCACCTCGAGTTCGGTTCAGAAAACAAACCCAACAATTGACCAACAATTGACTAACTTGAGTCAAAAGAGCACTGTTTCCGAACGAAACTAGATTTGTGAACCGATAAATTTGATTAAGTCGAGGCTTGGGAAATTACATCACAATTCTAAAACGTCTATCGGTCATGAGAGTGACGAGTCAAAACTGCCGTATGTAACTTCACAGAACGGTATAGTGAAAAGTATGGTTTCCCGGAAACCAGAATAACCGAAACTCACCTTGGCAACCGTCGCTCGCCACACCGTACTTGCATATCCTTGTTCGTAGTTGTTTTCCACAGAAACAAGTTCCCCAAACGGACCAATCCGACCACTCTGCTCCTGTTATTTTTAACTGGTAATGGGAGTGAAAACGTCTCAGTTGTACTTTGATCTTGCTACACGCTAAAACCGGCGGATTTGACCGGAAAGCTAGGAATCGAACTACAAACCGAGCGAGATAGCGCTACATACACCGTATACGACTGCTTTGAAAACAGTGAACCATCTACATATCATGGGAATGTCTGACTCCGAGTAACGAGAACAAAAGCTTACCAACTAGCTGTTAGAAGAAAATCCTCCAATGTCCTTCAGAGTATCTCGTTTTTTGCTAAGTTTTGTTCAGTACGTACTTGGACAAGTTTATAACTGTGTTCATAGACTTTCCATTACTTCTCAAAACTAAGAAGATCTTCGCAGTTTTTCACATTTATGAGTTTGAGGTTCATCTTAACAAAAACAGTTAACATACCTCCGGCATTTTCTTGGCTGGGTGAGATTATTCGGAGCATGCTGGACTCGTGGAAAATGTTTTTGTAGTCGTTGGAATCGTCTCGCTCCGCAGTTTCTGACGTCGCACTCAATGTCTGTAAATGGAATATGTTTCTTCATTGTATGAACTGAATCGACATATATTTTTAATTCTTGAATGAATTCTTGAAAGTAACTGGAATGTAAAGTCAACTGAATAATTAAGGAGGACTGGAAGACTACTTCTCAAATAGTAAAACAAGTAAAACAAGTTATTCACACTTCGATTTGGCTCACATGTACATTAACCTTCAACCTGATGAGTAGATCAGAATAAATCAATAAATGCACCTTTTTCCGATAGGACCCTTTCACGTCGTCCAATTTCTGTGCGGTATCGGACAGCTTGTCATCTCGCAACTTGAATGATTCGGGCTGAAATCAAAACACACTCAATTCAAAAGTTTGCAGGTCTGACAAGCAGTTTACAAAATATTGTTCATAGTGTTAAAGTTTATAGAAAACCGGTTTGCAGATATACACGTCAAAGGATATCATCTCATAAATAAATACTTTTTAAATTTTATCAAATGAGCCTTACATCACCTTAAATTTCATGGTTAATTTGTTTTACTTTATTTTACTCACCATAAAGAAACTAGACTCTTTGAATTCCTGGGAATCCAGCGTCTCCATGTCCGATTCCACATTTTTCATCATAGCCTGAATATGGTCATTTGTCAGCATAACATAAGCAGTTACATTACTAATAAGATACACATTACACTATTATAGTAACGTACGGCGAACCTACGACTTCTTGTTTATATTGACATAAAGTGCAACAAGTACGTTTTAAATATACCTTGGTACAAAACAGTCTGAACTACATGGTTTTCTTTTTTTCACCTTTGGGCAAATAAGGAGGCTTCCCACTAAGATAATGTGTGACGGAACCAAAACTATTTTGTACTCAGATGGACAAAAGTGATTCAACGCAAAGTACTCCTCGCTCACTTGAGCACCACTGGTCAGTTTTTTTCACCGAATATTCGTGTCAAATCTATTCTACCTGTAACTTGTTGATTTCTTCCAGAAGCTGCTCAGGATCTTCGGAATCTTCGTTCAATATGTCGGCAACTATCGGTGAAGACTGCAAAGGAATATTTATAGCTCCGATTCCCCGTTCTTATTATTTATTTGTTTTGACTTATTTTGACTTATTTTGTTTTTCTCATTTTGAACGGAGCTGACATAGAAATTTCGTATTAGGAGCCAGACGCAGCCGTAAACTACTAACTAAACGGGACGAATCGGGAAACCATATAGCCTTGTTTTTTTCCCATAACTATCATTATTGCAGCTAATGAGCGTAGATATAACGTCGAACTCAAAACGGCTATTCTATGAATATGATTAACCTAAGAACACATAACACTAATAAGGTACACATTACACTATTAGGGTAACGTACGGCGGGTGTATTGTCGGTGTCCTTATCGGCGATGACAGTTCGTACTCCCATGGCACGACTGCGCCCGCGCTGCACAGGTCGGGCACGGAATTTCGGGAACTGAAGGAGGAAATTGAAATGCACATTGAAAGAAGATTGACCGACAGCCCTAAACTCCAAATATTTGATGTAGCTCGATCTCGATTTACCATACTCCACAATTAACGAGTTTTGGATGGATTACAACGAGATCGAAAGAATATTTCCCTGTGCTACCTAAAAAGTAATAAAATATGATCGTACCATCTTCGCTGGGTCCATATTGGCTGGCTTGAAATCGCCGTAATGCAGCTTCTGGTTCTTGGCTCTCGATTTTTTGAATTTCCTGATTTTGCGATGCTTCTTGTGCTGAATGGATAGTGAATGAACGTTGAAAGTTTGCAATATTGCACAAGTAAATGGTGTATCACTCTCAGTCCAATAGTAATGCAGAGTACGCCTGCTAGACATCCCCGCACCGTTATCCCATCATGCCATACCAAAAAATTATGTATTAAATGTGTTTTTTAATCAAATGAGAAAGCATTGAGAAAAAACTCTGTTTTAAACTTGGTTCTTCATAAACTGGGGTCCATCTAGATCGGTCTACCTTTCTTCCAGCTGACACCTTTCCTCGAGATTGGCTTGGTGGAGTCAAATGGAGAGCTGGCTAAAATATAAAGAGTTACACATATGACAATATGAAAGCACAACCTGTGAATGAAATCTGAATTGAAACTGACCTCATTTGAATCTGCCTCCATTTTCATGGGCGAAACCTGCGCCTCCGAGAGCACCCTAGAAAGGAAAAGGATGTTTGAATAAAAATAATGTCGTAGCCGTCCAACAATTATTGTAATAACTATAGGAAAACTTAATGAGTAACTGCCAAATGAAAATAAAAACGATTAATGAATGAGATGGTCGTCACGTGGACCGTGAATGAAACCTGCAATGCTCGAGAAACACCAAGAATAAGTTACTTGAGGAATTCGCGATCCTCTTCTGCCGCTGCTTGAGTCATGTTGTTCAGCATCCAATCCAACGCATTCAAGGTGTCTGGGGAGAGTTCGGCACCCTGTAACCAGTTTATGGTTATACCATTTGGAAGCTAAATCAACACATATCTGACAGAAACTTCCCGAATAAATTGCAGAAACGTGAACATAACGAAATCACTACGTGCACTTAAGATGCTCCACAAATCTCACCAGAGCAAAGAAATGGACTAACGTCAATTACGCTTTAGGGTTTTCTCCTTCTCACATTGAGGAAACCAGTTCGTGGTCAAAATGTGTCATTTGTTGTGAGAACTGATTGTTTGTTCACCTGATCGGGTAGTTCTTGTGACTTCTTCTTTGGTGTAGTGGTTACTTCCCCAAAGTGGAGTACCTCGCGAGAGCTGCCCGATTTCTTTATTGCGAAACCTGTTATTCCAAAGCCTGAAATGCGACATAAATCAGTAGGATGGTTGTTTTGAGGAAATCTTTATGGAATTATCACCCTCGCTTTCTGGGCCATGGGAGAATAGAAAATATGGCTTCACAGCCCCATTTTGACTGCTGTTCATGTTCAAAGTGCAACACAAAGTGTGAAGCTTGGCTAAATTGTAGTTGTAGTTTGATCAAGAAGCACATAAGAAATTTTAAATCCTGCTCAAAACTCATAGATCAAACTACACGCAGAGCAAACTATGAAAATTCCAGTCTCCGCCTGTGTTGACCCGAAAGTACTAACCTCTCTTTTTCTCTGTTATCTTCGGAGCGATGACCTGAACACCGTTTCTCTCGGCGTTGGTCTTCATTGCTCTCACGAGCTCTGCCTCATGGAGAGATGGCCTGGAACATCCAAATGTTAGTTATTCATCCGAAATGGTACAGGTTTGCCGACTAGTTATCAGCTCGTGTCACAAACCTTGCAAAGCTGTGTCCGTATCGTGACACTATGGGTGGTAGTCTCGGAACGGTGGAGAGAGTTGGCTTTACCTCCTCAAAAGTTTCTTCTTCTTCCTGGGATTCGGTGACCGTCTGAACAATCGTAATTAGTTGTTTAACGTACTACTGTTGTACTGCTGAAGGGCATTGCACTTTTGTACTGATGTACTGCTCATTCCCTGCTTTGATTTGGGTTTCGACACGGAGAGCGTTCGGAAATCCAAAAAAAAAAACACATTTTAGAAGGATTTTTGGGTTGAATATGAATCCCATTCACGTTTACTGGTGGGTAGCGGTAAATGTTAATTTTCGAACGTAGTATAACGAAGTTGATAGGTCAAGTGTTGTAAGAATGTAATAGATTGAAACTCACAGGTTTCACCAAAACTGGATTATCCCCAAACACTTTGGTTCCATCCTCTGAAACATATGATTTTATAGTTTTCACAATTCAAAATGAGTGAATAAGATTCGAATACACTGAACAGACTTCTGTTTAATTGGAGGTTTATTCGAAAGTTTACTACTCACCGATACGCTCCATCAGATCCTCGTGGAAATCTGGGGCGACTGTCACATGATCGATCAACTGAAATGAAAATGGACTCAAAATCCGAAATAATATGTGAATACTCGAGGTTTAAACAGAAACGTACTGTTCTGCCTGTTTGAACTTCTTCGGTACAACATATATCAAACCTGACACTAAAATATTTTCAAATTTTCTGAAACACGACCAACGATTACCAACCTCAATTGAATGCTCGGCAGACTCTGGCTCTGTGGTCGTTTGTATGCTTCTAAAATCAGTGATATCCTCGAATCCATCAGAGATCTGCAACCCAAAATGTGTGTATTTCGACTATTTTTATTTTACAAAGTTCATTTAGTGCAGTCACTGTAAATCTATGATAGTAATACTACTTCGTACTGACTTTCTTAGTGTTTAGTTGTGAAATTGGTAAGAATTTAATTTAGGTGCACATAGAAAATGGAAATTTCTCCATCTGTGATGACAATAACTATATGTTACAGAAGACGAGGTTTCGACACTGTATTGAAATTCATATTGTTCATACATATTCAAGTCAAATTCAAGTCTGACCTCTGTCGGTTTCTCCTCAACCGGTGCCGTAGTGGAAGCGACGGTTGCCGGTGAATCGATCGGGGTTACGGTTTCTGGGATGGGCGTTGTCGAGGTGGTAGTTGTGGTGGGGGCGGTGGTGGTTCGAATCTCCGGCGTCGAAGTAGCCTGTACCGAAACAATCAATACTCAATAGGTTTTTGTAATTCATGAGAAAGTTCGAAATACACTGTAGCAGGTTACGCAATAGTATGTGAGAAGGTATTCATAGTCACAGAGAACCGTGATTTCTCCCCACGTGGCCAATCTCTTCATGCGATAAATAATCTAAACTATGTACCTGGTTTTCGCTGCTGCTGAAAGTATGGAGTTTTTTCACCGTCTTCTCATTTTTCTTGAGGTGTTTCTGTTTGGAATCTCCGGGTCTGGAAGATGAATACAATGTACACAATCAAGCGTTTTTCAAAATGGCTACTTTTTATGAAATCTGAACCGGAACAAAACTTTTTTTATCTAGGAATGAACAAGGTTACCTTCTCCAGTTGTGGCGGAAGTTGCTTTCCAGGTTCGAAGACGGTGTCAACTGAAATATTCGTATATTCAAGTACGGCAACTAGGAGATCTATAATGCTGGAACATGGTAGTTTTTCTGTGACAACATGAACATATTTTCAATGTTCAAGAACTTCAACCGATTTTTATATTACTGACTTCTTCTACCTCTGGCTTGTGTTTCCTTTCTTTGTGTTCATTTTCCTTCAGCTCGAAAGTGCGAGCTCCGAACATTTTTTCTGGGTCGGCACCTGAATATATCTTTTATTGAACCAAATTCTCAAAATATCATTTTCAAAATTATTGTGTTTGAAAGGTAATGAGTACACTACTAATATATTTTCTTTGATATGTGATATTTTCAAATCATTTGAAATGCATGGCAGAAATAGCATTCATACATGGATTTTTGTGATATATTGTAGCAAGCAAAAGTGTATCTCAGTGGTTGATATTTGTGATGATGGATTCCAAAGCAGATCCCCTTCATCTACATCTTCTACAAAAATCTCACTCTTCTGGATGAAACGAAGTTGAACATATTTCTTAAAAATACAATTTTTTTCTGAAAGTTTTTTCTGTTCGAACATCTTATCAAGTTCATTGACCTACCTGGCGCACCATCCTTAAGATTTTCAATTTGTGTTTCCTCGAACGAGATGAGGGAATCGTCTAGATCTGTTGAGGGTTCATTTCCAATGGGGGCTTGTACACCTTAAATGATATTAACGTGATTTAAATTCAACATTGTGTATAGGTCAATTTAAGTGGTCATGTTTAATCAGGAAAACATACGCAGTTCAACGTATTACGTTTAGATTTCTGCACACGTTACAAATGACTATGCATTTGATTAGCAGTGTTCTCGTTCTTCGACTGTGTGACATGTTCTTTCTAAAAGCTGTTTCTTCAGCGTACATACGTCAATTTTCCCCGACACCATTTTTCCACCCTGTGTCTCCATTTGCTATTTCTCCAGTCTCACATCCGCGACACATGTCACGCAAAATAGTGGAGGAAACGAGAGACGCAGGATGGGATGGGAAGCCCGGGACGTTCCAGAACGGCTTGCTGATTCTGAGCTCACTTGTCGGCCCGGCACTGTGTGCCCGGAAACTTTGGTGAGGAGCCGGGCGAAGTTGTACGAAGTTGTCGTTCTCCTCGGAGCTGTCGGGGTAGAGTTGGTTCATGGCTTCTCTTCTGTCTGCCTCCCAGGGGTCCACCACATCGTAGTCCGTGTTCGCCCTCGAGCGAGCACCGTGATGACTTGGGTGCACAGCGCTGCACGGTCGGCGCTCCTGAATAAAGTTGGTTTGAATCCTGTTTGTCTGTTTATATATTTATTGACATTTGAAAAATGCTGCACCTGTTTGAAAATTATGAAGAAATGGAATATTATCGTAGTGGGTACTGGGAGAGTGTTAATTCATGATTCCACATGATGACAATAACTGTCAATCTATGAACACATGATGACTATAATCAATGCAGGCACACACAATCTTTTTTCTACTTCGATGTGATTGTAGTTTGAGACCAGTGTATTTTGGGGAATGTTCGAGAATTGTGCTGTGTTCGAGGAATACTCATGCTCAGTTATTTACGCAACTACACTCTCCGTTTTGATATGAAAGTAAGAGAACTGACCTGGTTTGGGCCGAGACAGCTGAACCCCTTGACTGTATTGCATGCTCTGACGCGAATCCGTACTCCGTTGCTACAGAAAGACCAGGCGGACCACCCAGCCCACACGGAGGCATACACTGCAAATAAAATGCTGGTGGTCCGTACCACAGTGCCAAAACTATATTGCAGAACTCATTGTTGGCTACCATAACAACATTTGAAAGCCAGGTTACTGAACTTGACTTCGTTGCGCTAGCAACAAACTGCGATGCGTACAGTTGAATGAAAAACAAAAAGTTAGATCCAGAATTTTGAGACTTTTGCAAATTTACACATGTAGATGATCTATGGTTTCAACATATAGGTTCCAAAAGCGATACTAAGTAGATCCTCATCTCAAAGATTATTAACAGCACGTTTCCTTCAAAAATACCATGTTTCACACACATATGTATTAGGCACAAAGTGTTATCATTATCGAACGTTATTGTTTTCCATTTCGAAACGTCAAATATGTTTCGAGAGCTGATTGTGGGTCAAATCTCACAGCGCAACAGTGCTAAGTGAAAGTTGGGAATTGATGATGAAAAGTTGGTCTACCGTCCGATATGAACCTTTCCAGAGACGAAATTTAAGATCCTGGTCTTTCATCCCCTGCGTCTCCTCAAATACACACTGTTTCTCTGCTGTCACATCCCACCGGAATAGGAGTTTCGCAAAATAGTACGCAAAGCGAGAGACACAGGGTGGGATGAAGATGCCGGGATGTTCTAGCACACGTACTCAGGAACACTTACTCATTTGTGCATTGGAGGGGATTCCGTGGGGCTTCGGGGAGGCAAAACCCCGGAACTGACTAAGACGGCCTGTTGGCGCCCAGGACGGCTCGGTCGTCGCTTCTTGAGCTGAAGAGTTCACCAATCAAGCAGAGTATTCAATATATTTACTTTTTGTCTGCAGCATATGCAGTTATTCCTATACCTTTTCTACCGGTCGAAGAGAACCAGACAGTATAATTATGATAGCCTTAAGATATTTTACGACGTTTCAACCAAACTACTTATATTCCAAATAGTGTACATGTTTTTTCGATGAGAATACTGCGTGCTAAAGCAACAGTGGTTAGTTTTTCTTCAAACTTCATCACATACTTGAGTCCACAACATCGAACTTGAACTACTGCCATAATAACTCCAATTCGATATCGGAACTCAGTGGCAATTGTTTTCCAGATACGAGCCCAAAGTCGTTAAACATTGCGTGAAGTTGTAAATCCCGAATGTGTTCGGTAATATAGCGAATCAGGTGAAAATTGCAACGACGCTCATCAATTTGGGTCACTGCTAAACTATTTACACGACCGTATGAAAGAGAAAATGCTATTCAAGCGTAATAAATATATCTAGCAATCTAGATGGACGATAGGGATGTTTCGAAACACGATGAGCAATGTTCGATAAAATATATGTCAAATGAAGGAGGATTTTCTTTCAGAGCCACCTTAGCTATAAAGTTACTATGTGTCGTTAGTTCAGTAAACAAAAAACTAATACGGAATGATTTTTAGCCTGGAATAGTTACTTTACTAGAAAGAGTAAGGTCGTCACTGTTGTTCAAGAGGAAATAACCATTTCTTTGAGCTCTCAACTTAATTTTATATTCTCGTGAGAAAGGTAGCATTATCACCCAATAAGAAAAAACCCTGTACTGAGAAGAACTATTGACAGTAAAGATATACCTACATAGAGAGAAAACTGCGATAGCGATTCGTAGTTGTTTTTTCCTTCGTCAGAATAGGCCAATATCAATATACGAATTCCGTTACCTACATAATTTCTGAATTTCTGATAATTTATGAAACTGAATTTCGACCATTTTTCGGTTGGAACGGAGTCAAATGCACGAAAACCGAAGTCTGCATTTCACAGAGTGTTCCCTTTTTTATTCACGGTGCAAAACAAAAATGTGCTGATGATAGTTCATACCAGGTGAACTTTTCTGAGTGAGAATGTCGATACTTCTCCACATACTATTATTTCCAGCTTTTAAATTGAAAATCAAACATAGAAGTCCAATTTAGGCCGGCGGTCGCGTAGGTCTCGTCTTCATAAAGAAACAAACAATTATTATGAAGAAGCAAACAAGATGGCCGAAATATTTGCCGTAAAATATTATTATTATTACTATATACAGTATGGACTTACCATGACTAGTAGCTATAGTACCCAATAAAAGGGCAGAAATCAGGCTGCGCATCGTGCTTGGCTTGCGCGTGGATGATGTCTCAGAGTCGCGCACCGTCTCTGGAAAACCAGGTCATCTCCCAATCACGCCTATCACTCATTTATCAGGCAGCTAATCATGGAAACATTGGGAAATGGAACACTATCGTTTCTCTTCCATTCACACTTCCTCACCTTAGACGACTTCACGTTCACTATAGTTCTACCTACACGACCATATACAGTATGGATTTGGAATGTGCGGGCGATTCGAGATTTTTTCTCAAAGATGTTAGATAAATTTATTTCTCACTGGAAACTCCTCAAACAATCGTCATCAATTTGTAGGACAAACTACGAAAAAATAATTGTTGCGGTCAACTTTAGTTTCAAGTTAAAATCCAAAGATGAGATGAAATATTCGTTCAAAACGGGCTCCTTAACCAACTCTCTATTGTATGCTGGCAGTAAAAGCAAAATAAATTGAAAATGAACTATGCATGAGAACGAAATTCAGTAAGAAACTTTCTTACCGATGTGTTCGACACAGACACTGGGATTCAAATTGGTTTGTAGAGGGTAGGAGTCATGAACAATTTTTACACCGCTACAGTTTCATGAAAGCCTCAAAAGTACAGTTTTTGTGAAGCTGATCATGAAGTATTTTAGCGCTGAATCTTAGTGTGACATGTAGTGTTTTCGTGAAATTGAGTGGGTGTGTACTAGAAAAAGGTGAACCGTTAACGTTGCCACAATCTACATCTAGCTATAGGGTCAAAAATCTGTTCGTGGTATAAATAACAATCTACACGAGCTACCAGTACAACAGTACTGAAAACTTGAATTTATCGAAACAAGAGGATGTATCATACTACGGTTTCCTTCGATTCCGCAAAATTCGGAAGCAGCTCGAAAGTCCTACTGTGTTGGACTGGAACCATATTTTTTGACCTCTTCTTCTACAAACGTGCCTGCATTGCTAAGTTGTTCAAAATTATGCCGTTGTAGATCGTAGAATGTGTGTCACGTTTATTAAACGATGAAAAGTCCACACACAAAGTGATCATAGAAAGAACTGTTCGAGACGATTATTAAGCTCAAACAATTCATTGTTGGACAACCGTGGCAATGTTTCGTCGATATGGAGCAGTTCATTTAAGACAAGTTCCAACGGAGAGTAATGAGAGACCTGGAAAAGAAAAAACTGCCTCATGAAGTCAGAGATTTCAGCACTGATCATTTTTCCCAATGTAGAATTGCGACCAGCTAACGTTTTTGTCTCGTGTGTGTTTTTCAGAACACTGGTCGGCATTTAACTAATAATATCTTTTCAAAATGTTGCTGACAGGTTAAACTGAAAGAAGCAATGCTGGGCTGGAAGATTCACCAACACATGAAAACAGCCACGATGCCCACCTCCTGCGTCTCCTCAGGGTTTTCGGCTTTTTCGTTGTCCCCAAAATCTTGTTCAAACACGGAGTTTTCAGTGGGGCGCAATACTCTGAATATGGAAATATTCAGGAAAACGACTCAAATAAGACGGTATGACTAATTTGAAATTATGTTTATGAATACTAACAGTACTTTCACGTGTTCTCTTGTGATGATTCTCATCCATAAAATTCTCATCACTTTCAAACATTTGGATGAATGTTTCTATTCACAAACTGTGCTATTCGATTGAAATTTTAGTACTATATGAGATGTATATGAGATGTACACTTTTCTCAACTTTTTCTCTGAAATGAACCACGAAATCAGACCTTTTCCCCTCGATTAACCGGAACCTGGCCACTCTCGGTGGTGTTGGCATGTCCGCGGCCACCGGCAGCTGCAGTTGTGGGGTGCCGGTCTCGACGACTTCCGTCTGGAACAAGCCCGGAGGTCTTATTTTTATCCAGACCTACGTCGACAAAAAGCAATACATGAAATGTGTATAATTTTATCGCCGTATTACGCCGTATATAATCGATAATCATATGTTTCACTCCAAAAACGTGAGAAATATTAACCGGGCCTCATTAGCGCCACACGGTAGCTCGAGAGCTGACGTGTCTGTCAGAAAACGAGCTACAATTCAATTTCGACTACAAATCAGGTTTGTCAGCTCTCATTATTAACCTCAAAAAGCAATGGAAAACTCTGGTATAGCTCAGGCTTGTTAGTCGTTTCATAAATCTAGTAGTTCCATTTAGCTCGGGCTCGTTAGTCGTTACATATCTAGTAGGTACTATTAGATATGAAACGAAGGAAAACATAATATTGTGAAAATCCTAATTTTATAGAGTATTAAAGCATGGAGTGGGTGCCGAACTCACAAAACATGCACTTTTGAGCGGAACTGAAAACTTTTCAAAAATAGCTAGTTACTTCAGCGTTATTCCGTCACTCAACAACGTATCACGTGGGCGTGTAGTCAGTCTGCACTCAGCAACGTATCAAGCGCACACTGGTGCACAGTGAAAAATGATGTACACCGTATTATCTTTATTTATACAGTATGCCTTCGCCTCCCCGCACTCGTGGACGACAGTCTAGGTGATTCACGACGCCGGCACTGTCGTTCTTAATCGGTGGTACGGACAAAAAGTGACAGCCGTTGATTTGGAACGGGCTTCTGCAACACCACACCGTTTTACGATGAAGCGCACGCGGAGGCAAAAAGCAGATTAAGGCGCTGCCGGTGACACAGGTTTCCGTTTCCTTAATTTGTCGCATTCTGCCGACGATACATTGCAATCACAGGAATTCCGTTCTCGAGATAACTGGTTCGGAGGAGGAAGTTGGAGAGGAGATTAGAGTTGCAGACCAGAAAACTTCGGATCTCACTATGCAAAAGAGAGAGAATGAGAAAACTAAAAAAACAGAGAGAAAGTGGGTAGGAAAGGAAGTGAGAGCGACTATTTAAGAAATAAGATACGAAAATATTGTGGAACACATGTTTTAAATTATTCATTATATATAAAGTAATGTGTAGCTTGTTTTGCCTATGAGTCCCTACAAAACTACACAGGCTAACGGTTAAGGCTCATCAGGGGATTCCGTCAGCCATAAAAGAGAAGTTTATGTGTTGAACAACAATTTTATCTAATATGAAAGAGAGATAGAGAGAAGAGGAAGAAGAGTGAACATTACAGAGAGAGACAGAGAACTAAAAGGTAGTTTCTGTGCGAAATGCTGAAGACCCAACTCAGAACCGTCAAATGAATGTTCTTTGAGTTGATAAGAATATCGCGGTTGGTCAGTACAGTCAAGTAAACTGTAGATGAGACGGGAGATTCCGGACATTACTACTACTCTGAATGTTTTTGAGGATTTTCACGTGTTCAATGTCACTCACTGAATGCGAGCATGTTGGAATTGAACGAGGTCAAACGAAACGTGAAAAATATGTGCAATTGTAGGTTCTATCACTGTCCGTTAAAGAAACCGTTCCGCTATAATCTGAGTTTCACGAAAAATTTAAAAAGCTCAAAAAAGTTTCTTAATGTCTTTCACTAGACCATAAAAAAACTTTCTGATTGGAAATTTGTAAAATTTGAATAACATCAAGCAATAAAAAAGAGGACATGAACATTTTCACTGTGACGCAACTTGACTTTGTTTATTCACGTCCAGACTTATTTTCATTTTGTAGTCTCTAATTGTGTTGTCGTGTATGATAGAATGTTTTAAAAATATTTGTGTACTTCTATAGGATAATTTGAGCATACCCCGTACGCAACTCCCCCATCGGTGTCATTACGTAAGCCGCTTTTCTGATAAAACGGAGCAAGATAGATATATAAAAGTATATATTTTGGATAATGGTTTTTCATTTGCTAAAAGGTCAGAGGGTTAACTCATAAGTCAGAATTTGAGAGGGACGGATTCTTCAATCTGGGGTGGTTCACATACTATTCAAGATATTCTGTTGGTATAGTATTTGCATGACTTTTCCTCTCAAATGTAGATATCGGATCACACTAGTTGACAGGTGGTCATTGAGCTTGGGATCCCATATAAAGTAATTTAACTTTATTATACTTACCACAGCATAGATAGCGTAGATCAAAGAGAGAAGAATGGAAACCCGCATATCTGTCGATTGCAGCTGTCTAGGAAGTCTCGTTCAACTGTACACGGGCAAAAACGGTAAAGGGGTGGCACCACGCCGCAACTGACAAACTTCTTCAAACAAACAATAAAATGGTAATGAGAGAGGGATTGAAACAGCAACTATAATATAGAACAGGTTGGTTAGGAATGTGTGCTCATCTCACGTGTAAGATTGTCTATTTTGTCATTTTTTCTGGTTGGACATTAGCGATGGACGGGTAGACATGAGCTGCTGAATTGTTTTAACTTGTTTGTGTTCATTGGAACCAGATTTCGTGAATTCACAATTTGCACGTTAAAATGAACCAGGAGTCTGAAGGTTGATTTCACCTCGCTGCCGTCCCAAATCCTGGTAAAAGTCTACTCAAAGTACGTTTCTTACGTGGTGCATACGTGAGACGCACGTATGAATGACGTTCAATGTTCAACAGTTACTCAAAATTCCGGCTGTTTAGGTATGTAAAATTACAGTCACCTAGAAGTCTGTTCAGTGTTTTAGCTATTTTCTATTTGTCCACTATACAGTTATTGACGTTATTGTAGAAGAACTCCATCAGTGAAGAAGTATAAACATAACAACAGTCATGAAGGAATGTTTTATTACTCCAGTTCATCTCTGGACCAAAGTTTGTACAAATTGTGAAACAAGACGTGGCGTGCCAGTTTATCACAGATTCACAGATCAGCACGGTTCTTGTGCGAATCAACACTGAGTAGGACTTGGATCATTTTATTAGTTTTTCATCGCTCGCAATGTTCAAAGTCAAGTTCATCGAGGGTTTCTTCTGCGACAATTTTAGTTCGCAGTCACCCGTGTACTACTGTAATTGATTATAAGTACGTACAAAAAGGGTATATGAAAGTTATTGAATTTGAAACATGCCAATTAAGCAGTCGCTTTTGTACAGCTGCATCAGAAACTGTTTACAGGAAAAACTTGAAAACTAGCAAAACAGCCAGCTGTATTTTACAGGTAATTTTCCTGCGCACTCTCGTTTTCAGCGCGATGTTTTCACGTTTTCCAGTCTATCGCTGGTATCACAGGGAAACCGGCACGATTTTAGCTACCTTGTAGTTACATTCCATTCCGGAAAGAAGCTTTTCATCCACTTCGCCATTTTGCAAAGAGCTGGTTGACAGTGCGGGCTATCGTCAGGTTGGTCTGCTAGTACGAAGAGTGGGTGACGATTAAGCTCAAACACATTAAGCGTATGTCTCTTAGTAAAAACTGTATGAGTTGTTTCTCTCCAAACTTTCACAAAGATAGTTTATTCTTATTAACTACCCATTGTGACACTTTGAACATTCTGTTGATGTCTAAACTTGAGTTATAGGTTGTAGCTTAACGCATTTGAGCCTAATCGTCACCCACTCGTACGAAAACTTGTCTCGATATCCGTACCGAATTTTTTGATACTTAAAGAAGGACGATTATGTGGTCCAATCGCAACGCTTCAGTCCTTTAAACCGCAATATATTTTTCAATTGCAGTTTATAGGACCGTTGACACGGGATTGGTCCACATAATCGTCCTGCTCTAACGAACTGTTTCTGGAAACGCGCTGGCTTTAAAAATTTATTTTCAGAAGAAATGGTGGTTTCGTTGATTTGTGTTTGTTATGTGGTGGCAGCTGTTCTAAGTGCCATTCTCCTGTTTTTCATGATCCATGAGGTGAAACCGTTTTGTTGGTTTACTTGTTAGAGAAAAACTGGTCGGAGCTCCCTACCGTAAACCTTTGGATAGCGTTCGTGATAAAATTCACGAAGTTTCTGTTTTCAGTCCAAGCAGCTGGAGCTTTAGTTTATGTTGTGGCACGAACTTGTCGTTTCATCAATTTTTATTATTTGCAATTTCTCTATATCTTTCCGCTTTCATTTTGTATTTCATTACATAGTCGTTGTCATTTATAATATAACAATCTCAGGTGATTTGTCTCGATTCGCTTGAAAATGATAGGATCAATCCGGTGGACACCTGTAGATCAATGAACAAGGTTGGTTTTCCAAAAATGCATCATCAAACTTCTGCTCTTTTTCTTTTAGTTAGCAAACCAATTCAGGTCTATTCAGTTAGATCATACGTGCCGGGTGGAAAATGCTCAATATTACGTTAGCAGTCTCAGTTAGCAAATTAATATCTCGGACTTATAACATACATTAACTTAGGCGTGTGCTCTTATTTCGGGGAACAACGGGTTTGTGACCGCATAGATGGAGAAAATCGATATTATGTTGACGCAATAACTCATGATGAAGCTTATCTCTTCATATGTAATAAATTAGTTCTGATTAAGTTTTCTTCTTCTTGGGTAGTAATTCAATTCACCCGGTTCACTGCCTCTCCCGTTATCGCTCTCTATGTTGTCAGGACAAATTAAACATAAATTTCAGTGGCTATCCCTGGAGTATGGTCTACAAGTGGCGTTGATTATAATGTTCATCCTCAGCTATCAGGCCTGGGCTATTTTGTGGAACTTACCTGCAACATTGCTCTGTCTATGGAGGTAAACCATATTCAAGAAAGCTAACTAGTTAAGTTTTCAGTCTGGAATGTCATAATACATTGTAACTCACATATTGCGTTCGGAACGATACTCATACAGCAAAACAAATGTCTAGCTTTTTCACTAGTATTAGCTTCGCCTTCGCGAAAATAAAAAGGAGTTTCAATGAAATTGGTGCCTACAGGTATCACATGCTACTCGAACGCATGGGAGAATGTGAACAATGAACATTCTTTCGTTGTAGTTTGATTCCGAAACACGACGCAACTCACAATTTTTGACGAGTTTTTGACTGAATGCAACGCAAGCAACAGCGGGATGGGGCAGCATACACCGTAAAGGGGCTCTTTGCAAATAGCAAACCCTATAGGGTTGGGGTTTCTTCTCAAAAAACACCCCGAGTTTTACTTGAAATGTTTCTTTGTGCTTCTCATGGAGCGAAGGTAATTTTTCGGTTGAGGTTCTTCAACATTCGCACGAGGCCCAGCTATGAAGTCTACGATCCCACCACTATTCTCTTCAAGGTGCAGTTGTAGCCCAGCCATTGTGTGTTCCCCACTATACATTCATGTGCTGGTAAAACTTCGGCGAAGTTGTGGTTTGATCTACCGATACAGAAGATCAGACTACAACTAAGAGTTTTCTGCGAATTACAGCTGTGAGATGGAGAGATCAAACTACCAAAACAACATATGAGGCCAATTTCGATTGTTTGAGCCTGTCCGATAAGTACATTGATGTGTCGACCTGTTTTTAACATTGTTTCATGTAAAGGCTAGTCGGCTTTGATCTACTTGTGGAATGGTATGTTTACACGCCTGATAAGAGTTTAGAGCCGGTTGACGCTACCAGGACTTTTTTGAGATCACCATCGGTCGGTGAAGCGCTAAATACACACACAGTGTTGCATATCTGTTCACACTTTACGAGGACATACTGTACTTATACGGTAAAAATGTTCTAACGCTATGAATTCATTGAGAGAATACTGCATAGATTCCCATCAAACATGATAAACAGTTTGTTATTTTTCAGTCAGAGAAAGATAAAATCGAAAAAGTGATCTACTCAAAAATACTGTTCTACTCCATGTCAGCCATCGATTATCTTCTTCTGTGAGTTTCAGCTGGTTGTGTTCTCTAATCGAACATAATTTAATTCTATTCAATACGTGATAAATAATAATTCTAACAGTTTCCAAGTGTTTAAAACGAATGTATCAGAGGAAAATCGATCGATCCTGAGACACAAACAGCACCTACGGGTTCTTTCTGAAATATCTTTGTTTTCGGATTTGTTTGTTTGATCGTGTGCCGTCTCCGTCGAAACTCGCTAATTATGGAGAGTGTCGGGATCAAACAAGAACAAAGATTGGACCCTTCCTATAATACTAGACGGACATAACACTCAACCTACGTTCATACTGATAATTCAAAAAAAAAAAAATAAACATCGAAAACTAAAAACAGCAATCCATTCTTCTGGCGGCATAGCAATCCCTCAAAAACCTCATGAGATACCTCATGAGCTTTTCGTACGAGCTTCTCATGAGATTCTATTGATTGCTATGCTACAACAGTGAGAGTGAACGAGTAGCTCATCAGGTATCTCATGAGAAACTCATATGAACTTCTTATGAGATTGGAGGGATTGCTACGCCGCCTGGGTAAAGAGTATTATTTCAGTGCCATTTACATATTCGCCGACCGTATCTTCGTCTGATAAATATGATTGGTGGCAGCAAAGTCTTATTACGAAGAGTGTCATACGAATGAATTACAGATGGTGTTTGAAATAAAGAGCAATTGAGAACAACTGTTTCTTTCCCAACGAATCCAATTGTAGTGGTATGGAATTTACCCTGAATCTATTTGATGTTCACCTGGAATCCTACAGTACACAATTTAACTTTCGAAGGGCTGTTTTCTATTGAAACAATCGACTTTGTAGTTATTTTTTTCCATTAGCAAATGGTTTTCCTGAAACCGACCAGAATTGTTTACCGTGCTCAAAAACCTTGTAACATTCATATTAGTATGATCATTGTTATTAGAGTATGATTTACGAGCACAAACTCGAAACAAGAAATAACAATGAATTATTAGAACTGCAAATATAAGTTCAAGTTTAACACTCTACCGATCTTTTTTCAAAAACTGCAAATATCAATTCCAAGGAGGTTGAAAATAATCAGTTGAACGTTTCAAAGCGAAAGAAAAAACAAATTGATACGATGCTATAATTGATAGAAACAACTTTTGTAGGTGGTTTTCAATGAACGATCAATGAAGATGAGTGAACAAAGCCGCAGTATTGAACAAAAAACTTGGAACGAATCAGATGCAAAGTCAGTTTCAGAATTGATTGGAAAGGCAATAAAACTAAATGTTGTTGTCTAATTGATGTTGTTGTTGTTGTTGTTGTTGAGTATAAAAAGACTGACCCGGATGTTGTTTACAGTTCGATTTGGGTGGGATGTTTATGCAGCCGAGATCCCTGTTTCTAATGCTTGAGTCCGCGGCAAATCTCGCAGGTGTGTAACACACTCTATTACATCACTGGTGAGGCAGAGAGGGCGAGATATTTTTGCGCGACAGCAGCAGCACTCTCCTTCGCGCGATCTGACGGGCCGGCGTCAGCAGCGAAGTATCGACCCCCCAGGGCGACGCACAATCAATCAATAACCATCTATCGTTGGTAAGCGTCTCCACTATTCACGGAAACCCCCCACTTCATTACCTTGATTCACGACCCGGATGGGAGACATTATTTGCCTTTATTCAGGCAGTCAAAAGGAGTCGCAACTGTATCTCATCTTCCTTGATATCACTTCTTCTTGAATTTTGTTCACAATTTTTGTATTGATTTTCATGTGTCACGTTAGCGTAGTTGTTTCGGCAGCGTTTTGAATCAATGCATGCGAAGATTGTGTGGTTGCTGATCAGTTTTGTTTATAAACAACTTAGTAGTCGAACTGTTATTTACGTAGCTCGCGTGAAACACATCAGAATGTGAGCGTACCCATTCGAAGCTCTCCGTTTCTGATGTTTCCTCACATTTCTCGAAACTATTTGTGTTTTCATTAAGGACGTTTCCAGATTTTACTCGAACGACAGCGCACTTGGCGTCACTAGCCTTTCAAACATGGCGAGTCGACGTCAAAAACAATTTGATAGGAAATATAGCTCCTACAAGTGAGTTTCCTCAGGACTTCCACGTGATGATAGATCAAAACTGGGTTGTAGTTTAATCTGAACAGATATCGAACATTTCTGAATACGCCTAAAACGGCGGGGATTCAAACTACAACCAGCTACCTCTTTCTACCTCTTTTCGCTCAAATGATCGCTATGGGGCAGCTATTGTTTAAAAAAACGTTTACGTTGTATGCTGTCCAACACCTCTGTGGTTGTACATGGATCCAGTTGCCTTTTGGGCTAAAATTCATGAATTACCGCGTATTTCGAACTGAAACCACAACTCAGCTATAGCCATCCCATACATGTTCATGTTTTCCTTATATAACTACTATTATCATATTCTATTTTGAAGATATTGTTTCGACTGCGGTCGTTTGTCCGTTTTACAGCTAATATTTCGTTTTGCCGGAAAAAGTGACCATTGCCTGGCTGTGTGGGCGAGCGAACACATAACCAATAGACAGCCGCCCATGTGTTATACTAACGTAATATGAAAGAAAATGTAGCCATAATCTAGACAAAGCACATGTTTTGCACAGCGAACGGAGGGAATATGACTTTCTAATAAGCGTCAGTCGATCAATGCCTCTTGTTTGTCTATTATTTGCATGCAACGACACTCGAGCCGCCGCGGTTCAAACAGAATCCAGAAACAGCAAAAAGACTGGTCATTAGACGGAGTTTGTTGAAGAAAGTTCATAAATTGGAGAAAATTTAGATATATTTAAGTTTAGTATATTTCACGAGCCGTCAGACATAATCTCCAGCGGTGTTCCACCACTTTCGTAGAATGTGCTGTCTAGTTAGTGTGTTTGTAAGCATAGTCGGCGTATCTCAACGACAACAACTCGGGAAACGGCGAGAGCAAGAACCCAAAAACTAAAATTTCATGATGTGAACTGAGTTTATACAGAAAGCAAACTTATTTAGGGAATGGTATGTTCGCAAAGTTTGTTATTTTAGAAAATTCACGGCAACTGAGGATGTGAACTACAGCACTCATTCGTCCCGATCGAGCTACCGCTCCGAATCTCAAACATCGAGAATGGATTCGAGAGGAAGATCCACCAGCTCGGAAGTTATTGCTGTGAGTAGTACAGGATACTGAATTTGAGAAGTACGGCACTAATGAAATCTTATGTTGTATGTTGCAGGGCTCCGATACTCGATCTTATCCCGTGTACATTGCCATTCAGGTGAGTGTTCTTTAAGTACATGTTTTCGGTAGTTTTATGAGCAAATAAAATTGAGATACACTTAACTAATGACATTCAGCGTTATATTCCATCCTTCCGAACGAGAATTGAAGTTTCCAGGAAGACCTTTGGATGATATAATAGAGCTGTGTGCAAATCATTGTTATTTCAAAACACTTCATTTCGGTGTTTCTCTTGAACCGTTTAGTTTAGGTTTGAGTTGCATTGGTTTTCACGGGAGGTTTGAACTTTATGGTTTGGTGTATTTTGTTTCTTGTCGCAACTGAAAGCTGCAGGACTACCAGCCAGACTCATCTGAAGTGGAGGGAATCCGTTTGGAACAGGGTCAAATAGTAGAGGTCTTGGACAAGAAGAACTCGGCCCGATGGCTCGTTCGAACGAAGGTGAAAACGAGTACTCAAATAGTCTCTCTCTCATATGTTTCGGTGTTTTTTCTGTTTAGCCAGTTTAACGTTTCACTGACATTTTATTTCGCCAATCTGAATAACTTCATATGACACTCCAACTTCGCGTTATAAATGTTCTAATGGAAGGACATTACCTGTTAGTTTGCATAATCTCAATGAATATTACTATCTGGGTCACTCTGGGCTGGAATTTCAGAAAATTCCGCTTCGTATGTAAGGTGAAACTACAACTCGATATTTGGGAGCTTTCTATATTCGAATGTTCTGAACACTCTTCTTTTCAGGCCCGCCCACCTCAATCGGGCTGGGTACCTGGTTCCTACTTTGAAACCCCCACGGAATACTACAAACAACGTAGAAAAACTCGAGAAATCGAGGCAACCTCTCTGAATATGACCGAAGAGCAGGAGGCGATACTCAAACGAGAGTGCGTTACCCAATTTTTTTTGCTATTTCTGTCTGTTTCTAACAGTTTTGCTAATTTCCAAAAACTTTTTCAATTAAGTTTCAGCTTTAATAGAAGAAAGGTTTTTGTCGCTTTGAAGGGGTCATCAAACATGTGCAAAACGGCATTTGTGGCGCGACGGCGTCGCAAACGAACTGGAGAATATTTATTGTGGTCAGCTGCAATGTTGCGAACGAACATTCGATCCATATGTTTGTCACAACTTCGCAGAGGGAGCGAATCTCAATAGGTTATTCTCTCTTCGGGGTCAGACTGGGATGTTCGCACTTTCTCAAGCCAGCCTTTCCCTAAAGCGTGTGTTGCCCCGGCTCGCCGTGCTTGTAGTTTGATCTAGTTTTTTTCCCGGTCAAAATTGGGTGTATCGCCATCAAACTACAACGAAGATTTGGTCACTTCTTATAATGGGGACGATCTAACTCCCAATGCTCTAACTGCAGTATTGGAGTGGAATGAGCTCAGATCGATATAGGTTGTCGTTTGCTTTTTGGAGGATGTGCAAAGAGCGGCCGCGGGCCAGCGCCCACACAAAAGATAACTGGATAGACCTGTTATACAATATACGAAAAGAATGTGGTAAAGTTGGGAGAAATGGGGAATTGTGCCAAGACTTCGAATACAACATTTAAGGGTTCGCTCCACAACGTGAACCGATACGGTGTATGTGGCAGTATCCTGCTGCGTTTGTAGTTTGATCGCGTTACAGTTATTAATTCTGAATATACTGTTGTAAAATTCGTGCATGTCGATAAATTTAGCGGTATTTTCCTTTTTTCAGTCAAGTGTATCACGATCTGCTGAGATCTGAGGAGGAGTTCGTATCTGAGCTGAGATCTTGTGTCGACGACTACATACGGTAAGAAATTCTATATAAAAACTATCTTGGGGGAAAACCCAACAAATCCTTTAGTAAGTTACACCTAGAGTGAAATCAATTTCTCCCCATTCACACGTGTAGCACCTCATGGAAATTTCTTTGATAACGTTTTTGTTCACTCAATGCCAAGTTTTTCAGTGTACTGGACGATCCAGGCGTCCCTGACGAGATCAAAGAAGCAAAAGAAAAACTGAGAAGCAACGTGACCGAACTCTACAACTTCCATGCAAAGTGAATAACAAAAACAGTTTTGCAGTTTGTTTAAACTTTTCACCATAGGTAAATTGTGGTGAGAAAGTCACGTAAAACGTGAACACTAAAAAAAGTGAAAACATCCTACTGCAGTAGAACAGGGTTATCACATATTTATTGTTTATTCCATTCCAGTGTCATGCTCAAAGGACTCAACTACTACTCCGATGACCCAGGAAAGGTGCGAATTGCTCTTTTGTTCTAATGTTTGTTCCTAGACGTGTATCGACATGAAACGGTGTTTCTCTTACTCAATCAATAACATATCTTAATATTTTTAAGTTCAAGAAAGTACATATTATCCATCTCCCTTTCATTATATTCCAATCTATTATAAATCAACTTATCGATATAAAAATTGCTCTCTATTTACTTTATTGTTTGCTATACATGATTTTCCTGATAATTGATTACTTTAATGTATATTGTTGCGCTTGTAGGTCGGACAAACGTTCGTTCGCTTGGAGCGTGATTTCGATCACCACGTGCAGTTCTATAAAGATCTGCCGGAGGCTCTACAACTTCTTGACCAACAGCCATTCAAGGAGTTTTTCCAGGTTTGTTTCCACGAAAAATCACCTTTCTCTCAGCTTTGCGCGATTGACAGCCATTTTTAACCATTCGTTGTTTTACTAAAATACAACCGATAAACTCTCACCGAGTTCATAACTGCTGACGTACGGCGTCTTTGAAAGAATATCATCATCATCTCATGTTCCTTTCTCAATTTACGGAATCTTACAAAAATTTGTATCCACAATTTTGCTTTGTTCCCTCCGAAAACATTTCAACTTTGAATATTGCGCTTACGATGTCGTTTCTCTCTCCTTCTTTTCATGGCTCTCTTTCGAGAATGAAAGATTAGTTTGGTCAGTTGAAATGTGCTCCTTTTTACGTTATTTTGCATTCTCAACGTCCTATCATCTACTTCTGAATGTGTTTAAATCGCGCTCCAAAATCCATTCTAAAATATTCGGTTATAAATTCGCTTGGCGGTCTTCAGTCCTCTCATTACCACGACTAAGTTCGCTAACAATTCATCCATGTACACTTTTTCCTCGTCGTGCAGTTTCAGGTGCTATTTTTATTCATATTATCACAACACTATATCTGTATTCGCTGCTGATTATTCAATTCATTTTTCACTTTTCTTTACTCTACTTTATTTTCAAGTGAAGGGACAGCTACATTTTAAAGTTCCATTTTTTCTATGAGTAGTTTACTAGTTGTTTTACACATATATGTTTCAACTATAGATATTGAGCTTCAAATTGAATTACAATTTGGTTCATGCACTTCTGTGTTTCTCGATTTCTATATATTTTCACCGGCCGCTCTTGAAACCTATTTTCTGCCGTTCATGCCTATATTACACACATCGAAGACCCCAAAAACCCCGGCAACTGACTGAACAGAGGCAATGCAATGTTGAGAACTATACGAAAAAGGGGGTTCGGTTACTTTCCGACCTTTTTGTCAGATACTAAAACGAACAAAAGTGACAAGTATGTCTTTAATGTAGCACTGATTAGTTGTTTGACTCACCTGATGATATTCTTCGAATCTGAGGGTATTCAGTACTTGTTTTTTGTTCGATTCTACATCACAGAGAGTTGAATAAATGTAGGGTGAACAAAAAGTGGTCTAAATCAATTTGGTTTTGTCTACCGTTGGAAAGGATTATAATGATAACGCTTATTGAGCTTCTGGCTCAGTGAAAATGAATGTACGCAGTTGTGTGTTTGTTCCCAAAAATGAGTGAAAGAGGGGGGTTTGGCCCACAAGTCGAACTCAAATATGAAAACTATACTTCAAAAGTTAAGAGAAAACCGAATACTTACCAACCACGGGCCTATTTTATACTCTTACAGATAGTTGTTGATAGCAGAGTATGATTCCTTTCATTTCTATGAGGACTGCTACAGTGAAAACTCAAGACTTCAAGTTGATTGTTTACCATGTAAATATTTTGGGAAAACTTCGGTTTTTTCCGATTTCCTTATCGAGGTGTTCGAATTTTTTTTGTGTTCACAGAAAACAGTCAAAGGGGGGTCTGAAGGCATACGGTAGTAGTACAAGTTGAGATAAGCAACACTATAAGTTTCGACTAATTGTTTGGGCTTTCTTCCACAGTATAATTACAACGTTTGCTCTTCGAATTAAAACGCATCCTTCGATGATATCTAATCAAACAATAATTTCCATGAGACTGTCCATTTTTTCATTGTTTTGAGTTCAGGTTGATTTTTATTTTGTGTACCGTTTTCGCTGTAGATGCTTATACTTATTTGGTATTTTCTGCCTCTCAACTTTAATTTGAGCAATCGAATTCCCAGAACCTCATTCTGACTTATAACGCGTTTTCTGGTCTGCTGACCCTACTTTGTTATTTGGTGATCTTCAGTATATTTACTATTTTCATACACCTGGTAAAAAGGTTTTTGCGTTCACGTCTATATATAGTGGTCCCCAGAGTAACTACTCCCGGAATTTTTTTTTGCCTTGTTTTTTCTACTATTTTCTTATTTTCTCTTCTATCTCTGTTCTATCAACTGATTGTATTCCTTCATTTCCGTTTGTTTCTGTTAGAAAACATTATAGTTTTCGATATCTCGCTGAATTCCTCAGATTAGAATTTTGTTTGTGTTTGGAACTTAACACTCCTGACTGATTCCCAGAACATGTCATAAGAGTTCTAGAATCTATTGACAAATAAAAATTTGACAAATAAAATTTTAAGTTAGTATTTTGTGGCAGTAGTTAAAGTATTAGCGCAGACCGTGAAAACAGTAGCACGTGTACTTTGAGATACATTGTTATTTTACTATTGAGAACTGCGTATCAGATTTCCTTGACGTAATATGGTTTACTCTCGAATATAACGTACTGATGTGATGAATTACTTAACAAATGAATTTCGGCAGATTAAACTTACCTGGCAGTTGATAGAAGCATATTTTTTGCACGGATTCACTATGAGAAGAGTGCAATTTCTTGTTTTTCTTGTTGGCCTACCCAAAAAAGATTTCTGCTTCTTGGGCCCAAATCTGTGCATAAAGACTGCCAAGAGTAAGTCAAATGTGACCCACTTTTTTGCTGTCTATCGCTGATTTTGACCGTTTTAATTTTAATTGTGTATCACGCTCATCATCCACAAAACTATGGTTACAATAGTTTAAAAGAAAAGTGAAAAATTATGATTAAAACTTTTTTGCATCATATCTATTCACGTGTGAATTTTTTTCTTGAATGAAATGAGGGTATTTTGCCATGTTCTGTTTTTGAAATAGAAAATCCACCTGTCTGTGTTGTTGTTTAGCCTTTTTGACTCAATTGATTGGTCTTATTTTCTGCTAGTGAAGTAATGAACAAGAACTTGAGCTTTCGACTTGTTTTTATGTTTTCGTAAAGAATTTATGAGAAAATCTCAGGCTTTTCTGTTGTAATAAGTAAAACTACTATTTCTCCCGATGAACGAACTCGTTTTCACGCTCCATCACTAATATAACTTTGTTAGTTTTGGCAAAAAATGCCGCAGAAACAGATTGGCGATCAGTTTCATCTCTTATGCACGGACATTTTGTTTATTGAGAATCTCTGTAAGAACGATCTGACTGTTTTAATAAAAATTTAGAACTATATACAAACATACGCTTACTACCTAAACATACGCTTACTATAAAACTTGTAGTTATCTAGATGCGAGCGTTACTCATTACAGAAAACCGCAGTCTTAGCAGTCAGCATTTATTTTACTTTCAATCCACCATAACTTTCAACGTTAACTCCTTACAGCCTTGATTGAAATTAACTCAATTATTCATGTAGAAAAACTATATTGACTTGTTTGCTCATCGCTCGGGACCATGCCATCTTTTCCTTATAGATCTAATTATCTGTAGATTTTTAAATGGTAATATATTGTGTTATGCAAATTTTTTTGTTGTTAGACGCAACGTGCTGAAATTTATCGTCACCTTTAAACATGAATAATGAATCTCTGTGCAAAGTCAATTCTTAGTTCTCTGAGTTTTCAGTATTTGCCCTTTTCAACCCAATCTGTAATGCTCAACGCACTTTTCTTCTTAAACACAGTTTCAAGTTTCAACTATTTCGTACTATTTTGGTGTATTGTTGTTGTTTTTTTGGTAATTTGTTCAAATCACCGCCACTATTTCACTTCTTCTCTTGTATATCACATGCTCGCATGTGAATAATAAAATCATTGAATCAAATAGCTATCCTAATTTTTGTGAGGCACGATTTCTCTCCATCCCTTTCTGAGATCATAGTGTTGTTGTCTGTTTTTATGATCTTCAATGAAACATGAAACTGTGCAACGATTTCTTGACTTGTCTGTTCATCTTTTAAAAGTCATGTACAGTACTAAGTTTGCTGATATTTCATCTTGCTGTGATGTTAGCCCACACTTCGTTTCCTCTCCCTCTACTGCTTTGTAATAGCAATTCCTTGTTTTCTTTGAACTAAGCCCCTCTCGAAGGAACCGTCTAGCTATAATCTGAACAATCAGAACTTGCGGAAACTGATTGTCACGTTCTCTCATATTTTCAATATTCAGTACTTTTAACGTCACAGTTTTGATTTTTATACGTTTATTAGTTATGAATTTAACGAATTCTTCTTTCGATTGTAGCGATACGGTCCCTTTAAATATGATATGATTTTTCTCTCTCTCGCTGACTTCATCGCAGCTGCTGAAGTTGAGACTTGTTTCTGATTACAAATCTTATAAAACTAGCTATTGAAAACAAACTCCGATAAATTAGTAAAACTATCCAAACCTCTCACATTGAATTATCTAACATTTTCCAATTGAAGAACACTCATTGTGTCGCTGCTTAGAGTTCTAAACAAACATTTGGGAACATAATTCCTCCTCTGATTGTTCTGTTACGAATACGAGTATCCTCGACCCGAGATAAAACCTAAAATCTCCTGTTTCGTTCAATGAATAAAACCCACAACAATATATGTTCAATGTCTTTTCAATACTTCCCTTTCTTATAACGAACATTCTCAGCTTTCTTCAAGTTTATCCACAGTACTTCAGTAAATTAGTTGTGTTTTTCAGCTCGTTCGACTTATCAAGCTTTCCACTTTACAATTGCTCTCCACTTTAGAGTGGCAATTTATTTTCGTTTTTTTTGATTCGTTCCGACCAAAGTAGATGCATTTGATGTTTTTTTGAATAAGTTTTACTTTTTGCACTAAGAGAAACAATAATGTAACAATGCTTATAAATACAACGTAACAACCTTCGAAATCATACGACGAAAGTTCCATTTAGCCCTGACATAATATATAAAACTGTTCTATCTGGCTATCGAGTTTCTTTTTGTTCAAAAACTCAACTTTCACTCACAATTGGTACGTGAAAGTTGGTTTCGTTTGGTTTTGTAGAACTAAGTCACACTCAAAATACACAGAACAAATCATATTTTCTGTTGTGAACACAGTTGCTGCTGCTCCTTCACACATCTACCACCGATTTTGTATACTCTCGGGCTCATTTTTGGAGGCACTATTGGTAGATAACTGTCCAAGCCACTTTCTTTGTTTCACAAAGGGTTACAAAGTTGTTTATATACATTTCACAGTTCACACTTCAAAACGATTCACTGGCATCTGTTCTGTTTTGTTCCATGACAGTGTACATTTTGTTCTAGGTTCCAAATTGAAAACGGCTCTTTAACAGTTATTTTTCTCTATGTAACAAGAAAAATTTGAAAGAACATCAGTGATTGTGGACTTTTACTGAAGCCTGTTTCTGAATTCAATTTTTCTTGTTTCTTTACATAGAAATTCTCCTACTATTGATAATTTAGTTAAAATTACTAAACCAAATGATATTGGCAGTTAAAACTATCATCGATAGTTAAGTGATAATTTGGTAACCTTTGCCATCCGTTCAGTAGTAACCTATTTCCTGTGTAATGGTATAGTACACTGTTGACTTCACGTGAAGATGACACATTGTTTCACTTTCTCACCTGACGTGAATGGCCATGTTTCGCTGTATATATGCTTCAATCTCATGTAGTATGTTTGTTCGTTCAAAACACGAAGTGATTTTGACTTGTTCAACTCAAAAAAATTATTGAATAAAAGATTAATATCAATTCGTGTTTGGTTCAATAATTGAACCAACAATTACCCCATAAACTTCACATGATTCAAAAAGTCGGTGCTCTTCGATTTTTGAAGTTCCTATTTATTTTTCAGAAGGTTTCATTGAAGGATGTTCTAAACATCATTTGATTCTTGATGGTCAAAGTTCAAACTTCAATGTTTTCCAAAGTTTGTTGTTTTTATTCGTTTTATGTTTTCTCAAACACTTCTTCTCTCAAAAGTGCTCACAGTTCTACTATTCTTATTTACTTTTATTCACCAGACGTTTGTTGATACATTTTTTTAAACCTAGATTCTGTGAAATTATTTCACTCAAGTACACACATTAGTATTTGTTCTGAGATAAATGTTTGAAGCAAGCTCATACGGTGCCCTATAGCACTGTGTTTGTAGTTTGATCACGTTGTCTTTCGGTCAAAAACCGTAAGTTATGGCGTGTACCGATATCAAACTACAGCGAATATTTTGCTCATAAGTATGAGGTATCGCTGAACGTTTTCATATTTGTGCTGTACAATTTTCTACTTGCTTGTGATCAAACAAATTTCTATATGACCGAAAGTTGTTCGTCATTGTCCAACATACGTTGTTGGTTGTTTATGAGTTGCAAAGTCAAACTTGTGTTGAGACCCGTATCGTGTTACCGCCGTTTGTGAATTGGGATGTTTTTCGTCTCGTTGTTCCTCTTCCTTGTTTCAATTTTCTCAAATAGCTATTTCATTCAGTTTGGTCTCGAAACAATCGTCTCGCAAAAAATGGCGCTCTATGCGCTGAACCTCAATTACGCAAAAACCACCTTCCCTCTCCTAATTTACGGAGTTTTTGTTTGTTTGGAATGAACTCTTGAACCGAAATTTCTTGTGAATATGGAACAGTCATAACAAGTGGTATATTCTCACGCTGCCTAACCTGTCTTATTATCTACTCAGTACTAAAATATACTGTGTTTCTCACCCTCCTACACACTTACAGTACGCTTTTGCAGATTGTACGCGTGTAGATGAAATAAAAATCATACCCGGCTCTGTAGATGATTTGGTGAAGATTAAAATTGTAATCCAAGTTATATTCACTTTCTCATTTTCCCGGATGCTACTGAAATTTAGATATTTTCTCGAAAAACCCTGGCATTGCCTGGATGGAGATTACCGAACTCTCTCTGGGAATGACTAAAATTATTTTTCAAACGAACACGAGATGGAAAAAGGTTCATTGGACGACCCTGAAAACGGTGAATCCACCGAAACGTTGTCACTTCTAATTTTTTCCATTCTACCACCTGGTTTTTGTTACAAAACCCATCAATTCATCTTTCTCATTTTACTTTTCCAGTCTCTGGCCGACAAATGCGAGGCGGGCACCCGTTCCTACTCGGACCATCTGAAATGTGTTGCGGACAGAATGAATCAATACCAGAACTATTTCAAGGTGGGTAAAAACTGTCCGAGTTTCTTAAATTAGCTATTCGCACGTTTTGAATCCTACGAAAACTCAATGGATCCATATAAGACGCTCCAATCTAAATGGTTTCGGAAATCAGGAAATCCTAGTGATTTCATGAAATTTTTAGGATGAGACTTTTAACCATCGAAGAGTTATCACTTTTTTAAAATTATTTCTGATTGGACATCGGGTAGTCCCCATTTATTTGAAGTTTAAGCTAAAAACCAAACGATCGAATCGCTGTGTCCCGATTCAGGAAACTGAAAAAAAGTGTGTCACAAAAAATTGCAGTTTTCACAAATCTCTCAAAAAATTGTGTCACAATTTTTCACACTTCAATTTTTTGGGCACAATTTTTCACACTTCAATTTTTTGGGCCCAATTTTTCACACTACAATTTTTTGGGCACATTTTTTCACTTTTCCAAATATTGTACATGTTCCAGCAAGAGAGGTTATTACTGAACCACTCGCGCGATACTAATGTTTCCTTCCATACCCCCCTGACTGCGCCGTATCTAGTATTGGCGATTAGAGCAATGAGACGCAGAGAAACGAGCGCGCATTGAGGGCGTCGCCCAATTAGAGAAAGAGACGCAGAGAAAGAACAGGCGAGACAGATCCGCAGGATTTGAAACCATAACAAGATACGGATCATTGAGAGCTGTGTCAAAGAGTATCACAGCATTATCGCGCGAGAGACATACAAAGTGCAAAGTACCTCTCTTTAGAGAAACAAATGTGTCACAATTTTTCACACTTCCATTTTTTGGGCACAATTTTTAACACTTCAATTTTTTGGGCCCAATTTTTCACACTACAATTTTTTGGGCACATTTTTTCACACTGTTTTCAACTGCGAAAACGTGTGTTATAATGTTCTGAAAGGAAAATAATTGTGGCAGAGGATTTTGAAACATACAAATATTCGGTAGTTTTATCTGCGCTCCAAATGAGAGCGACACAAGAATTAGAAGAATTGGACATTTCAGAAAAAATATCGGACAAGTCTGATGATGCACAATATTTTGAGGTTTTCCAAGAAATTATCTAAAATGGAAACCATTTAGATTGGAGCGTCTTATATTCAGCACAGTCAGATTCATTGCTCATGGGTTTGTAGATTTTGGGTACTAGGCTAACATCACTCTTTCAAAGAGTTCTCACATCTTTTTGATGAATTACCGGTTCGGTTCGGTTTCCGGTTACCTCGATTTATTCTGATACGTTTCATTCACACAGGAGTTTGTCAAATACTCGACCCGAGCCAACCAGAACAGCAAAAGTATGCAGAAGGCACTGGAGCTGACTCTAGGAGTACCGCAACGGTGGGTATACATACTAACTATCAACGGTGCGGCTAGAAATATACAAATACATATGGCCTTCGTTTGTGTCAGAACAATGTTTCTGTCACACGTCTTTGTATAATGTAGTCTGATCGTCACTCTTTTGTAAGTAGATTGTACAGTGATTGAACAATTGAATGTTGCTTAGTTGCGTGTTATAGATGAACCTAGCACGGGAATTTCTCTAATATCGAAGAATACTCGAAATCATCACGAATATTGAGTGGTGCGAGATGATAACCACTATACTGACAGATCGGCCCATTAATGAATTACTCCCAAATTTGAAGTTAATCCACATTTCTATTCCAGAGTTCACGATCTGGACTTCACGAACAACATTCAAGAATACTCAGGCGACACCAGCAAATTGGGCAGGTTGATCCGGCACGTGAGTTGTGGTGTAACAGTTTCGAAATAGTCTCCTCATGTAAGGAAAAAGAGAATTACTAGAGTGATTTTGGCGGGCTAAAGTGACTTTAGTTTAATAAAGTGAGAGGAGTTGGTTTGATAACAAATAAATGTTGTTGGAGCACTACCCGCGGTGGAGCAGTAGAGTGAATGAAACTCATATTTTAGTATATATTCCGTTTCTTTAGTTGGAACAAAAGAAAAACTAACACAGGGATCACTTTCTTCAGGGCTAATCTATACTGTGGCCCTATTCCTTTTTGTTTGTAGTTTGAATAGTTTTTTGGTTGAACGTAGTAGATAATGGCGTGTTTCGAAATGAGACGACAACAAATCTTTTGTCTCTCTTTGAAGAGAAAGTGTTTGTTTTCTACTTTCGGACTAAATTCCAGGACACTTTCATGGTGGACGAGGGAAACGGAACCGAGCCCCAGGAACGATATGTGTTCCTCTTCAAAAACAAGATCATGTTCACGGAAAAACAGAACACCACACCCGTGTCGTACAAACATCACGCCACTATTAGAGTGAGTTATCGAGTGAATCACAGTTATAGTTGAACCTCAAACTAAAGACTACGAAACCAGGAGACTTATTCCTTTCACGCTCACTCACGCACATTGTACGAACAAACATGTAGTTCAAGTAATACTCAAGATTAGTATCACAAGCAGAACAGACGTCTCTCAATAACCAAGTGTTTCTGAAAATTGTTTCTAGACAACACGTCTTTTTAGCTGGACAAGTATTCGGTACGTACACACACTTCGGATGAAGATACGATTGTCTTGAAGCCCTCTGAACCGGGACTTCCTGGATTCTCGTGAGTTCAGAAATTTACTGTTGATTGAAGTAATATAACTTCACACGTGATCACGTGGAGAAATGCATTATCACGAACATGGTTGGTGTTTGACAAAATACTTTCTCAACAAAAACATTAGTCAGAAGAAAGGCTTTCAAAACACTTGTTGGTCGGTTTCGCATCTGTATTTTTGGAATCAATTAGTATGTTTTCAATTGTTATTCTCGCTGGAATAGAGTCCGTGGTCAGGCTATGAAACAGAACACATGATGACGAAGAAGTGGCAAAGAATCTCGAATCAATAATCATTACGTACGTGGGATTTGAACAAGAGTATACCCTTTTCTCCTGACAAAGAGCACACTTTGTTGGATTTAACAACGAATTACAGAATGAAGCCCAAGGATATTTCGCAAGCTGAATATGTTCGCCAAGCTTGGATGCGAGATGTTGCCGAGGAGCACGAGTCTTACGGTAAGTTATTTATTAGTTCTTACTATTTATTGAAGGTGGTAAAACCTTTCAATTCCACTTCACCCCTTTACCAAATGTTAAATCCTATAGCCGACAATGATATTGAGAAAAACATAAAAGCAACAAAGACAGTACACAAAATTGGAAATACAGAGGTTGTTTGTGGAAAGCTGCCACTAGACACCAATGGAATGAGTAAAGTACCCTGGGAGGTCGTGGCGGGTGGCACTTGTTCTTTGGGACCACCCGATCAGTTGGCTGATCCGCTTGTAGTGTTAGCCTCGTAATGCTGTCACACACAGCCCCCCGGTCTCTGCTGATATCTCACTCTCGAGTCCCGCCCGCGCGTGCTCTCTCTCCCTCCCGGCGCCCTGCTCTCGGGTTGTAATATAGCACCAACTGTCCTGCGTTCGTCCGCCGTTGGCATCATAGTCCTTCTTTACGCATTCCCGGCCATGCCACAGCGCATCTGACCCACGAACCTGCGTCTCCGAGCAAATTTATCAGTAACGTACCCTTCCCCCTTCCCCCTGTCAACGACCCGCTAACCGGGGTTTTTATTCCGCTTCGCTGAGTATTCATTTCGCATTTATTGATCGATTTGCCCCCACAAACTGATCAAAATGGTGCTGAAGACGTTGTATATTATTGAACTCACCGACACAGAGGAGGGCGGTCTAGAGTTGGTAGATCCATCATGGTGTGAGTTTCGGTTCCCTATTGATTTTGTCTGTGCTTTAGCTGCCGATCGTGAGCATGAGACCGAGACCACCACCGAGTTTGACGTGAACATGAGCGATATTCGCTCCGAGTTCAGCGAGTACTCGGGCTCTCGAAAAAGCAGCGTTTTCCCCGGTACTTTTGTGTAGTTTGCGACAGTTTTGAGTATTTTTGCGTCTTCATGTCGTTCGTTTCTGCTGGGTCTTCACAGACACTGTGGCCTCCTGTTAGAGGAACGGTGTTTCGGTCTGTCTTATTTGTGTGAGAAACAGGTATTGTTCAATTCAACTAACCGATGTGCAATGTCTGAGTGATGTCAATAACCAGAAGGTGCAGAGTGTTGTTTGTTATTACCTGTTGTTTACAAAGATCAATTCTTCAATGTTTAGGTCCCGAAGAAGGAGGACCACCCAGAAAGAAGATCAAATCGCCACCAGTTATTTCCCCAACTGGATCTTCGACTAGTTTATATTCTGGAGGCAGTAGCAGTATAGATTGGAGTAAGTTTTTCCTTCTTAGATTGTTAGCCCGAAACATCCCCTCCACTTCACGTGAATATCTCATTGTAGTTTAGTATATACAGAGTTTTTGATGTAGTCTAGAGTTTGTCAGTATATCAATAGCATTTCGCTGTGTTTCGCTGTGTAGTATGATGACATGTGGTGCTTCTCCTAGAGTTCTGGGTTTTTGTGTGGTGGGCGGCCATATTGATCGTAGACATATAATCAGTGTTAGATTGATCAGACTGATAGAATTGATTGATAGAATTGTGTCACGTAAAACGGGAAGAAACGTTAGGAAACAATCTGTTCACCATTCGAAGCTCTGAGTTTGCGACGTTTTCTATGTGATTTGACCAAAAACAGGATTGAATGGGATTTGTAAAACATTGAGATTCGTAGAAACTTTTAGCCTGAGTGAAGTGACTTGTCAGTTATGTGCTCTAACTGATTTCCGTCCGGTATCTGAGTAGGAGATATATTTGCTCTTGGCTGGAACACAGGCAGCGCACATTTGTGGGAAAAGAACATGCGCAATGTTGATATATCTGTGCTAGTTGGCAGGGACAAGAATATAACCTGTTATTGTTCATTGAGTTTCAAGTAACTGCAATTAGTAGAGTCAATTATATCAAGGTTCTGCCAGAAAAGCGAGAGCTTTGCATCCGTTTTTTCAAAACTATAGTTGGACCTAAAATATTACAACCAAAACCAGAAGATAGATTAGACTAACCAGTTAGTAAAGTCGACTAGTGACACTATATACTTCATTAGCAAATTCAAAACCCATACACATGTAGTGCACAATTTCAGCCACAACCGGAACCACGTTGGAAATGCAGGGAACACGTGTAACCCGTACACAGTACGGTTTCCGTACCCTACAAGAGTCATCGGCAAAGATGTGTCTCAAGGTCACCGGATATCCCCTACCTGAAATAACATGGTGCGTGTTTGGTTTGCAAATTTAAAATTTTCGTTTTGCAACAATGTGGACAATTTCATTAGTGCGTACCTGCGACTGTCGCCATTCCAATATGTTTTCTACTGATACACCTACAGTAGGAATGAGAAGCTCCCACACCGTTTAATTCACTAAATGTTATTAGAGAGATTATAATTGGGCATTCGATGCTTATTCCGTATTGAAAAAAAAGTTCAAATGTGTACTGAACCTATCTCACTAGGAATGATGTCCACTGTAACCAACCCGTTTAACGCTTGAATTTTTTTGGTTTGAACTCGGCCTCGAACAATTGTGCATCAATGTTCCAGCTATTACTTTTGATGAGTACCGTAACTATTATTTGTTTATTGGTTGGTTTTGAAGGTACAAAGACGACGTACTTCTACACGAAGATGAGCGTCACACATTCTATGCAGACGAAGACGGTTTCTTCGCCATGACAATTGATCCTGTACATGTGAGAACACTTTCAAGATATCCAATTGAGATTCACACCTTTATCACGTTTTTTGAGAGAATAGCCCCATCAAACGTGAACAAACAGCAGGAGGAACGTATTTAACTGTTTGACTGTGCTATTAATGCATTACACTCGATTTTTCGCAAACGTGGTACTTTCATATTCTTGAATCTGTTTCGAAATATAGGTGGATGATACTGGACGATACACCTGCATGGCAACCAACGAGTACGGTCAGGCATCCACTTCGGCTTTCTTCCGCGTTCTCAAAGTGGGTTGGCAGTCTTAGTTTTTAAATGCAATCAATTTGTACACCCTGTGCACGTTTATGCACGCTCAGGCACGTTTAAGAATCGTTTTTGTTTCACATTCCGTACATTGAATTGATCGCAAAAGTTTCGACAAAACATTAGTATTGATGATGTCCAACTGTTGATGAGCTATATACAATCTCTAGACTAGGTCACCTTTTCATCCTTCACGTTGGACATCTTTCAACGTCACTATAAACTACAAAGCATAATTTTGTAGGTGGAAAAGGAAGCCGCCCCACCTGCGTTTGTCAACAAACTGAAGGATCAGGAGTGCCAAGAAGGCGACGTCGTCAACTTCGAATGCGAGGTAGAGAATTCAATAACAATTTTATTTATTTATTTAACAATATGATCTCTTCTGGTTTGTTCATGTTTTTGTTTATATCCTTCCCATGCTTTCTCCACATAATATTCAATTGCTGTTCCATAGGTTTTAGACAGAACAAATATAGTATCTGGTTGCATTTTGCTTAGTCTTTGAGTTTATTTGCTCTTATAGTGTTATTTTGGTCTTTTGACTATAATCAATGAATACCAGGTGGAGGGCTGGCCTGAACCGGAACTGGTGTGGCTAGTAGACGACCAGCCACTGCGACCGTCGCATGACTTCCGGTTGCAGTATAACGGAGAAAGTGCCACACTGGAAATCAGGTTAGTTAGAGAATGCATGAACGAAAAAATTTGGGCAATATTTGAATAATTTGTTATACTGATCATCAAAACTGGTAAAAAATAACCCGTTTTTCAAAGTCAAAGCATATTCACGCAAGCACCTGAGTTCAATATTATTGTTTTGCTTCAAATGTATTGATGTACGCTGTTTACAGAGATGCACAGCCCGACGACACCGGCGTGTACACCGTCAAAATCCAGAACGAATACGGTACCTCGGAATGCAAAGCCGAGCTGGTTGTCCAACCGGATCCAGATAAGAACCATGTGGCTCCGGAGTTCCAGGTTTGTTGGAAAACTAGTTGAAGTTCACAGTCAACACCTTTTGTTATTTTTTGTTCATGGCTCACTTTATGTCATTGTTAACCATAATTTCACCATTTTTTAAAGTAAGAACATAGTTGGGATTGGTTCTGAATAAGCTATAAAGTTTTCTTTTTACAAATTTTCGAATTCAGGCCACCATTGAAGACGTTGAATGCAATGAAGGCGATGAAGTAAAGTTCAAAGCAGTGATAACCGGAGATCCAAACCCCGAAATCACCTGGATGATCAACGGAATCCCTCTATCTGAATCCGAAAAGGTGTGGTTCTACTCTTTCTTCACATTCTGTTTTTCTCTTTCCATTCGCTAACCTCATAATGTTTCCAGATCCGATTCATCTGTGAAGATGGAATCTGTATTCTCATCATCAAGGATGTAACGAGACACTTTGATGGAATTGTCACCTGCCAGGTAAAAAGTTCTAGAAGTTCGACCTCAAACGCGAACGTTTCAAACTTTGCATTGATTTTGCTGTTATTTAGTCGGATGGTCGGCATCGTTCACCTACACAATAAACAGCTGTGCGGGGATGCCACCGACAAGGGTCATTAGGTCAGAAAAAGTGTAACGAATGTGTCATCATGCCCCCACTCTCGAAACTAAGGCACTTCCGAACTGGGGAACTGAACAGATAATAACTCGTTCTCATTAAGTATCAACTTCAAATTATCAAAGAGAAACTCAATTCAATGATATATAAGGTTTGGTTTTATAGCTCAGATGCGTATCACAAAGCTGTGTATATGTACAAACATGTACGAAATATGTACGAAATAATGGTTTAGTCATTTCCTTTCTCTTCAGGGCACCAACCGTTTGGGAACAACCGCATGTGACGGTAGACTGAGGGTTCGAATCCCTCCCGCACCACCTGTGTTCAAAAAACCACTGGACGACAAAACTGTACAAGAAGCTGCTGCGGTTGGTTTTTGAAGCACCGCTTCTCCGTTGCAAAACAACCCAATCTATCGTAAATATAAGTAAAAAACACTCATTATCCACAATGGTTTGTGTACTATATAACAACAGCCCAGTTTCAGATGAATTGGAAGGTCGATACTTACAAAAAATACTGAAAAATGAATACAAAATAAAAAAACACATGTGAAATAATGAAGTTCGATATTGTTCAGGCTGTCTTCGAGGTGGATGTTACTGGTTGGCCAGAACCGAACGTTGTCTTCACAGTAAAGGGAAAAGAGGTGAGAAACGAGTCTTTTCTCACGAAAGGTTTTCGTTTTGTATTGAAGTTTCTACATTTAATGTTCTGTTACAAGATACCGTACCATACTACTCATACATTCGAACGAAACGTGATTCTCTGACTGAAACTTTCCGCATAGTGTGTTGCGCGCCATTGTGGACACCTACAGTATGAATATGAGAGCAGTTCTAGTATGTAAACAACTTCAGCGAATTATAACTTTCTTGCAATTGCTATTTTGTCCTGATTAATATAAATGAGTAGAACTATTGAAATGTACGTCTTCATTTTGAAAGAAGCTTACTGTACTGGGAAGTTTACCAAAACAAATTTTGAGAAAATCTGTATACCGTTAGCACGAGTTTCGACATTTTCAGCTGAAGCACGGTGAGAACGGTGTGGAAATCTCATCATCTGATGGCTACCATCGTGTCACAATCAACAATTGCTCCATTGACGAGCACGACGGAGAAATTGTCGCTAGGTAAGAAACTACATCGACTAGTGAGGTAAAACGTGCAGAAAAATACATCACTACGTGCGCGTTGTATCATTTCATATTTCCGAGCTGAGATGTGTTTCACGTTTTTATCCCCCCCCCCCCCTGTTTTCCTACTTGTAAAAATTATGAATAGAAGATGATTTCATTGATTTTCAGCGGATAATTGAAGTAAAGCTATCATAGAACAAAATATATACATTGTTAATTAGTTTTTTGTGTGTTCTAGAACACAGCTTGAACTCATCATTGTAATTGGAACCAGATAGTCCAAATGAACATTTTTTTCAAAGACACATGGGTAGTGACCGATTCTTGGTTGTAGTTTGATCTCGGAACACGCCGAAATTCACGAACTTCAACCGAAAAGCATCGGGTCAAACTACAAACACAGCGAAATGGAAAAACACATGCCCCATAGTCCAATAATAATAATATAAAGTTTATTGCGCATAGATTCAACAACAAAAAGCAGTAAGAGTTAACTAAACGAACACTTTTTCGAATAAATATGAGATGTTTGTAGAGCGACGAATGAGCACGGAACAGCTGAGAGCAGAGCCAGATTGACGGTGGAGCAACCGGAAGAGGAGAGCAGAAGTGCACCCACCTTCATCAAGGACATCGAAGATCAGGTGCATAAACATTATTTATTTGAAGTAATTTAGTTGGGATATAATTTAGCTGTTAAGAGAAAACGAAAATTTCCACCCCTAACGTATGCCAATTTGTTCCATACCAATCGTACCCTACTTGTTCAATCAGAAGTAAACAAATAATCAATAACCTAATTTCAGAAATGGGTCAGTAGCTGAAACACAAAATGTTTATACATAATAACGAAAAAGATACGAGAAGTTGTTCAATATCTTATACATATTATTTGATGGTTATAACAATCGTGGTTGATCATAATGTGATAGGGATCATGAAATCATGCCGTTGAGCACTGCTAGGTGGGGGGCTGTGCCGTTGTAATGTTTCGTACTTCTGCCTGCTCTCTTCGCTTGTTGTGCTCTGTTGTTTGTCTCATGTGTTACCTACAATCATGCTATTGACTCTAATACTCACATCCACAACCAATATTAGTATCATTTGTACGACTCAAAATCGTGCTTTTTATGCGAAAATCATGCGTTTCACCAATATTAATGAACTTGTTCTCATGCAAGCTTATTCGTGATAGTTTTCTATTCAAACAGTGTGTGTTGATGTCTAAAACCGACAGTGTTCATCACTTTTCATCCGTTTATAGACCGTGAAAAGTGGTGAGCTCGCCGTATTCGAAACAACCGTACGCGGAAATCCCAATCCGGAGGTCTGCTGGTTCATCAACGGACACAGAATGGATGAAGGTTCTCCAGGAATCAAGATCGAGGTTCGTTGACACTAACAAATCTCCGGTACACGAATAGAATAATGTTAATAACCAAAAGTTCCTTTATGATTATCATTATTCAACATTAGAAATATGCGAAGTATTTCATTCTTTAACGTTTCATTTGTTTTCATCTCATTGGCATATAGAATTGTATTCTTTTTGTATTGTTATCACACATATATTTTTCATGATTCAAAGGTTAACGTAATTCTTAGAAAACTATCGAACCATTTTCCAGGTGATAAATCATGACCACAAGCTGACGATTGACTCGGCTCAATACGCGGGTACCGTACTCTGCAGGTAACTATGATGACAGACAATGTTTATGTATATATCATGCTCGTAACATTCAGATCGATTAGTGATGAAACTGAAGAAACACGAACAAACATCTTTGTTCTGAGTATATCGTAGTAAAAGTAGTATTGAGTAGTGTTCTTGGGTAGTATTATTGACAGTATTTGAGTCGATGTATGTAGTAGGTTTTGCCGATGAGGTCAAACTGTTCGGTAATGTTCATTGAACACGTTTTTGGAAAACGGACGAATAAAAAAAATCAGAGCGGAAATGAGGTAGAATAGATCCGTTTTCAATCTACATAATTCAGAGCCGAGAACAGTGTTGGTCGGTTCGAAACAAAGGCTCGGCTAATTGTTATTCCACAATCAAATCCCAAAAAAGCGCCAGTTTTCACCGAAACTCTGACGGACAAGACAGAAACTGTGGACAACACCGTGGTCTTCGAGGTAACTTATTCTAACCGTTGTGTCAACACAACTATACAGTCCTCATTAACCTATCATGCTCAACATGTAGTTATGAGAAACCCGAGTATTTCATAGGTTTGCTTAGTATCCAAGATTGAGATTATGTTTTTCATAATTACATCGTTCTGTATTTCCCTTTTCATATCTAATATTCACATTATACGTGTCTAGGTACGAGTGGAGGCCGAACCAAAACCGGACGTAAAATGGTATCTAAACGGAGAGGAATTAACCAACTGCGATCGAGTCGAAATTCGAGAGTTCGACGGTTCCATCAAACTGGAGCTGCGAAACGTCTGTTTGAAGGATGCCGGAGAGATCAAATGCGTTGCCACCAACTCGGAGGGCAGTGCTGAGACCTCTTCGAAACTGACAGGTGGGTGCTGAATGACTAAACCGTAAAGAGTTCTCAAACCTTTATGGTAGGTTGACCTCGATACATGTTCGATACTTGCCCTAATTCACGAATTTCGGCAAAAAGCACTGGGATCAAACTACAAAGACTGCGGAATAGAACAACAATCATCGCGCATGCCCTGGAAAATAAAGGTAAAGCTCAAAGAAGTAATATAAACTAGGAAAACGGAAAGAGAAAGAGTATGGAAAGTGGTACGTTTCGCCTCTACCCCAGACGTAACCACTTAAATCAAGATACCTTCCCCCTGAGGCATCCTGAGTGAGGTAGGGGAAGGAAGTCAGAAAACCGAACCGTTTAGCCATCTCAACTTAACATTCAGCGATCGCTTCATGATGTTCACTGTGTAATTGTAGTTTGATGCATGTTTACCTTAAAATGAACTCTCAATCTTCTGTGCCTTGACGGTTACACTGAAATAATAATTTCAACGCAACGCAAAACATGTGCAAAATATCTCAATTCGACATTAAGATAACCGCTACTTGGTTTTTTACCGTTACTATTACTATTACGTTTTGTTTTTGTTATAACACGTTCATTTCCAGTGAACCGAAAGCCGTTTGCACCAATCATAGACGAGGCTCCAAAGTCAATTTCGGTGACGAAGGGAGAGACGGCCGAGTTCAGAGCGCACGCGGACGGAGTCCCCGCTCCAACCTATCAGTGGGCCATCGACGGACGCAAGGTTTCTTTTTGTTACAACATGTATTATAACTTCACTCACAAATTGTAGTATTACTACTACTTTACTTAGAACTTGTTTTATCACTTTAACACAACAGGGATCAAAATCAACCAGCAAAAGTGGACTCAATAGTCGCTGTAGGATAGAATATGTGTTTCTAACACTCCTGAGCGTATTAGAAAAACGATGTATTCACAAGTATTTCTTGAGGGAATTTTTATTTGTAGATTACGAAATTATATTTGGTACCTAATCCTGCTGAGTTTAGGTTAGGGACAGCACGGAGGGCGCGTCGGTCAGTCAGGTCGACGGCGTATCGATACTGCGCATCGACTCGTCGATACACAGCTCCTCCGCAACCATTTCTGTCGTGGCAGAAAACAGCCTCGGAGTGGACGAGACTGGCGCGCGAATGACAGTCGAGGAGAAGGCACAGGAGGTAAACACTTTAACAACATGGGTGGTCTGTGCCACGCTCCCGCAAACACTTACTGTATGAACTCCGTAAAAAATGGCTAGTGAAAACTTCCAACTTGAGTCAGCATATTTAAGTTTTTTTTTTCTCAAACAGACCGGAAGAGAGTTTCTCCTAAATCTCCGAAATGATGTTGCAACATCGGAAAAGTAGATGCTGTTTCACTCATCCGTGAATATTTACCGTATACCGGTAATTTTTAAATAGCTGCGAAATATACCTCTTGATGAAAAGCAAAGAACTGGTCACGAAAATCAAACAGATTTTCGAGAAAACTTGACCATCCGAAATATACGAATTTAGCTTTGACTTCATACTGTAAGTGTTCACGAGCGCGTGGAGCAGACTACGATTACAGATTGACACTGAACAAACAACAAATGAGTTGATATAAATGTTACGAGAAAAATGTTGACATTGTGGATGCAATAGTGTCAACAACCAACCGGTATATAGCAGTACCAAATCATTCAGATATCCGAACAACAGACATCGGAAACTCAACTTGAAACTGAGGTTACAGAGGAAACTGTGAAAACGGATGAGGTAGCGCATGAACATCTGCTTCTTGGTCTATCCTGCTTTTTTTCCATGCAAGCCATTTTTCTATCGCAGCTTTTTTCTGTTAATATGGGTCGGAGGAGAGTTTAAATTTTATGTAATACATTTGGCCCAAATGGAACGTTTTCACTTATAATTCATCTTGCGTCTCGTATAACTCTTCTCCGGTCCGCGCTAAACCAACTTTCCGTTGCTAACTCGCTGATTATGAACACATAACATAAAATACGATAATTGAAGATGGAGCCGGTTGCCGTCGTTGAGAAGAGTACTGTATCGGAGACAATTGACGAGCAGAAGGCCGTAGAAAGCAAAGTAGAAGAAGTAGAAACTGCGAAGGTGCAAGAACCAACGCAAGTAGAAACAACAGAAACGAAAGAAGAAACAGAAAAGATCACCGAAACAAAAATCGAGGAGACCAAGGCCGAGACGGTCACCACTGAGCCAGTGTCCGTGGTAGAGACTGATAACAAAATGCCTGGACTAGTATCGGACGAGCAATTACAGGAGCCTGTGGGAGAAGAAATGCAGAAGGAGGTCACGGAACAACCGAAAGTAGAAACTACCATCGTGTCAGAAACAGAACAAACACAAGAAACAGTTACAATTGTACAACAAGAAGCACCAAGTCAAGAAACAGAAAAGTTGCCAGAAACCGCGGAAACAGTCGAAGCACAGAATGTAGTCACAACAACGGAAACAACAGACACTGAAAAGAAAGCAACCGAAGAAACAGTTCAAATAATGGAGCCATCAAAGACCACCGAAGAAGTTGTTACCACGTCGCAAGTAGAAACGACAAGCACCGAAAACGTCTTGGAGTCCGCCATTAGCACTTCTGTCGAGGTGCTTTTTTTCAAATTTTCTATTCAATGGCCAAACTAGAAGTTAAGAAAAAGAGGAGCTTTTTAATGACGTTCTATTACCCATAAATGTTCATATTTCGTACATGTTACACTCACGTTTTTGCACGTGAGTTCCAAACAGTTATTGCACTAACTTTTTTTCTGAACACCTTCAATAAGTTTATTGAAGTAAACCTTCACCGAAATAGCCAAACCGTACAGAAACTCTGTTGATTCCAGCTCACCAAGCCAGAGGAAACTCCCAAGATTACCAGAGAACTCAAAACCCAAACCGTGAACAAAGGAGATATTGCTCATTTCGAAGCAGTCATAGAGAACGTTAGTGAAGTTCACTGGTTCCATGAGGGAAAAGAGGTCACCAGTTCTTCCGAAGGTGAGTGGTTTGGGTTTATTGAAGTAAGAAAACTTTACCAAGTTGGAAACTTTAATTTTCAGTTACATTTCGGAAAGCAGGAACAACTAATCACATACTAAGCTTCAAATCTATGACATTCCAAAATGAACGATTTCATGCAAGATGTTCTTTTCTAATTACGGAATTTTCAGGAGTGAAAATCTCACAAGACGATCAGTTCGAGTTCCGACTGTCACTTGACAGTAACATCTACTCAGAAGGTTCTGTCTCCATCACTGGATCGAATACTGCTGGAACCGCAACATCGAAGCAAGTTTTTTTTCTGCTCCGCCATGAAAGTTTCTATTTCATATACATGTTTGTTAACTCATGTAGTTTCAAGTTTTATTCGTCACATCACAATGTTACATAGTGGTGGTCCATGACCGAAAACTGTCAAAGACAATACTATATTTTAACAACACCATCTAACAGAACACTTCTAGGTGTGATATGAAGGTACTCGAAGAGCTGAAGGAATTCAAAAAACCCGAATTCACGGACAAACTGAAAGATATGGAGGTTTGTGTTGGATGGTATTTCAATTTCTCTAACTCTCTATGTCAAAAATATCGTTTTTCGAGCTTATCACAACTTGGCTGATAATAAACATCAAATGGTTGCAGTTATGGAAGGGAATTGAACCTTTTGTCAAATTGAACCTGAAACTTCAAATTGAAACGAGTACCTCAAAATTTGAAGATAACGACTGTCAGTATAATTTACCGTTTGAAGATCTGGAGACTCATGCTTTTCAAGACAAGTGTTTAGGTCCAAAAGGGAGAGCCATTCCAAATGGACGTAATCGCCTTGAATTCCCCCAAGTTCCAGTGGACACTAAATGGACAAATAATGGAGGTATTTTAATGAAACACTCAAACTTTACTGTAGGGATTTGTATTTATTCAGCGAAAAAAATGGAATGGAGGAATTAGAAAGAATTTTAAACGCTTTCGGAAGGTCATTGCCAAGTAAGCTAACTTAGATACTAACAATACCATGATTATGTTTTGCCGCTCATCGTAGTGTTTTAACCAGTACACATCAGAACGCCTGACATACCGTACGCCTATGAAAAAATGTGTGTCAACAAAGTTGTTCTAGGATGGTAAGAACGGCATCCACATCGTGGAGGAAGGCAACAAGAGTTCATTGGTGGTCGACAAGGCGGAAGACATGCACAACGGACAAGGTATGAGGTGTTAGAAGTGAACTTCGTTGTAGTTTGATCTTCATACGCGCCCTTTATCACGAACAATAAGAGGTCGAACATTGAACTACGTTGTTTGGATGTTAGTTCAACTAATATAAATTCAGGTTATATTTGAGTGCTCAAACTTACCGCAAATTTAGGGTTTCAGACAGAATGATTGATAATCCCGCCACTAATTTTGTATGACTTTTCAGTATCAGTTGAAGCTTCGAATGAAGTCGGATCCTCTCAGTCCAGTGCTCAAATCAAAGTCACTGAAAAGGCCACTGCTCCCACCATCGACGGACTTTCGAATATGGAAGTCAAGGAGGGAGAGACAATTGAGTTCAAAGTTCGTTCAACTTTCAATTAATTGGAAGCGATTCATTGTATTAAGAAGTAACATCAAATTCATATTAAAAGACGGCGAGTGCTACTTCAAACAGTAAAACACGTTGAGAAAGGATGGTTTGAACTTGACCAAAACACAGTTCCACGTGTTTTCCACACGTTAACAATGTCCCAACACACGCGAACAACATCAGTGACAGCACACGTGAAGAACATCAGTGAAAAACTAGTTTGTTTCTTCATAACCCGCAATGTATTGTTAATGCCCTATTCCTTCTAGACAACAATCAGTGGATCCCCAGAGCCTACCGTCAAGTGGAGTCTCAACGAGAAGGTCATCGAAGAGAGTGAAACTGTCACCATCTCCCACAAAGAGAGCGAATACTCGTTGCGTATTACCGAATGCACTTCGAGTCAGAGTGGAACGATCAGTGTGACTGCTTCCAACTCGGCTGGCTCGGACACCAAGACCGCCGATATCAAGGTAAACCAATCTATTTCTCGAATAACAAATTAAAAATATAATTTCTCTCCCTAAATCAACACCTACAAATGTATGAAAACTGAAAAGTAAATGGAAATTCACCCAATTTCTGCTGTGTTTTCTGCAGTTCGATCCTCATTGCCTTGTACTGGTTCTGTTCAGTGTGCTGCGTGTGCAGATTGGCCTGTAGCTCATTAATGGTCGTATCCTACATCAACCGTGTTCAGGTGACCAGCAAGGTGGCCACCCCGGAGTTCAGCGCCTCGCTCTCGGACAAGACAGTGTCCGAGGGAGCACCGCTCAGATGGGACGTCAAGATCAATCAACCCACCCCCGACACTAAAGTACAGTGGTATCTGAATGGGGAGGAACTGAAACCATCAGATGGCGTTCAGGTGAAAGATAACTTCAGAAGTGCTGTTCATTGATTAGGTGTGATGAGTACTTGATGAAGTGCATTGTGTCAAATGACTAAGCGTGTAACGCGAAACCTTAAAACATATCGAAATGTGGAAACATGCTGTAGTAAAGTAGCTTTAGTGGTTGTCCTCAACTTGCAAAATAGTCTGAGTGGGCTAATTGTTCGAGTTAGGTGAATACATGATAAGTCTGTATTGCAGATCGCCGACCATGGAGATGGCTCCTACCATTTGACCATATCGGAAGCCAAGCCAGAAATGAACGGAACAATCACAGCCAAAGCCACCAACCCAGCCGGACAATGCGAGTCTAGTGCAAAGGTAAACTATTATCAATCGACTATTCACTAATAACTATATACTATAAACTATTTTATAACCAAATAAAATGAACACATTTCCCGAATGCTTGATCACAATTGCATCCTCTCCATAGCACGTCCTCTATACCTCTATTGAATGAAACTGTTATTTAAATCGATCGAATACATCACACGATGTATATGTGGTCTCAGAACCTGCGAAATCTCACTACAGCAATGTTCCCTGTAAGATAGTTCGTGACTCAACATAGCTGAGAATACTTTCTGAGTATCTGGTGAACTTCACTCACCAGGGCCGTGCAAGCATTGTGTCAGAAATTTGAACCTACTTTTCACTGTTTCAAACTGACAGAGAGTCAATACATCGTTTCTTCTTCTATGCATGTCTAAATCGCCTCTACGCATGTTGTTTCTTCTATCAGGTGACGGTTGAATCCGCTAACCGCAAGCCCGAGTTCACCAAAACTCCTCAGAATCACGAAACGATCGTCAATGAGTCGGTGAAGTTTAGTGCGGTCGTCACTGGCGTGCCCACGCCAAAGGTAAGAAAACCTCTCTCATTTTTCTATCTCTCACTTCCTTTGGCTTTTCATGTGTGTGTAACAGAAATTTCCTGTGAAACGTTCTGAGCCAACCATTCCAGGTCTCGTGGTTCCTCAACGGCAAAAAGCTGGAAAACACTGAAGAAATCAAGGTGAAACATGAAGAAGACACTGGAAAAACATCAATCAGAATCCACAAACCACAGGCAAGTAACACAATAATCAAATATATGTGTGCAGACTAGCACTTCAAAGGTATAGCTGTTTCGGTGTGAAAAGGACATACGCTAGGTTAGTACATTTCAGAGAGAACAACTAAGTACATTTCAGAAAAAAACGAGAATTTCCACTTCTGTTTTAGTATTTTCTTTTTCCAGATCGAACAGTCCGGCGAGGTTAAGGTTGTAGCTGAGAACTCGGCTGGCAGCGTTGAAGCTGTCGCTGAACTCAAGGTAGTTCTTTCAGTGCAGTAACGCAATTATCGAGCTGACATATTCATTTTTTTAATGAATCCTATAGGAAAAGCTGACATACACGATAGTTTTTGTCGTTTTTCTCTGTACTTGTAGTTTGTAGTTCGTTTCGGCATAGTTCGAAGTGTGTGATGTGTGAACTGAACTACAGCTGAAAACAACGCTTGTTCTTGAGTAAACATTGATTGCAGGTTGACAAGAAAAAAGAAGTTCCCAAGTTCACCTCCAACATGGACGATCGCCAAGTTAACGAAGGTAGAGACAACCAAATATGAACAGTTTCTCATCGGAGTTCTAACAGAACCATGATATATGATAACCGTTCATCTGAAAATTCAATATTTAGGTTATTATGATTCGTTTAGGCGAGAACGTTAAGTTCACATCGACAGTGGAGGGATACCCGGAGCCGACCATCGAATGGACTCTGAATGGAGAACCCGTCAGCAAGTTCCCGTAAGTTACAAGATGATCAATATCAATAATTACTCAAATTATGTAAGAATAAATACTCTATTTACAATGATTTCAGTCTTTTCAATTTTCATTCATTTAATTGTTACAGAAATATCAGCGTGACGGATTCAGGAGGTGTCCATACCATCGAAATAACCGAGATTACTCCCGAACAAGCTGGAGAGTTGTCTTGTCAGGTCAGCATACAGTTTGTGCGGAACTTTCGGAAAAGACAAGTTCGAACGGACTAGAATATACTGGGAGTAACACAAAAACTGGTTATATAGTTCACCCATCCGTATAATATCATTCGTAGACTCCTGTCTAGTGATTGCCAATGTTGATAACGTTTTGCTACTCACAGTTGATTGTCGTCAAAATCATATAGTTTCAGGCTTCGAATGAAGTGGGCTTCAAGAAGCAGAACGTGCTTCTGGCAGTCAAAAGAGTAGGAGATGCTCCTACTTTCTCTAAGAACCTCGAAGATCGTCTGGTCACTGAGAGCGAGGTCACGTTCATGGAAGCAAAACTGAACATCGTGAGCCCTTTCTGTCTTCACTATTATTATATATATGGACCACCAGTTCAAAATCTGTATCATATACTTGGTTTGTTTGCTCATCCATCAAAATTCGAAGTAAAATAACTACAGCATACTGTTTAATTTGGTTGTGACAGTTCCCACACTCTTAGGGTTGGTTTCACTCCCGCAAGAGAACGTTGGTGGAGGTACTAATATTGTCGAAATGCTAGGGCTGACGGATTTAGCACCAGCTGCGGTAGATAAGAACGCATACAATTGTCATTTTGTATTCAATTTGACGCGAATTTCTCTCTCAGGTGAAACCGAAGCCGACAATCACGTGGCTGAAGGACGGAAAAGAGTTGGTGGCAGACGATCACTGGAAGCTGGTCGAGAACGAGGACGGAACCCTCCAGCTAAAGATTGTAACTACCAACATGGAGGACAAATGCCGCATTACCATCAAGGCGGAGAACTATTTCGGAAGTGCCGGTCAGTTAAGTCATGAAACCTCAATAATATTCACCTCTGGACAAACTGTTTGTGAAAACGATCTCATTCAACGAATTCATGCAGCCTACTCGCAATGCATATTTCAAGGACGATGTCTTGAAACACCTTTTCTTTACTCCAAAACCAACCGGAATCCAGCTAGAGAAAACTCATTTTATTTAACTCATATAGTCTTTTCCATTCCTACTGAGACTTCGACAGTAGGATTCCGGAACTTCCAAGCCGTTTCGCTCACTTACTTTTGATCTGAGAAGTTGAGGATTTTCGTACCTCATTCTCCTTCTCAGGTAGAGTAATTATACGAGAGAATTTCTCATGAACTACATTTTCAGCTTCACAACAGCCTTCGGAAAGTTTGTAAAGTTACTGTAGGAGTCTCAGTAGGAATGGTGTGAACTATACTTCGTGAACATGTTTGAATTATATGTACTTCATTTAGAATGCGCCGCTTCTCTTGGAGTTGTCAAGAAGAGACCAATGGCCAAACCAGCGTTCCAAAGCGACATCGCACCGATCACAATTACCGAGGTATACCTAAACCCAAAATGTTGCATAACAAAAGGAAAAACCGATTCGCCAGAAAAACTCCACAATTGTGTTCTGAAGTAGAAGTCCTCACGTGTTCCTTGAAGCCAACAAACAGATACGGCACATGTATTATCATTTCACTATTTTTTCTGAAACTTTTTATTTGATAGTTGCATTGTTGCAGGGTGACTCACTCGAGACCAAGTTGTTGATAACTGGTGATCCAACTCCGTTCGTCAAGTGGTACATTAATGGCCAGGTGAGCGTTTGTCTAGTTGAATGGGAAAAAGTTTGCGGAAACTTTCATACATTTCTCTTTACGTTCCAATGTGTGATCTGATCAAAATACGTTCAGAGAATTTACCTCAAGAAGCTGCAGAAAGTAGTTTTCTGTGTTTCGTCGAAATTACTCGAATAGACAACTGGAAAAGACGCAAAACTCGGTGATAAGGTGTGTTGTGCTTTAGTTGGTGGTGGAGACGGAAGACACGGAGATCAAAAACTCGAACGGCGTCTATTCGTTGACCATCCACGGCTGCACCTCCGACATGACCGGAAAGATCAAGTGTGTCGCCTACAACAAGGTGAACGAGTTGTTTCATTATGTTTATAAAACTTCTTTTTGTGTTGTGTATTTCAATAACCATGGCGATAAAAGTCTCAATATCGCTCGAAAAAAGTATATTCTTTTCCGTGTCCTAGCGACATTTAGCTACAGTATGAATTCAAATTCTCTTTTTTTTCTAGAAAGTTTAGATTCTGATTAGTTAGTAAGGTTTTCACAAATTAGTTATTACCGTTTCAACACTATGGAAAGATGGACTGGTGAAAGAGTGTGTTACAGGCTGGTGAGGTTACGACAGAGGGTCCTCTGAAGGTGATCGCCCCGATTCCAGTCGAATTCGAGACCTCTCTCTGTGACGCAACGTGCAGGGAAGGAGATACACTGAAGCTGAAGGCTGTTCTTCTTGGAGAACCCACACCCGTGGTCTCTTGGTAAAACACCACTCTGTTTTGGTCTTCGAGAGAGATGTAGGGAGAGAGAGTGAATAAGAGAAAGAGGGAGGGGGAGAGAAGAGAAGAGAGAGCAGAAAAAAGTACTTTATTGAAGTTAAAAATGATGAAAATTTCAGGTACGTTAACGGAAAGAAGCTGGAAGAGTCGCAAAACATCAAGATCCACGCAGAAAAAGGAACGTACACTGTGACCATCAAGGACATCACTTGTGATTACAGTGGAAAGGTATTCAACTTCATGTTGAACACAATTCAAAAATTAAGTACTTTGGAATGATTTGAACAGAGGCAAACAGCTATTTGCGAAATCACACAGCAGAAAATGAAGTATACAGTATGCATGTTTGCAATGTAGGACTCATAACAGATGTATACATGAACTATTTGAACACTCACAAGGCAGAAACTGAAGTATACAGTATGCATATTCACAACATGAGGCTTAAAATAAGTATAAGCTGATAATTACTTACACAGCAGAAATTTAAATGTACAGTACGGCACTCAACTGATACTTCGTTTGCAGGTTGTGTGTGAGGCGGTGAACGAGTACGGTACGGCGTCCAGTGATGCCATGCTTCTTGTTCTTCCTCGCGGAGAGCCCCCTGATTTCCTCGAATGGCTGAGCAATGTGAGAGCCAGACAGGGATCGACTGTCGCACACAAGGTGAGCAATTTTAACTCCAGGGGAAAAATCATTCAGTTTTGGGTTTCCTAACAAAACAGTTAATTTGATGTTTGAAAAATGATAAAATGCAATTAACGTAGAACATTGCCACTCGTTCTGCATTTGAATGCAACACGAGCTGAGATAAATTCGAATCACATTTCAGGTAGTCTTCACTGGCGACCCGAAACCAACTTTGACCTGGTTCATCAACAACAAGGAGATCACCAACTCGAAAGACATCACCATTGTCACTGATGAGAAGAGCTCTATTCTGACCATCAACAACTTCAATCCTGAAATTCACGTCGGAGAGATTATCTGCAAGGTAAGTCAGATGTTTTCCTTTTCGTATTGGGGAATCACACTTTGCTCTAGAACTTAAAGAGAATATCACTTTCACATTTTTCATAAGTGTTATATACTCCAAACGCTGCAGGCTGAGAACGATGCAGGAGAAGTGTCGTGCACGGCCAACATGGCCACCTACACCAGTGACATGTTCAGTGAAAGTGAATCGGAAGCACAGATGGAAGAGGTAAACAACTTGAAATAGTGATTATCACAGAAAAAATGAAACACAACACAAACCAATGATATAATATGCCACAATGCTTCTTCGCAAATGCTGCCAATTAGCCTACGTTCAAAAAATGTACCTACTGCACATTTTCCATCGTTTTGTTGTAGATTTGAGTTTTAACGCGATGCGGACATTCCATCGATTAAAGGGGGGCTGCATTGAATTATCAAATAAAAGATCGAACTGAGACAGTTCGATATGTGTCCTTTTCTTACTGGAATATCCAATTCAAAGTTCTATTTTCAAAATTTCACCAACTTTTTGCTTACAGTCAGAGACGGAGAGGATAATTTGGAGTGAATGAATATTGATTGCGCGCACTTCTCTGACTCTTGTTTCTTTTCGGGTAACACCGTTAGCCAAACTCGGCATTCAATGCAGCCCCCTTTAATAGAACCTACTACGGTTTGTACTAGCAAACTAAGCAATCTGTAAAGGAAAACGTATACTTTCATTGTGACTACATACCTAATTGTTTTTCTATTATTGTTTTGTTTACAGTTTGCGGGAGACGAGATGAATGCGACCGACGAGGAATCTCTTCGCGACGAAGTTCACCGAACTCCCACCCCAGTTATGGCACCCAAGTTCATCACTAAGATCAAGGTAACAATTAGAAAGAGAGAAATCAGGTTGAGCACAATGGAACATAGATTATTAAAGTTAACATAAATAATGTGAACTCTTTTAGATAAAATTCAAAGTTTTATCAAAAACAAAGTTTCAAATGTTATGAAGGAAAAATTGTAGTGAATGAGCAAACAATGAATGGGAGCAAAAAACAGATTGTTAATTGAACTACAATATTCATAGCAAAGTTCTATATTCTACTTTAGTCTCTATTCACATGTTTCTGTATCACACCACTCCATTTCTTCAGGACACAAAAACCAAGAAGGGACACGAAGCCATTTTCGAATGCGTGGTACCCGATACGAAGGGTGTATGCTGCAAATGGTTGGTTACAGTTTCATTGCTAGTTACCCGTTAGTTTGATTCAAGAACTGGAGTGAAACGAACAATATCGTATTTTACAGGCTGAAGGATGGCAAGGAGGTTGAACTGATTGCCAGAATCCGTGTCCAGACCAGAACCATTGAAGGTCACATAACACAGGTACTTATTTGAAAAAAAACACAATATAAGCGACCGAAAAATCGTTTAAGTTCAATCTCGATATACACTATGGTTTTCTGTTGAAGACCAAGAAGCAGTGGGATCGAACTACACACACAGCGGGATAAGACAACATACCTTGAGAAAGTGCAGACTCCATAGTTAATTATAAATATATGTTGTTCAATGAAGTTTTGCTCGCAGGAGCTGATAATCGAAGATGTGTGTCCCGAAGATGCCGGAAAGTATACGGTAATCGTGGAGAACAGCGCTGGTAAAGACGTCTGCGAGGCCACTCTTACCGTTCTAGGTATGTTTCAGACTATACATGGTTACCCGCTCTTCAACAATACTGCTTGTTTTTTGTTTTGTTTTAAATAGTTGGCAAGCACCTATAGCTCTATAACTCTACAAAAGCTAGGACACAGCTAAATATTTGAATACTCGCTGGCAATATGAGGATCGTTACCGCGCCAAATGTCTATGAAGTGATTCTCATAAACTCATAATGGCAAGAAATAATATGAATAGAATAAAAGTCATATCGAATTATCGACTGTTGAAAAGCTTTATTTCATTTTTTTTTCAGAAACTCTCGAAAAGACAGCTGACCGGGCGCCCGAGTTCACCGTGCAACTACAAGATAAGACCGTGAACGCAACCAACAAGGTGGTATTCGAGTGCAAGGCACATGGAGAACCGACCCCCAACATCTCCTGGTTCCATGAGTCGGTGAGTTACTCCCGGTCAAAGACTTCTGGAAACGATAACGTACAATACCTAGTCGTCACTGTAAATCTATTACAACTATGTATAGATTATGCAGTTTATGCCCAAAATCTAGCATGGTTCCGGCGTTTTCGCTTTTTTCTGTAGTGGTTGGAGAAGGTGACAGCCGAAACTTCGACATGATTCAGAGTTTCACGTGATTTCGGATATTTTGCTGATTCAACTCTCTATGAGTCTTTTTGTTTCAGACAAAGCTTGAGGAAGTCGCCAGCAAGATTACAATCGAGAACCACGATGGAATTGAGAGACTCACAATTTCCTCGACCGAAATCAAACATCAAGGAAAATATACGTGTGTGGCCGAGAACTCAGCTGGAACATCCAAGACTGAGGCCAAACTCACCGTTGAAGGTCAGCTATTTTTATCGTTGTAAATATAATGGATTTGAATGACTATAATAATGTCAGTACATTATCTTCAACTTCACTAGAGAAACAAACGGAGAAACAGAACTAGAGAAAATTGATGTTGCCGCTCAGTCACAATAAGACTGTATACTCGGCCGCAATGCAACATGATTGTCAGTTTTTGAGTCGAAACATTCTTGTCATATAACAAACAAAAACATTATGAAACCCTAGCATGAAATCGACAAACTAACTTGTCTATTCTTATTTGATGAATTGTATCATTGGAGCGTTATTTGCATGGAACATTTCCCTAAGAGATGAAGTTCACATTTGAACTTTCATCTCATAGGTCATGTCTCAACAGTCACAATACGTTGTTTGCATAGATCACTATCCCAACCAAACACCAACTAACATTTGTTACAGCACAAGCCCCTTTGTTCACAAAAACCCTGGAAGACCAGACGCTGAACGTGGGCGAGAAGCTGGTCATGTCGTGCTCGGTGAAGGGCTCTCCACAGCCTCACGTAGAATTCTACAGAGAATCCACCAAGTTGTCCTCTACCGAACGTATTTCAATTGAACACGACGCATCCAACACGCACTGGCGGCTGGTTATCAACCAGGTGACCAAGGAAGAAATATCAAAGTACAGCGCGGTTGCCACCAACGAAGCTGGATCCGCAACCTCCGAAGCACAAGTCAAAACAAAGACAGAAGCACCAACATTCGAGCAAGGACTGAAGAAAACAACGGTCAAAGAAAAGGAAGAAATTAGAATGGAAGTCAAGGTTTCTGGCGCAGCTCCCGAAGTGACATGGTTCAAAGACGGTGTGCCCGTGACTGAGGACGGCAATCATGAAATTAAAAAGAACCCCGATGCTGGCACCTACAGTTTGATTGTGAAAGAAGCGAACCTGGCGGATGCCGGAAACTATACTGCCAAGGCTGTCAATGCAGCCGGCAGTGCGGAGACGTCAGCGGAAACCGAAGTCACTCAGGACTTCGTAAAACCATTCTTCGAAAAAGAACTAGCATCAACAGAGGTGAAGATTTCTGAATCTGCAACCCTAAGTGTTTCCGTGAAAGGTGTTCCTGCTCCTGAAGTCGAATGGTTGAAGGACGGCACACCAATCCAAATTGACAACACACACTTGGTCTCTAAGAAAGAAGGCGAAGGATCGTTCTCTCTTACCATCAATGCCGCTACCAATGAAGATGCCGGTAAATATACTTGTAAAGCCACCAACACAGCCGGATATGCGGAGACCAAGGCTGATTTCGCTGTTGTCAAGGAAATGAAGGCTCCAGAATTCACTGAAAAACTGCATCCAATGGAGGTGAAAGAATCAGAAAGCATGAAGTTGTCAGTTGTTGTCGTTGGATCTCCAGAACCATCTGTTCAATGGTTCAAGGATGGTCAACCAGTCAACATCGACAACTCGCACGTGATTGCTAAGGACGAAGGAAATGGACATTTCAGCTTAACACTGAACGACGCTCGTAACGAAGATGCAGGAAGTTATTCCTGCAAAGCTACAAACAAGATCGGTGATGCAGAAACACAAGCCGACTTTGCAGTTGTCAAAGAGCTCAAATCTCCAGAATTCACTGAGAAACTCCATGCTCTAGAAGTCAAAGAATCAGAAAGTTTGAAGCTATCCGTCACGGTTGTGGGTACTCCAGAACCGGCCGTCGAGTGGTTCAAGGGTGGTCAGCCTGTTAATATTGACAACTCACACGTGATTGCCAAAGATGAAGGCAATGGACACCACAGTTTGACCTTGAACGATGCCCAAACTCAAGATGCAGGAAGTTACTCTTGCAAGGCGACCAACAAAGCCGGAAATGCCAAGACCGAGGCCGACATGGGTGTAATTGAGAACGTCGTGGCACCCCATTTCATCGAGGGTCTGCAACCGATAGAGGCAGCTGAAGGTGAACCAGCTGAGCTCAAAGTAACCGTGGAGGGTAAACCGGAACCCGAAGTCGTGTTCATGAAAGACGGCGCTCCCATCCAAATCGACAACCAACACGAAATCAGAAAAGACGACCAAGGTCATCATACCCTCGTTATACGCGGTGTTTCTGCTACTGATGTTGGTTCGTACACCTGTCAGGCAACTAACAAGGCAGGAAAAGAAGAGAGCATCGGAGAACTGAAAATACCCAAGTACTTGTTCGAGAAGGCAAAGAGTGAAGAGGTAGAACCGTTGTTCGTCGAGCCTTTGAAGGAAACCAGCGCTTCAGAAGGCCAGACGGTCGTGCTCGAGTGCAGAGTTAACGAAGCTGCGAAACCAGAAATCAAGTGGTTCAAGAACGACGAGCCAGTGGAACTCGGTCCTCATATGATTGTTGACGTTACTGACGACGGCAGAATCAAGCTGACCATTAACAACGCCACCAAAGAAGATGTTGGCTCCTACAAATGTGAAGCAGTGAACAGAGCAGGAAAAGCAAAGACAATCGCTCCACTGACTCTCAAATACGCGTCTCAAGTGCAAGAAGCGGTGACCGACGAGAGCATGGAGATTGAGGAAATGCAAGAAGAGAAGATCGTACAGGAGGGTGAGCAGCGTGCTAGTTGTTGTGTGTCATTCATAACCTTGCCGTTTTAAACCAATTTTTGTCAAAAAAAAGTTAATACTGTAGAGATGACAAATCTCAGTTGTTGTAGTTTGATCTTGATGAACGCCATAATTTAGTTTAAATAAAAATTACCAAGATCAAACTACAAATACGTATCAGGGAACATACATCTACACCGTACGGGATTGCGCTCAGAAGAACACTTCGGAATAGAATTTGAGATTTTTTTTCAGAGAGCGCTAAATTGAGTTCTGAGCGCGGACCGCCGGAGTTCATCGAGTTACTGCGTTCGTGCACTGTATCGCAGAAGCAGCAGTCGGTTCTGAAGTGTCGTGTCAAGGGCGAACCACGGCCGAAGATTCGTTGGACAAAGGACGGAAAGGAGGTGCGTTGTCGCTTCTGACTGCAAAGTCAATCATACATCAGACTTCAACTGTATTTTTTCACAAAAAAATATCTTCCTAAAAGGCGTGACTGCTCTAGGAAATGCAATGCATTCATTTGGTTCATGTAAATGAGAAAAAAATAAACATTCTCCGGCACATTGGCACATTCGATTCCATGCATTATGTGCTCATGACAGAAAAAAACTGCATGAGATTAAACTTCTCAGAGTTTTTCTCTGTTGTAAACTACAGAAGTACACTAGTATCGATAGTTGTAACCACATCACGACTTGAAAAATGGTTCCTTTCAATGAAGTAACAATGTTTAGGTGGAAATGTCGGCTCGTATCAAGACCGATTTCAAGGAGGACGGAACCCTCACCCTCACTATTGATGAAACTATGCAGAGTGATGCTGGAGAGTACAGGTAGTCAATTTACTCTCAGAACAACTTTTGATTTCGTTCTATAATTTGTTTGTACCCTCTTTCCTGACGTGAAACGGCTGAAACAGCGCTTGCAACAGCCAAACGAGACACAATGCACGATTTGTAGATCCATCAAACCATTTTAGACCGCGTACGGTCAACTTGGTAGGGGGTGGGGTTTGACGAGCAGCCGGCTCATCTGCGTAACTTACACATTCTCTACTCTGCTTGCGAATGCGACAAATGCTCAACAACCGCTCACCGCGTATTGTTGTCTATTTTGAGAAACTAAAGACTACATCCACCTTTCCAGATGTGAGGCCGAGAACGAGCTGGGAAGTGCCTGGACCGAGGGACCCATCATTGTCACCCTCGAAGGAGCCCCACAACCCGACGGCGACGCTCCCGACTTCCTTCAGCCCGTTCGACCGGCTGTCGTCAGTTATTTAGGATATTTCAGACAACGACAAACGCTCATTTTCTGTGTTTCCAATTTTGACATCGTTCGAAAACAGAGAAATGGTGAAATTTTTGTATTCCAGTTATACTTTACCAGATATGGACTATAGAACTTGTGTGAAACAGTAACTAAACAATTGGTTTTCAGGTGAATGAGGGCGAGACCGCTGTATTGGAAGGAATGATTTCCGGAAAGCCGAAGCCAACTGTGAAGTGGTTAGTGGACATGAAACTTTTCACATGATATTGCACCCTTACAATGTGTATTTGGAATGTGAAACGTGTTGATGGCAAGTATGAGTTTGTACTTTTGTGTGAAATCGATTTTTTCCCAGTAGATAAGTTCATTTCGTAGAATTCTACGTAGACTCGACTACAACTTTACAACTTGAAGCGCTCATGTTATGTGACTCCAATACAAGCCGAGCAGGCGAGGTGTTCGTTGCCTGCCATTGGGAAAAGGTGACTGGTTTTCAGGTACAAAAACGGCGAGCAAGTGAAGGAGAGTGAGCGCGTGAAGATCGAAGATCTAGCGGACGGCACCCAGCGTCTGACCATCAAGGACGCCCAGCTGTCCGATATGGACGAGTACAGATGTGAAGCGTCGAATGAACACGGCGACGTGTGGAGCGACGTCACACTCACCGTAAAAGGTAGAGAACAACTCAAAAAAATGTTCCCAAATTGGACTATTTAGATATATTCTATCATCAAAAACTTAATGAAACAACTTCCATATAGTGCTCACATTTCCCAACTGGACTCGTTGGCAGCGTGCCAAAAGCTTTGGAAGACTGTTGTTTAGAGATGACATATATTTTACAAAACGTTTCCCCGAATACGAATTATAACAAAGGGGAAGAACCCTTCACATGAAATTCTATTATTTTCAAGTATTTCAGCATGTTCAAAAACTGCCTTGAAATTCATTGGCAAGGTGCCCAAGTCCAGTTGGGAAATGTGTGAACTATATCACAAACTATGCTACATAGCTGAATCCTACATTAGGTGTGAATTGCTATCATATGATAATAGAATGACAATACATACAGTTACTTGACAACTACCGTCTTACTCAAGTTATATAATAACACACTACCATGAAACACGCAATTATTTTCGGTTTTCAAGATTGAAATTTGTAGAAAAGGCCATGGAAGCCCCAGAATTCACCAAGGAGCTCAGAGCAGTAGCGGTTATCGAAGGAAAGAAGGCCGAATTCGAATGCAGGTGAGTATTAAAGAGTTCGCTTACAGAAAAGCGAGTTGTGTCTATGAATCTAATTTTCAAATATGTTTTGAAGTTTGAACGGATCGTATCACGAATCATTGAGTGGTGTGTGCCGATCAAACTACAACTCCGATGGTGGCGCTCATTCGACTTTGAGCATCTGGTTCGAAATTGACCTAGTGGATTTCGCAAACTCTTGTTCACTCATTTCAGAATAACTGGAATTCCCAAGCCTGATGTGAAGTGGTTCAAGGACGGAGACGAGGTTAAAGACACCGCCAGCCTCCATCTCGAATCGGAATCTGATGGAACGGAAAAGGTGAGTAGAAAATAATGCCAAAAGTAAAGTTTGAAGTTTTTCAACCATTTGAACTCGGAGAAAAAACAGAAAATTAACGTCGGTTCACAATACAATCATACTGTACAGGTACACAAGTGCGTGGAACAGAGTATAGTTAGCGTGACATAGGTACAAGTCTTGTTACAAACAAAAGTAGTCCCAATACTTGAATGAAGAACATTGTTTTTCCCAAGTTAGATGATACTGAATTATTTCCAATTTTCAGCTCATTATTGACAGCGCAAAGGTGGAAGATCAAGGAAACTACAGGGTTGAAGCAACTAACAACGCTGGCTCCATGAGCAGCAAGGCTCCACTAACTGTGGAAGGTTTGTTTTACACTATCACTTCGAAAAAAATCAACAATAAGAACATTCAAATCTATTATAAGAAGACATATTTTGAAAAAAACCTCACAGTAACCAAATTCAGAGGGTTGTAATTTCATTATGATCCTATTCATTCTTAAGGATAACCTATTTTTAGTGCGTATGATAGAATTCAAAGCCACTTTGAATTCAACGGAGTTTTTATCACATATATCGAGTTTTCAAGGAGCTCTGAACTCCCTGGGACTGGGACGTCGTAGCAGTCGACCGTCCGGGACGCGATGTTTACGCGTCCCAGACGGTTTGACTGCTACGGTCCCAGACGGTTAGTCAGGATCAGCCGGGCAAGCGCGGTCCCAGACCATTGCGAAATTTAATTGATTAATAATATTACTGATTCACTCCGAATTATTGAGAAAAGATGAGATTACTGCTCAACTTTCAATGCTAATTCTTTTTGAAAAAAATACACTTTTTTCAAATGAATATGCACAAGCATGTTTTCTCTTTAACACCTAATCGAAGTGAGCACTTCTTTCGTGTGTCAGAGCGGCTTTTAACCTAGCTCGAATGAACTAAATTGGCTGAGTTGCGCAGAGTGGCACCTCTAGCACGTACGTATCTAATTCTGGCCGGACCGCTGATTACTTCACGAGTGGCAATCCAGCTATCATTGCGAGTGCAACGACGTCTGCTACGTTGAGTAATTTGACCCGTACGTCGTCTGCTACCAAGCTAAAATGCGGGTTTTTTTGCGTGACTGCTACGACGTCCCAGTCCCAGGGAGTTCAGAGAGCAAACGTTAGTAGAGACCAGTCGAATTTGATTCACATTATGTAATTTAGTCAATTTTCTCTTTTGAAAGCAGGATTGATTAGTGTACTTGTTCTTATTTTAGCCGCTGAAACTCTGAAAATCAAACGTGGCCTGGAAGACGTTTCCGTGGAACGAGGCACCAGAATCCGTCTCTCCGTTGAGGTGGAAGGCAAACCGAAGACCGTCAAGTGGTACAAGGGAACCGAACAAGTCAACAGCTCCAGGTTTATTAAGTTTCGATACTAAAATTCACTTGAATCGAATTTGATTAAGGTTACATTTTAAAGTCTAGGGTTTTACGTGTTTCAAACCTATCCAGTGCATTAGTACACTGCGCTTCTCTCAAATTAAGTTACATAGGACTGTTGATTCAACAGATCAGATTGATTCTGATTCTTTTCCGGGTTCACTCATGCTGTCACAGAACGTAGAAACAAATTTTAACGTTTTTGTTTCATTGCAGCACGACCAAACTGGAAAAGGTGTCTGATGCTGAATACAAGCTGGAGATCGAGAGCAGTGAACTGAAGGACTCCGGTTCGTACCGCGTCGTTCTATCGACGGAAACAGAATCCGTGGAATCGTCGTCGACTGTCACGGTGACGGAGAAGACCCAAAAGACTCATCTGCCTTCGTTCAAAAAGGGACTCAACGACCAAGAAGTTCCTAAGGTACAATCATGACTGAAAAACTATCCTATTGTATTTATACGTGAAACTAATCTTGAGAGTGAGTCGACATCTTATTAGTGAGAGGTTATGTGCATTTCTTCGCATTCTACGAACAAAAATGAAACCACTTTCATGAATTGTTACATGATACTCCGAATTAATAAATTTTTAATAACAATATTTAGGGACAACCTCTGGTGTTGGAAGTGGAGATCGAGGGCACTCCTCGTTCAGTGAAATGGTACAAGAATGGAGACGAGCTGGTTGGAGAGGACCTTGGAAACGGAAAATACCGACTGACCGTACCTGATGTAATATATCACCATTTTTTCATTCCCACTTTTATTGTTCTGAGTTTCTGGCTTTATAATGTTATTCCGTTTCAGTTCAAAGACGCTGATGCAGGACAATACTGCGTCGTGGCTGAGAATGACTCCGGAGAGGTTGAGAGCAAGGCCAAGGTACCCATCATTACATAAATTAGGCGTAAATTGTAGGTCAACTAGAACATTCATAAAAAACCTTTTTTCTTCAGTTTGCAATAACCGTTTCATTTTAGCAAACGTCGCGTCTTTAGTATATCAGTGTAGTGAAAACACCACGTATTTTAACTATATGGGTTCATTTTGATGTGCATTGAACCCTGTTCATTCAAGATCTCGGTGAAACCGAGTGAAGACGACGGAAAGGACAAGAACCGGCCGGAGATCGTTTCCGGTCTGATTCCCACAACCGTTGCCCAGGGCGAGACCGCTGTGTTCACGGTCAAGACCAAGGGACCAGTTAAGAATGTCAAATGGTTAGTGAAGTAGCTCTTACAGTGGTAGACATTGAAAGTTCACCTTCAAGACTCTTGTGTTTATATTGAGAACTGAGACAGAATCATGGAGCCTACAGAAATAACTTTTTTTTATCTTCATTTGATGATCATATTGCAGGTACAAGAACGGAAAAGAGATTCCCGATGCCAAAACAACCGACAACGGAGACGGATCTTACCAGCTGGAGGTGCCAAATGCACAGAAAGAAGATGCTGCTGACTACAAGGTAGTTCTCACATTCCGATCTGCACGAACAGTTATTGAGGCAAATTGAACTAAAATTCAAATTGAACAATTGTAATTGTTATACAATTAGTGACAGCAGAGTGCAGCAGCGTTTCTGGTTGAAACTGTAAACCGGAGAGTACAGAAAACTTTCAAAAAAAGGGATCCATCATCTTACTCATGACATAAAATTCCACTCGATCTCATGAGATGCTATATATCCACTCGATCTCATGAGATCGAGTGGATAGCGATTGTATTGCAGGTGGTCGTTTCGAACGACGCCGGGGACTCTGATTCTGCCGCCGCCTTGACCGTGAAACTTCCCAAACTCGAAATCACGAAGGGACTACAAGACCAGGAGGTACCCAAGGGACAGAAGGCTGTACTTGAAATCAAAACAAGCGCCAAGCCGAAACAAGTCAAATGGTGAGTTTTTGATAATCATAATAGTATAATGTTATTAATTTTACATGGATTATCAAAATTTTCGCATAGGAAACTCGTTTCGACTAATTTTACCGGTGAATGAAATTACGCACTTTCCCTTCTGCTCACTTTTCACAAAGTTCAATGAGTTTTTTGAGCTATTTTGAAACACCCTATTTGAGTTGATACTTTCTATGAAATTGATCCAGGTACAAAAACGGAAAAGAGATCCAGCCGTCTGACAAGGCTGAGCCTAAGCAGATCGACGACAACACGTATCAGCTGTGCATTCCTGACACTGGGGATGATGACGCTGCAGATTATAAGGTGAGAAACCTTCTCCACTCATTCGAACCCTCCCCTCTCTGTGAGCACACGTAGTTTAAGCACAGGAAAGGATGGGTTTCAGATGGGACCTACGACAAAAGTTTCATTGGAACCCGCACCGCTCACGGGCTTGTATTGATGTTTGTCCTCATTGTATTTTAATGCCTAATTAAGTACTTTCGATTATGTTTCTGTCAATAAGCCTAAAAGGATTATCGCTGATATGTAGTTTGATTTCAAAACACTCTATATGATGCGAATTTTGACCTCAAACAACGAGATCAAACTACAAACACAGTGGACTGGCGAGAGCGAGCTCTATACCCTCATAAACTTCATATCATTGTTTCTCTATATATCACTTAATTTTGTGATTCCAGGTAGTACTGTCCGACGACGATGGTGGTGAGGCGGACTCTTCGTGCGCACTGACCGTCAAGCTGCCGGCCGAACAGCCGCAGTTCGTCAAGGGTCTCGAGGACCAGGTCATTCCCGTGGGCAGCCCTCTGCAACTTCCCATTCAGGTTAGCTCTATCACGAAATAATAATAACAATAATACAAATGTAAAGTTCATTTGCATAGGATTACTGACCATAACAAAATTCGAGAAAATATTATGTGCGACGAACAGAAATCCTTTAAGGTTGCTCACAAATTCGGGACCATTTGAGAAATTATGATAAAAACATTCATTATGATATAAAAATTTCTTATCATTCATCAGAATTTTTTTGTCATGATTACTAACTGAACCGAGATCATTTTCAATTCGAATTTTTTTTTCATAAGGCAATTTTTCGATGAGTGTGATTTCTTGACAAGAAATATGTGGTTGCTTAAAAACAATACAGCTCTACAGTGTCTAATTTGATACTTTTCCAGACTTCCGGTTCGCCACGCACCGTAAAGTGGTACAAAAACGGCAAGGAGATCGGAGCTGCTGCTGGTCTGGTAAACATCAAAAAAATCGATGACAACAACTATGTACTTGAGGTGCGAAATTACCCATTCGTGTTAGAATTTTTCATCTCGAACCTAGTTTTTTCCTCGAAAGTCTTCATGACTTTTTCAAGGTTTCTAACAGTCCTCTAACTTCCTGTTGTTTTAGTCATCAGTCCTGTAACTATTCATAACCAGCAAATATCGACTACTTTTCAGATACCGAAGTCAGCGACTGACGACAGTGGAGAATACAAGGTGGAAATTGAGAATGAAGCCGGAAAAGCTACCAGTCAAGCCAAGGTAAAAAAAACAAGACTGCAGTCACAGAAATGAACCCTAATCTGTGATAACGGAACAAATATATTTGTATTATCCACTACCGACCGCTTCCTTTCACACAGGAAAAACATGACACTATTGAACAATTTCAGATAACGGTGGAACCTGAGCTGACATTCCTGACTCCTCTCAAGGACCAGGAAGTCACCGAAGGAGAAAACGCCGAGTTCAGCGTGAAAACCAACGCCAAGCCGAGATCGGTGAAATGGTGAGCTTAATCAATTCATACAATAGTAGGTCAAAGATCATATCAATTCACAGGAATAGCCAAACAGATAATTTTACGGTTGCTTTTCCACTGCCTTGGGTGTTACGTAAACTCTCACGTGGATAATAATTGAACCAGTAGAGTACTGCTTGAAAAGGAAGTAATCTTCTAAAAATCAGCAATTATTCAGGTACAAGAATGGACAAGAGATCAAGGCCGATAGTCATTTCGTGTTGTCTGGCGATGATACAGTATACAAACTGGTCATCAAGAACGCTGGAAAAGACGACGCCGCTACATTCAAGGTAAGAAATCTGAAATCGTAGAGAATCTCGCTCAAAAACTTCGACCTCCAGTGATTCTGAACGATTGGAGATCAATACAAAACAAAAATACTCCGTGTGATAAGTAATCTACATTTTCTCTTTTTTTTTTGATTGAATTCGATTTAAATTGTATTTTCTTTTCTCCAGCTGTTTCAAACTTTCACGACTTGATTTCCAGGTGGTGCTGTCCAACTCCGCCGGTGACGCTGATTCTTCCGCCAAACTGACGGTGAAAAAGGCGAAGGCCGGAGTGCCAAAGATTGTCAAGGGATTAGAAGATCAGGTTGGTCATAAAGTGTGAGGGATCAATGTTATTGATTGTTTTGTTGTTTTGCAGTCCAACTGCTAGACGAATGCTATCACGTTTTTTTCACATGTTAAATGCCTAATTCATTTCTTAGCATAATTTGCTTCAGACTGTTGCCAAGGGATCTCCCATCGTGTTTGAAGTGAAAATCGAAGGCGAACCAGATGAGGTTCGCTGGCTCAAGGATGCCGTCCCAATTTCCGCTTCCGCCGACGCGTTGATCGAAAAGATCGATGAACAGACGTGAGTTATAGGGTGGTCATATTTGAATTGTAGTTTGGTCTACATACAGATCATACATAACTGTTGTTTTCGCGTGTTGTGAACCAGTATCAAACAACAAACAGACTGAAATAGAGATACGTAGAGAGTAAATGTGGCCATCACACTGAGTACACCACTGTTTTTTACTGAATATAAATTTATGGATGAATTTATCGATATTTTGTGTAACAGAATCTTGATAAACTTATTGGTCTTAATATTAATTACAGCTACCGCCTGACCATTCCGAACGCGGACCTGACAGATGCTGGCCAATACACTGTTGAACTGATCAACGAAAGTGGAAAGGTAAGATACTTCACGTCAAGATGTTCACGGTAAATTTTGTAGCAGAACTCGAACTAGAGCAAATGTAATCAGAATTGTTATCATTACAACTTTTACAATTTATCATGATTATTTTAGGCCAAGTCAGACGCCAAGGGAGAAGTGGACGTCCAACCAGAGATCGTCAAGGGTCTGTCCGACACAGAGGTCAGCTTTTTTTCTATGTTTTGTTCTTTTCGACCCCGCATACAAACCATTATATAAACGAAATTTTCAATCATTCCAGGTTCAAGAGGGTGACGACGACGTGCTCAAGGTAGAAGTATCTGCACCTGTTCGCACTGTGAAGTGGTGAGATATCAACTCATCTTACCGCTTTCGGATCGTTTTCGTTCTCATTTTTCCTTTCTTGTTTGCATATTTTCGTCTCAACTTGTGTTTATTATAACCAAAAACTTCCTTACTGCGGTAATAAACCGTAACAACCGAAACAAAACTATCCTTTCAGGTACAAAAACGGCCAGGAGATCAAGCCGTCCGCCCACTTTGAACCGAAGAAAATCGGACCAAAGAAGTACGAGCTGGCCATCAACAAAGCTCAACTGGATGACGGTGCCACGTACAAGGTAACGAAACAAATCTACATCAAAACTCCAAACTATTTGTTTTTATTCCGACCGATTTCCAATGGTACAGTCAGAAGATTAGATGTTGAATGTCATTTTGTGCTGTTTAAACTTCCTGCAACACATCTAGTTTTTGAAAGAAAAGAGAAACATTTTGCTGTACTTTCCTCTCCGGACACAGTCGAAGTTTCGAATCACGGGAAACATTCATTGACGTCTAATGTTCCAAATGACTGATTCGCTTTGTATAAGTTAGCCCTGATCCCTCGAGCAAGTTATACTTCAGTTCATATCGTTGGCTTCAGGTGGTTCTGGGCAATGCTGCCGGAGAGTGCGACTCTTCCGCTGCGTTGACAGTCGTCAAACCAAACATTCTGAAAATGTTGGAAGGATTGAAGGACATGGACGTCGAGGAAGGTGCTCCCATCGAGCTAAAGGTAACCAAAACATAGTTTTAATAATAACAGGAATAGTAATAAAGAACTTTATTAACATCACAAAATAGTATACTTATATTGACCCGATTTTAAAAATAAAATTACGAGTATCGTTTACACAAATTATCAATTGCAGGTGAAAGTAGGGGGTAAACCGAAAACCGTGAAATGGTACAAGAATGGCCAAGAACTGAGCCCGACTGACGACCTTAAGATGGTGAGTATCCTATTTTAACTTTTCTCGTCCGACGATAGCCTCACAAAACACTGTATCAACCGATTCATCTATATAGTATGTCTAGTTCCGCAGAAAAAAAATCGAAGAAAAAGGCATATTGGTGGGTGCATATCGGCAATTCTAATTACTTATCGACTTTTCAGACCGAGAATGCTGAAACTGGTGAGTATTCGCTGGTGATTCCTACCTCCAAGAAATCGGACGGCGCCGCCTATCGCGTCTCGCTCGCCAACGACAAGGGAGAAATCTACAGTGGAGCTGTCGCTCACGTCAAGGTCAGAAAATGCCACACTCTGGATTGTGAATTCTCAACGAGCGAAAATGATGAAGTGACGCATGATAGAACTGTCCTAGCGAACCAATACTTCTACCATAAAAATTGGAGATTAAAAAATCAAAAAAACCACCCATTGTTGATTATTGATACTACCTTCATTACTTCTAGTTACACTAAAAAGAGAAAAAAAACTTTCAACGAAACCTTCTCTCCGTTTTGACAGAACACATCTCAGATTCTGTGATTTTTCAGGCAGCCAAGCCAGCCAGTCAGGATGTTGGAGCCAACTTTTTGTCCCCTCTGCAAGACACGGAGGTGGAGGAGGGAGATAGTCTGACACTCAAATGCCAAGTCGGCGGAGAACCATTCCCCGACATTAAATGGTGGGACATCACAGAGTGACATTGAGAGAGAAGTATAAAAGTTGGAAAAGATACATTTTTATGAAAATTGGAAAAGATAAAGAAAAGAAAAAAGGGAAAGTGAGAGTTTCATTCTCATGCAGTCAGTAATCTGTTATATTCAGGGAGAAGGACGGTGTGGAACTTCAGAAGAGCGACCGCATCGCCATGCGTGTCGCCCTGGACGGAACGGTAACACTCCGCATCCGAGATGTGAAGAAGAGCGACTTTGGCCAGTACAGAGTTCAGGCCACCAATGAGCTTGGAACAGCTACCAGTGCCTGCATGGTACGCATATCAACCGCACCTACTGTATAGAGAGTGGCCAAATATCAAATGTAGTTAGATCTCGATGCACGCCTAAATCTAAGAATTTCGACCGTAACACAGTGAAATCAAACTACAAACACAGCTAAATAATGCGACATATACCGTAGCCTGATTTATGAGATCTGTTCAGAATGAATCAGTTCGATATATATATTTTGTGCAAAAACCTACTATGGTCATTATAATAGTTTAGGTTTCCGTCAAAGAGAAGGGAGAGGAGCCGAGTAAACCACGGTTCATTATCCCGCTCAGTTCATGCGAAGCCGCGCCCGGTGACAAACAAGAATTCAACGTCAAACTTCGCGGACATCCCAGACCTACCCTGCAATGGTTCGTTCTGACCAATTCATCAAATTTATTACCTTTCTGAAACAATCCTTCCATAAAAATTGAATAATAATGAATAAATAATCTTTCACAGCAACTATTTCAGCCGTGTATTACTTTATTTGAAGAGTTACACAATAGCTTCAAATTGTGGAAATACTATCAGTGGGGTACTTGAATTGTAATGTTGATGTTCTATATTGCTGAACTCATCACGAATATTCAGGTTCCTCAACGACCAGCCGATCACTTTTGACGATCGCGTCTCTGTGGAAGACATGGGAGCTGGAAACTTCTGTTTCACCATCAAAGATGTGAGTTTTCATCGTTCATCAGTCACAAACCTTTTGAACTCTAGTCCATGAAACTTTGTAGTCGTGTTCTCACCACAACTATACTTGTGGGGATCTCACCAACGCGGCTGCCAGAAAACATTCACGTGATTGTAGAATACACTACAATCTCTCGTTTGGTGGTGACACTAATTAACTTTTTGAAAAGTATTAGAAATACAAACTTTATCGAAGCAAAACTTTATTTCTAACTTTATTAGGTTAGGCTTAATTGAAAGAAACGTATTCAGGTTCGTGATTCTGACTTCGGCACATTGCGCTGCGTGGCCACCAACGAGCATGGAACAGACGAATGCCAAGCCGAGTTCGGGAAGTCGAGTGAGACATATTATCGATCATCAATATTAATTCGAATGTCATCAATCACATTTAAATTGAGATTTTATACGCATAATTGATACCTAGTGTGCCTGCAGAACTCAGCAAAAGCTTCAATCGGAGGTTTCATAGGCAATATACACGGCTATCCATAGTCTTTTATTGGACGATCGCACAAGTTCCAGGAGAACTATCTCCTCTAGTCCCTTCTCCTTGTCATAGTCGTCGTAAATTCTACAAAAAGTATAAGTTGTTGTATTAATATTTTTGAGTTTTCGTAGTTACGAAGTTGGTCTGACTGCCGTTAATTGCAGCCGATCGCGCGGGTCGCGACAAGGACGACGACCGTTATCCGCCGCGCTTCAACGTCCCCCTGTGGGATCGCAGAATCCCCGTCAACGATCCACTCTCCATCGAGTGTCACGTCGATGCAAAGCCGACGGCAGAGATCGAATGGTTCAAGGACGGTGAGTCCAATCACAATATCTTATGGAAAACATTTCTATAACAAACCGTATCAATCGAGTCAACTTCTGCAGTTTATCTAAATTTGTTTACAACCAAAACTGAGTCATTTTGTTCTCTCTTCTAGGATTTGTCAAGGCAATTCTCTATCAGAACATACTGCCTTATACAAATTACTCAGCAGAAGTGTTTAATCATTTAAGACTTTTCACATAACGATATTCTTCGTGTTTTCAGGAAAGAAGATCGAGGCCTCGGATGTGTTCGAGATCCGCAACTCGTCTGACGGCGCGTGTCGCGTCAGAGTGGCCCGTTTCACCGAGGAATACGTCGGCGTCTACATGTGCACGGCGAAGAACGAGCTGGGACAGGCCGACACCAGGTCCACATACTCTGTAGAAGGTACGTGCCACCTGTAATTAAAGAACACCTGATCCATCTGAGAAACGTTTTAACAGTTTAATAGTAATATTAGAAATAAAAACGAAAAACTAGTAAACAGTTATTTCATGATAACAACTATTTCAATCATTGTTATAGGTTGGTAAATTTTCGAGAGAAGGTTAAAAAATCGTTTATGGCTTCACCTCGAGTTGAATTCGGTCGCTGAACATTTCGAATCAAAAAACGTGATGAATTTGTTTCTGACAAAACATTGAAGAGACATTGCAGTTATCGAGAAAGAAGAAGAAGTGCAGAAGAAGGAGTACGCTCCCCGCTTCAACCCCGGCTTGGAGGACAAGACTGTCAATGCCGGGCAACCAGTTCGACTCTCCTGCAGCGTGGATGCCATCCCAAGAGCAGCGGTGGGTGGAGATAAAAATACCGAAGTTTTATCAGTATGTTGATAGACAGTCATATATGAGAGATAGATAGTTGATTGCGAAACAGTTTATATATTAGGGCACAAACAATAGTTATCATGTCAGCGTCCTACTTCGCATTGCGCTAATTATTAGATCAAACTTCTGGTAAACATCAAGTTAAAAGAGTTCAGACGATTAGTTTCGCTCAGCGTTTTTATATATGAACCTCGGCTAAAATCTGGCTGAACTTTTTGTGAGAAGAACCCACTTAATCCGTGAACAAGCACATATTTCTGTAACACGGTTTTCACGCGCATGTTTAACGTATCACGTGACTGCATACTCAGTACTTTTCAGGTCACGTGGTACAAAGACGGTTTGCCGCTTCGTTCTGACACCAGAAGTACGATCGAATATTCTGAAGACGGATACTGTGTACTCAGCATCAACGACGCCGTGGAAGGTCAGTTTTGAAATTTTCATACTGAAACTTCGAGAAAAAAATGATAATATAGTGATAATAGGCTAGAAATACAGAATATCATCATATTTCAGGCGATGATGGTGCGTACCGTTGCGTGGCCACCAACCAACACGGCAGTATCAACACCAGCTGTTTGGTCACCGTCAAGGTTCCCAAGACTGAGGTGAGTCCAACTTCTGCATTCCAGCCTTGTGATGAAATCAATAGTGAGAATTCCATTTTGAATTTCCTGTTTCAGGTCAAAAAGGAGGGCGAAGAGCCGTTCTTCACCAAGAACCTCGTGGATACCTGGGCCGATCGTGGTGATTCGTTCACACTCAAGTGTGCCGTCAAGGGAGATCCTTTCCCAGAAATCAAGTGGTCAGTAGAAAACTCAACGGAATAAAAGTCTGAAATCCTGGAATCAATGTGAACCTCATTTTTTGGACTCGCATTCATAGAGTGGTAGGACGCGCTGCTGCACAGTAGAAAACTGGAGTTACAGTATGCATGTGCCTCTGTTCCAGAGACGATTCAACTTTCTACTTTAACAATATTTAACAAATATATTATTTTATAAATCTCTATTGAGTATACGCAGGTACCGCAACGGTCAACTGGTGCGCAATTCGCAGCGATGTGTTGTGGAAAACGCGGCAGACGGCTCGTGCACCCTGACCGTCAACGAATGCACCATGTCCGATGAGGGAGTGTACCGCTGTGAGGCCGAGAACAAACTCGGAAAGGCCAAGACCCAAGCCACCGCCCACGTGCAGAGTAAGACTATTGATTTTTTTCACAAAAGTTAAAACTAAACTAAAGTGAATTATTATAAATCAATTGGCTAGAAAATATACGTTTTTCTTGATCTTTACTATTCACTGTACATTGTGCGCGATTCGATTCGGATGATACTGATACGTGTAAAACACACATAATTCCGGAAACTTATCTAGATACATTTTATTTATGATTTCTCTATTGATTAAGCGGATATCTCTAGTTCCAATCGAAAACTTTTCAAATTTTCCCAATTTACGTGGTTGGTTGACGTGAGTGTTTCCAGTGGCTCTCGGAAAGAGCGACAAGCCGAAGGTGGAAGAGGGACAACCGCCACGATTCATCATTCCACTCTCCGACCAAACAATTGTACTCGGAGGAATCATCGATCTGGAATGCAAGGTGACCATTTGTTTAAAAAGGTCAATTTAAATTAAAAATTTGTTTTGAACATATTTCTTTGGCTACCTGGACACGGATACAATACGTTGGGAAACAGCAGTAACAAACTCGGAACCTCTGGCTTTGGAAAACCTTTGTTTGATCGTTTTTGATTGATTTTATGTTATTTTCTCTTTTTAGGTAACCGGTCAGCCAATGCCTCAAGTTAAATGGTCCAAGGACGGTGGTCCCATCTGGGAAGACGCACGTTACGACTGGCAGATTGAGGAGAGCAAGGTATGTACCAAATAGTTAATACCCGATTTTTATCTGAAACATTCCAAAACTCAAGCCCGGAAACTCTTGGACTTCAGTTTTTATTAGGGCTATTTGGGATTAATACGGTACTGATCTTCAACCGTCTTACATGATGGACAAACCGCACTAGCCCAGCATTTCGCTTTTGTATCGCTCTACGGCAGTTTTCAAACATCAAAGTACACGTTCCACTGACGTAGTATCGAAATTTTTGTACGTTATAGGCTGCTACCAGCTGTTCGTTGATTTATCTTTTTGCTCAGATCCTCTAAAGATTGAATTTCGAATGTTTTTAGGGCACCTACCACCTGCGCATCAAGAACGCGACGGTGAGCGACGAAGGAACATACCGCTGTGTGGCCACCAACGAGTCCGGCTCTTCTACCACAAAGGGCTTCATCCGTATTGACGGTAGGTCACGAGATATGATAACTATACAACACTCTACTATTATTCGAACTCAAGCGTATCCATATGAAGTCCAGATGAGACTTCCGGTGAAGGTATTGAGGTTGTGTTCCAAGAAACAACAACTAAAATAGTAAAGTGTCACTACCTAGGTCAAGCGAATGTATACACAAAATACTAGATTGATTGCGTTAACATATGAACCATTCAACTTGTTGGAACAGTCAGTCACCTATAGTTTCGGAGTACACAACTGGTTGAGAGAAATTGCATGTTCAGACGGACTGATGTCTGCGGCCGCCGCGCCGAAGAGCACTCCTCCCAAGATAACCATCCGACTGGGAGACGCCCGAGCCACCGAGGGCCAGCCGCTCAAGTTCGAGTGCAAGGTCGAGGGATCGCCCCTACCGGAACTCACCTGGCACAAGGATGGCGCCCAGGTTAGAACTACAAACTACAAATATATTGCGTCGTTGCTATAAATATTTCACTAAGCTGCAAGCCAGTTATCATGTTCGATATGTACCTAAATTTTTCTGGCATAGTCAAGGTTAATTTTTTTTTGTGGTTTTACAACATTAAGAGTTAAGACATTAAGAGTCAATATTTTTGTAGGTTATCTAACAGAGGAAACTGTACTGAAATTCTAACTAGTCAAAATGGTGACTGTGAAATAGAACAAAATAAAAATGAGAGGAAAATGATCATATTAAACATGCCTTTTCTGATTCCTGTTTTGTTCCAGATTCAACCTTCTGACAGAATTCAAATCACGATGGGTCCCGACGGAACAGCTAGATTGGTCATTCCGGAATGTAATATGGATGACGACGGTGTGTTTTGAAGAAGAAAATCTGGTGGTCCTGACTCAAAGTTGCTGAGCTAAAGCCACAACATCTTTTATACCAATGGAACGAGAAAGAAAACATAGTAACAAAATTATAGCTATTGCCTACATAAAGAGAGGAGCATACTCTAGGCGTAACCAAATGCAATGTGTCGAACGTGTTGTGTCGGACATTCTGCTGTTGTATTGTCTCGGCATTGATTTGTTCCGTATTGCAACATATATACGAAAATTAGAATATACAAATAGAACACCACTGGTTTCAGGTATCTACCGTGTGATCGCCACCAACCCTTCCGGCTCCACCCACGACAAGGGAAATGCCGTCGTGAAGAGAAAGCCCACGGATACCGGAAGACGGTCAGTCAGAGCATTTCCAATGATCCTATATTGGATGGGTTGTGAATTTGTTGTTAATAGGAACACGTTAAACACGTGAAACGTGAAAATGAAATCCTTGAAGCAAGATGGTGAATTAGTAGTGTTCTTTGGTTCTCAACTGTAACATGATACAAGCCTTCACTTTGGAATGTTGTTTTTCGTTCCTTTGGAGGTAAAAGGTATTTTCAATATAATCTGTTCAGATCCGCCGAGCGTGAGACGTTCGATGCCAACAAAGCACCCAAGTTGTTGCAACCACTCGAGAACGTTAAGGTATGTATCCTGAAGTTAAATTTCAGTTGTTCAAACTTTCAAATTACAATTGCATTGAAAAACTATGAAAACGAAAGGGAAACGGAAATCATACATTGTTTTCTAGGTTCCCGAGAAGGAAGGAATACGACTACAGTGCAAGTTCTCCGGTGATCCGAAACCTAGTATCAAATGGTTCAAGGATGGAGAGCGCGTCTTCCCATACGGCCGTCTTCAGCTGGTGGGTATACTCTCACTCTCACACAACTATAGAAAGAGATCAAATATTTGTTGTAGTTTGATCTCAATGTACGCGATTACTCAGGAATTTCGACCGGAAAGCATGGGGATCAAATTACAAACACTACGGGTAGAGCAACATAAAACTTATACGCTTGCTTTGGTTAGAGCCACCAACTAGATCAAAACAAACATGTAAACATATCACATTTGGGTTGAGTCACACATCTGATCCGAAACAGAGCAGAACCACTTGATCATGCTTCAATTTCATATTATATCGGTGGTCGCGAACACTCAGAGAGATTATCTTATAAAGTGAACAATTTACTTGACTCTAACCATATTCATCCGAATTGTGATCGAATCTCTTCCACGTAATAAGTTATTGATTTCAGCTAGACAGAACTCAGCAGAGTTTCGAATATAACTTATATTACAAACAACTATGTTTTTTCACGTTATCTTCAGAATGAGCTACCAGACGGAACCTGCGAGCTGGTGGTACCATCAGCAGCCAGACAGGACGCGGGAGGATACCGCTGCGTGGCTGAGAACACGTACGGTACCGCCAGAACCACATGCGATGTTAATGTCATATGTGAGTAGCGAGATGGAATTGTTGTAGTTGTGCGAGACGCATCAGGGGAGAGGTTATCGTAGTTGTCCTTCTGAAACTCTAAAGCCTTCCAATGAAACGATAGCCAAACATCAACATCCCAGTCCTCATTGTGTCAGTTCCAGTACAATAGTATTTATCAACTATATACTCAAATTATATACATTTATCGACTGAGTAGAAAAAGCGTTTTTTCATCATTATTGTGATGGAACGTTTCTCACGGTTCATTGTTTTCAGTGAAAGAGCGCAAGCCTCGTGAAATAGACACCAGCAGTGCTGGAAAGGCGCCAGGTTTCACAATCCCGCTGACGATTCGAAGAGCGAAGCCGGGAGATACCGTCACCTTCGAATGCCTTCCTTTCGGAACTCCGTTCCCAACCATCAAGTGGCTCAAGGTGGGTGTTTTTCTTTTGATTCGGAGAGAAAACTGTATTTGTATTGGGTTTTATTAATATATAGAAATAAACTAAATTAAATTTAACTAAGGTGGATTTTGGGGTCTAGAGCTTAATGGGCTCTCAACCTATTAAGTGCATTGGCTTAATAACAATCCACAATCATTTCACCTTTCAGTTTTTTTGGGTGCGCAAAGTTTACACAACCCGTGTGCAAACCACATGCTCAAGCTGAAAAAACCACCACTTATAATCAATATGAAAATAATAAAAACATTTAATTATCGATTACTTGTCCAGGACGGCCTGCAACTTGTGGGCGACGACAAAATCAAGATTGAGGCAGCCGAAGACGGTACTCAACGTCTGATTCTGAGCAAAGTCGACTTTTTCTCGGAGGGATACTTCAGGTGAGAAAAAGCAATGATTTTCGTTGTTTATCATGTGATGATAGTTTATAAATGTCATTTTGTTAATCAAATGTTCGGTTTCAGATGCGTGGCCACCAACGAACATGGAACTGCGTCCACCAAGGCGGAGTTGTGTATTGACGGTCAGTGACTATTTGGAATTTACGGGATCCTTTAGTTACCGTCAACCTTTCTGTACAGTACTTTACGATTTTCAACACAAACGCGCACTGATGCTTGTTTAGTACGGTGTACAACTGTTGAAGTTACTGTTTCGAGTAGGTCAATTGTCTTATAGATCCGGTACCCCAGTTTACTTTCACCTATGGAGGTTTATCTTCCCATCAAGCTGCCAGCGACTGGAAGTCTTTTGTATTGCGCAGAAAACACATGAAACACTTTAGTTATGGGAACAACAACAACAATAACAACTGCGCTGATCATACTTGGCTGAAAGCGCAATAAAGTTATACGAATTAGCACTACTTGTGAACATTATATGCTCACATAGGACAGATTGATAGTTATGGTTCTTGGGGGAATATATTACTATTAAATAATAATAATAAAGATAATATTAATAATAATAATATATTATCATGGTTTGAATTTGCAAACTGCGACCGCGTGGAACTGGGAGAGTATCCTGTCCGCGTAGTGATTGATCCATTTTCCTCTCCTGTTCATAACCAGAACAGCCAGCGCCCGTTTGCCATAGGGCATGCCCCGGTCCCAGTTCTGGTAGCCGAAATCAGCCCCTGCAGAACAGATAATTACCAAATTTGTAGTCTAATCCCTTGACACAGCAGTATTTCTTGTAAGCACTGGAATCGAACTACAAGCACATCAGAGGCAGGACATAATGAGACGTACTACCGTAAACGAACCTTCCCTAATTGAAATACAAGTGAGATTGAGAATTAAATTACTACTAACATAAAGATGATTTATACCAATTTTGTTGTTCTAATCAGAAGACATACTCTTTATTACCCTCTTTCGTGACGGAATCTCAGTAGAAAGCAGTGTATACAGTAACCTGCCGCCTCAAACTTAGCTAATCGCACGCACCGTCCATCCAATGCCACCTGTTGCCGTTGTTCGATCTCCCGAATCCTCCGAGCATCACAAAGTCAAAATTTGGCTTTTTGTCCTGTACCAGTTGCACTATGAACTCGTTTTCCTTCTCGCTGGAAATGCTGGCTAGCATGGCATCTTGGTTGTGGTGATAACCTGAAGAGTACGAAATGAATGGGTAATCTAGGTTCAGCAATGAGTGTCTCAAACTTGAGTTCAATCATACTCAGTCCACTTTAAATAGAGCAGGAAGTTTCCAGTTCCCTGAAACTGGATCCAATTGTATGGAGTTGAAACAGGTGGTAATTAAAATAAAATTTAGTTCACAATATAGAATATAACATTGATTAACTCCTTCATAGAAATAAATAATTCACCTAGCTGAAAGCAACGATTATCCGCGTCTAGAATGGTCATATTAGTGCGGGTGACTGTCCTGGAAACAAGTATCGATGACGCAAGATTTGATATTAGCCACCTAAATAGGTGGCTGAGAATAGAGTGTAAAAAACCCTTTAAATAAGTTAAATAACAAAAATCAACTAGAAAAAGCTGCATTCAAACTAGTACGCTCACCTGTAGCAGGCGCCAGTTTTATTATAGTATATCCAGTGTTTTGGACAGTGCTTCTCGTACTGGCGGTGAAGTTTCTTCTCACAGATTACGGTAGCTTTATCGGAACAGGCTGCGTTGCGCCATTTTCCGTCAGACGTGATCTGAACGCATTTCTGTCTTCTTCCCACCAGTGAAGCTCCATTGCCAGCATCCCAGTTCGTGAAACGAACGATTTTACCTGAAAACATGCGATTCCGTTTGAGTATTTTGCTACTCCAGAGACGAATTCATGAGCTACATAACAGGAAATAGTATAGAGGTCAACATTTGAAGTAGCTAATAAGAATATATAAATAATAATAATACTGTAGCTTATATACGATAACACTTAAAAGTACCGTTGGGCCATCTGAAGACGAATCCAGGGGCGAAGAGGCCAGCAGAACTGTCGACTATGTCGAACCGGGCGCGCGCATCTAGCCAGCCGAGTGACTCTCGTCGCATTATGCCTGTCAATAACATAGGTTACACTGCCACACCAATCCTTTGCTCAATTTGGCGAGTAAGTCTGAGAATGGGAAACAACTATGGCATTCTTTTTCATGCGAATCCGTTGATTAAAACACATTGACTCAATATGGCAAAAAAACTAGAGTGAGAGTGAGAAACAAGTATATAAGTTGAGAATTCGACGATTCTGGAGGGAATTTCAAAGCGTTACCAGCGACAAAACTGTTCTCCCCCTCACACTCGACACGAAGTAGATGCGAAGTGTCGTCGAGGCGGTGACAGAACTGATGGCCTTGAATTTGACTCATTTTGCGAGCCGACAAGAAATAACACGATCGGGCTGACGAGTCATGCTGCCAGCCTGTAAAATTGGTCAAATTCTCGCGATACGAACTGACAACGTTAATTGAACTTCTCTTATATTTGTCTCACCATGCTGGCCAATAATAAAGGAAGGGGGGGGTGAAAGTACACATCTAAAACAAAGATTGGGGAAATAGGTGATCCCTAGAATAACTTTGTAACCTGCCTTTCGGACTTGCTCTTAAATAACTTAACTAAATTAATTAACTCTTAAATAACTTTGTAACTTGCCTTTCGGACACGTTTGCTGGACAGCGTAAACGAAGCTAATGAAGTAGCAGGAGCAGAAAAACAGCCAGTGCATCATATGCAATCAGCTACAGTGGAGATACATGTAATACTGTAGTTGGGCTGCTGCAATCGTTTCTTTCATTATTATTTTATTATTTCTAGGAGATCGATCTCGCGTCAGTCGCCCTGTTCTGGAGGAGGAGAAGGAACCAGAAGAGAGCAAACCGAGAATCAGACGAGGACTGCACAACATGAGCATTCACCAGGTGAAACATTCACGTACTCTCACTTGATTTTTTTCCCTAGTCTCATTACTGTCACGTGACTTGAAAAAATTATCTTTAATTGCTAGGTTCGTGCAACTTACGTTTTAAAAACAAAAGCTTCATGAAAACAAAAGGAATAGCCCGAAAACTGAAGACAAACATGATTAAAGTATTCTCACAATTGATGATTGTAGTTTGTTGGCGAATACGTTCAGTTTACATGGTTCACTAAAGTGTACACAAAGTGTGGGTTGAGTTTTGGGGCGAAAATGTTATTGGACTTGGTTTTGTGAGAACCGCCACGGGTGATTGGACAAACTTGTCAGACAGGACACTTCTGCCTCGCTAATATAGATTAAACTACGTCACACTCCAAATTCGGTGAGGAACGCGGATGTAACTTGCCAAGAGACTGCAACTCTGAAACGTTTTCGAAACCTAAAGAACCGGACTCGTTTCTCTCTGATGCAATTTGACCTGTACAGTACAGTTTATTTCAAAAATTACCATAGATTTTCCACGCGATTTTCGCATTTGGAACATGAAACACCGAGCAAACTACAGGCTAAATCAACGCTCATATTAGACCCTTGCGGTTTTAGGTTGTTTTGGGTTACCCTATAAGCATACATGGAAAAGACTACAAGAATAGGGACAAATATATTGGGGGGGGGGCTGGACTTTGCCATTTCGAGCCGCAGACTCGGTAACATTACGAAACTTAAGTATGTGAAAGGATAGGGGCGTTGGTAGAAAAAATAGGTGAATGGTGGTTGAGTTCTCGATGGAGGTGTTACTCATTCGAGCTGAAAGAATGACACAAATAGACCACGCAATGAGTCACGCTGGTGACGTTCGGCTTCCTTCGGAGTTCCGCAATCTAGAAGAGCCACGAAACACGTTTAACATTCACATCAATAATTCAAACACTACTTATGTATTTTGATAAATATATTATTTGCATTATTATCATATTTCAGGGCAGCGTTGTGGAGATGATTGTCTGCGCTACTGGCTGGCCCACACCTACAGTCAAATGGTACAAGGTGAGGAACTGCAAGCTATTACAATTTGGTTCATAATCTAATGAGAAAGTGAAAGTGGAAGAGAAAGTAAGAGAGAACGAGGGAGAGAGAGAAAGACAGAGAGCGAGAAAGAGAGGGAAGGAGAGAGAACGAGGTAGACAGATTTCTCGCAGACTATGGTAAATGCAGACAGTTAACTGAATGAAAGGTTGGTAACATTGGGACTATAGGGTCTGGTTATTAAAAAGAATATTGATAATATTCATTCAAAGAACGGAGAAGAGATTGTTACCGACGGACCGGACGGAAGACGGGTTACGTTCACGGATGAACGAGGAATACATCACCTGGTTATCCTGAACAGGTATACAATTATTTCACAAACCAAATCATAATCCCAGGATAAAATGACACTTTACCTAGAGGCAACACAATTGTGTTGTGCTTCAATCTTGGATAACAACATTTTTAGGTCCAATTGTTACGTTTCTGATTCATGTTCTTTTAGTTGTAGTCTAGATTCTTCAAACTTGGCGATCTATGACGATACTAAAAACATAGTACCTGAGCTTTTCAGTGATCCTGAGGACGAGGGAGAATACTCGCTGGAGGCCACAAACAAACTGGGCTCCGCTCGCACCGAAGGATCATTGAACATCATTCGCCCGAGAGGCGCCGGTGGTCCTGACGATCGGTAGGTATAGGCTTCGCTCTGACCAGAGCAGGTCAATACGGTGTTTCTTGCTTTATCCTGCTGTGTTTGTAGTTTGATCCCGTCATGGAAAATTAGAAAAGTATGGTGTGTATCGGGTTCAGACTACTACTCATCTATGGTAGTCCCCAATAGTATGCTCCATTATGGACAACTAAATATTCGTTTTCCAGTAGATTGCTCATGAAACTTAACAGAGTTTTCGCATTCAGATTCCATGCAACGAGATCAAATTACAAACACGGCAGAGCGAAATAACCTGCCCGTGTTGCCTAGAACTAAATGTAGTTGAAAAAATATGTTCTAGTTTCGTGTTTATTATTGGAAATATTCTCGAGAAAAAGTGTATTAAAACTGTAATTATTGATTGAATGGAGCATACTTTCCAGGGGTGGTATGCCATTCCCTCCAGGATTCGTGCGTCAACTGAAAAACAAACATGTATTCAATCACATGCCTACCATATTCGACTGTCTGGTAGTTGGTTACCCCGCTCCCGAGGCGAGTTCACATTTCATTTTTCATACGCAGCTCTCGAAAAATCCCTTAGTTCGTCAAATCTTCAGTACAAGTTGTTTTTGATAAGAGTCAATTTAGATGTTGTGCATGCTTCACGCCTCAAGACATTGTTTGTTTTACCGACAACTCGTGTGGACTTTCACCATAACTAGCTGTCACTAAACTTGGCGCGCACTTCATCTGAGCTTGGACTGAACCGATTCAATGTATATTTACGACAACTTTGAAAAATAGAGAGAAAACCTCAATCATGAAACGCAAAAAGACAAACCCAAAGATTCGTTTCTGTTGAATGCAGACAACTGGTTTTAACTTCGGCATTTTAGGTGGAATGGTTCCACAACGGAAAGAAGATCACACCCGGAGGACGGATAAAGATTCAGGTAGCACATAAAATCAACAATTACCAAAAACTCAATTTTATTATAATATAATCAATATAGGAACAGCTAACATAAATAATCAATAATTACCATAGAAACTGCTTGATTTTCGGAGGAAGCAGTGTTTCGAGAACATTTTTCAATTTCCATTTCTGTTCGAAAAACTTTCCCATTCACTGTGATTCGTTCTAGTCATGCGGTGGTGGTTCTCATGCCATCATTCTGCTGGACACCACATTGGACGATGCCGGAGAATACGTTGCCGTCGCAAAGAACTCGCACGGAACCGCTTCGTCGTCGGCAATTCTCGACGTCACTGGTACCACTTATATTTGTATAGCAAACTTCAATCGTGAAACCACTTGCAATAACCTCTACCAGTGATTATATATTTCTAATAATATAAAACGTAACTTAATCAGTTGGAAACCATTTTCAGTTCCGTACCTGGATAACATCAAATTCGACGGAGCCATTGATGTGACTCCATACCTGACCGAAGAATATGGATTTAAGAAGCTGAACACCGCCAGTGAGTGTCTAACTTCAAGACCTAAACGTTCATGAAACCTCAGAGCAGCGATAACACAAACTGAGAATAGAAATTGAACTTTTTGTGTGTGAGACGAACAGTAATTTACTCGTTGACGAAATTCTTAGTCGTATTTTCGTTTTTTGAACATTTTTCTCTTTAACGAAACACAAAATCGGATCCGGTTGTTGAACTCTTCTCTACGAAGGTTAAATAAATTACAATTGAAATCATATATTTTATAGACGATGTGTTTGCAGGTCTTCCTACTCCACCTGACCGTGGACCATTCATCAAGGAAGTCACCGGTCACTACCTGACCCTATCTTGGATCCCCACAAAACGTGCTCCACCTAGATACCCACAAGTCACCTACGTCATCGAAATCCGTGAACTGCCTGAGAAGGAGTGGACACTGGTTAGTAAACTTCCCATGAAGTGTGTTTGACTTCTTATAGTAGTATCATGTATTTGGTGTTATTCAAATTGAAATACATTGTGAACTACATGAACATAACTCTAATGTACATCTAAAATAAGTGTGAAACTATCAAGATATGTTTTCAGCTCGATTACAACATCCCGGAGCCCGTCTGCAAAGTGAGAAACCTCGAGCTGGGCAAATCTTACCAGTTCCGAGTGAGAGCGGAGAACATCTATGGTATTTCCGACGCCTCGCCGGCCTCACCGCCGTCACGGTTAGTTACTTCATTTTTAATTTCGCAACACAATTGTCTCTTACCTACAGCACCTCACAATTGAAAAAGGCACGTTGTCGTTTATTTAGTCGACATTCATATTTGCAGAATTCAAACTACAAGAAAATCATCGATTTCCAATAGCAGATGTCGTTCACTACTGTTTGTTTTTTAGACTGATGGCTCCACCCCAACCTGTTTTCGACAGAAGAACCAAGAAGATCATTCCCTTGTTGGATCCCTATGCGGAGAAGGCACTCGATCTGGCTCATGCCGAGCAGTACGGTAAGTAGTTGAAAATCGATAATAAACGATTAGTCAAACGATTAGTCACAATGTTTGAACAGAACAATAATCATCAAGGTACACCTAATATGCTAGAGTAGTAGGCATTCTTGGCTTTGATAGGGTTATTCTTACTTTACTCCAAATATACGTTGGTAAGAACATACTGATTGTATTTAGGTTTGAAAAATACTTCTCGTAGCTCTCCGGTTGTTCTTTTACTAGGTACTACAATTTTCTTATGAGTAATCATTTTCAGCTTGCGCTCCGTGGTTCGCTCCTGGAGTTATTGAGAAGCGCTTCTGTGCTGAGAACGACACGTTGACACTCATTCTGAATGTATCCGGCTATCCCGATCCCGACATCAAATGGAAGTTCAGAGGTAACCAACTGAACTTTATTCTCGTTTCATCCCGGTATTCAGTTAGGACTAGTTTAATATTCACCTCTTCCAGGATGGGACATTGACACCAGCAGCCCGACCTCCAAGTGTAGAGTGTACAGCTATGGCGGCACTGAAACTACCCTCACCATTACTGGTTTCTCAAAGGTGCGACCGTTGACATCAATTCTACACGTATAGAAGTCGTCTCGCTAGGGAAATAAAACACTGTAACTTTACTGATTGAGCCATTTCTACTTCCCACTAAATCGAGCTCAACTAGGGGGGAAATAATAGAAGGAAGAAAAACGGATTCTCGTTCTAGAAAACAATATGTTCCACTCTCTTAACTCATACTTAAACTGCCTAAAGATGCCTTGTTCCAGGAAAACGTTGGTCAATACCAGTGTGTTGCCACCAATTCGTACGGAGAAGCCCAGCAAAACATCATGGTCGATATTGCCAGTTAGTGTTCTTTTCTTTCGCATTCTGTTTGTAAACATGTTAGAAAACCATTCACAGCTCTCGAACACACCACGACCACGTGCTCACGTGTTATCACGTGAACCGTCACAGTCTATATCACGGGAATGTGAACGGGTGCTACGATCTACATTTTTGTGTGTTCTACGACAAACTTAGTATAGAATTGACAGAGCCCGGTGTGATTGCCTGAAGCGGGTAGCAGTTTTTATGAATAAAGATCTCTATATAAAGTTTGCTCTGGGGAGAGTGAGTGGATACTCTTGCTCTAGCTTTGCACCGCTGTATTTATAGTTTGATCCCGTCGTATTTCTCTCGCAGTTCGAGAACTACACGTGCATGCAGATCAAACTTCTGATTCTTTCGCTCCCTAAACGTCGGTACTTTCAGCTCGTCCTTCATTCATCCAACCACTCATGAACAAGACCTTCTCATCCGCTCATCCAATGAAGCTGGATGTACGAGTGGAAGGACAACCCTTCCCCGAGATAAAGTGGATGAAAGTACGTTTGCTATACAGAATAGGGTGGCGTCTTAGTTAAAATGAAGCTTGATTTTCGAATTTTTAAAGTCATGTTCCCAGTCAAATTCGGAAATACAGTATTTGTGGTATACTTGATAACTGACAGAGAGAATAGATCAATGAAAAACAGACAAGCCTAATATCTTCGCTCACTCAGCTGTCATCACACTAGTCTGTTACCTGACAGCCAGAAACTTTCCTAAATCTTTTTTTTTCTCATTTGTTCATCGTTCAGGACTGGCGCCCGATTGTCGAGTCCACCAGAGTGAAGTTCGTGCAAGACGGCCCGTACCTCTGCTCGTTGATAATCAATGATCCGATGTGGCGAGACAGTGGAATCTACACTTGTGTCGCCGTCAACGATGCCGGTCAGGCCACCACGTCATGCACCGTAACTGTCGAAGGTAGGCTATCTCATTTTACCATTATGAAAAGTGTTCGGGCTCATTGACTTGACCAGACTGATTAAGTTCACGTCCACATACTTGCTCACGATTGACGGGCAACTTTATGAGATTTGCAATCGCGTTTATCGCTAGTTACATTCGCGGGTTTAGAAGCGCACGGAAAGTTGTACTTTTGTTGTGCATAAATTGTGTTCATGCGAAAACGTGTCTGCGTATGGGGACTCGCCGCGTTTTGCCTTCACGTTGCTCGCCTATGTTTGTGGTTTTATCCGACTTTTTTCGATCAAGACTTGTAACAAATGGCGTATCTTGGGATCGAATTATAATGAAATGTTTTCTCCGTGAATGGAGCACATTCCAATTCTTTGATTATACCGTATTTTTCAGCTGATGGAGACTACAACGATGTGGAGTTGCCGAAAAAGCGCACGACTGTGGAGGCGAGAAAAGTTCGCGAGATCTACGAAATTGAAGAAGAGGACGAAAAGTGAATAACACCACCTATTGCCATAGATAATTTTTCTTGTACTCTGATAAGATCATGTGATTCGATTGACCCGACCCTATCTGTACCCGGTTGAATACTCAGTTAAGCCCGGTTATCCATGTTTAGTTCTTGTTAGTATGTGTAGTAATTTTAATAATGTGTGCTTCGAATTCGTCTTGCTTCCAGTATTCTCTTATGTAAATGCTCAATTCGTACGTTCGCCAGACGATTTCGATGCTCTCTTCTTCCCGACCCCTCGCTCACTGTAATAATAATCAATAATGTCAATATGATGCGGAGTTTGCTCGGAGACGCGTGACGTGGGTGGTGCCAACAACCACTTCGCTTACGTCGTCTCACTTATGTTCACAAATCTCTTATGTTATCACACAGCTCATTTATTATATCGCGGTACGATTATTATCGGTTTTGTACAGCTTGTTCATAGAAAGACATAGAAATCGTGTGGGATACGGTATACACGTGTTCCAGCTGTGCACTGCCTGCCTGTGTGTCATTTCGATTGTGTTCGTTGTCGCGGCGCGCGCCCGGCCCGCGCACGCCGTGCGATGTGCAATAAATTGCTAATAATTCAATGTCCTCTGTCAGTCCACGTATCATCTAATTAACACGGAGCAAGTACAAACATCAATGGATCAACAAAAGAACACACGATTTGGTTGATACGTTTTGTGGGAACAAGCTTCACGTCCTTCTTCTGTCCCTCGTGCGTGTACGGTGGTTTCGATGGAGTTGAGGACGGCTACAGCTGCGAGACATCCTTTTCTTTTCCCGGTTACGGTGCTCAGCGGAGCAGAGCTATGAAGTTCGCATCATCCGAATCTCTTAAAGACGGACGACTCCGCTGAGCGCCTGCCCCGGCCAACCTCGACACCACCAGTCCTGTCCGACCCGGCGTGCGCCACGAAATACGAGATGCGGTGGTACGAGCCACCGCGTCACGTGTCGCGTAGCGTGCCCGACACATGACTGATGGTGTTACAGGCTGGCGGCGGGCGGAGCACCGTTCCGGGTGAAGGAGCGCGCAACTGGAGACACGTTCCTCGCTCAGTTGAAACCAGTCGACGACGCCCTGAACAGAAACGTGGAAATTCACAACGTGCTCGAACACGAAAATGTCATACAATTCCACCAAGTGCTGAGAGACAACAACATCGCGTTGGTTGTATACGAAAAGTGAGTTATCCACGAATACTCCAGCTCTCAATTTACCCAATACCAAATATAATCAAAACAATCAATTATGATCACCATCGTTTTGTTTTTGCGTCCTTCACTGAAAAACGGCATATCATATCCCGTATGGGATTTGAACCATAAACCAGATTTTGGGGGATCAAAATTTAGAAGGTAATTAATTCAATATAATGAAAAAAAACAGACCGGTAAAACGTACAACACAGTGAATGAATCAAAATATATGGGGAAAATGTGTAAAGATACTACGATTGCTAAAAGGTAAGAAGCATAGAGAATACAATAACTCAAATGAGTCAATAAATGTAGTGCTCGCACTTACCATGAGTGTGTTTATGCAGCATGGCATCGAAATTCCTGATCGTTTCTGAAATGTTTATGTTGATTACGTGCTAAAAAACAGTAGCAAACATCTAAGTATTCGAACAAATTAAGATTTGAAGAGTAGCCTGGAGTTATCATTGGCACTTCATCAAGTCTACATAGAAAACCAAGTATCGTTGTAGTTTGATCTCAAACTCGTTAGTTTATAATTATTGTGAACCATATGACCCATATCACGATCTCGCCACTCTCATAATTGAATTAATTTTCAAACCCACCAATGTTCATCAAGGTTTGCCTGGAATCAAACTTGATTCATACTCCGTTTCCCCGATCCGTAACCCTCATTCGGGGTTTCTAGCTGTTTTCTAACGAAAGTACAGAGTTTCCGTGACAAAACCTAACTTATTTATTGTAGTAAGGATAGAAAGCACAACACCAAAGTCTGAATGATTTCCAAATGTGGTCGATGTCGGAATTATGTTTGGTAGTTTCTGAATAATGCCAGAAGAGGTAACACATCCGTTAAACAGACTAAATAGGTTCGGACCAGAGGTAATATAGTCTTTTTCGATCCTACTGAGACTCCTACAGTAGGATTTCGAAACTTCCAAGCCTCTCTCACTTGGGATCGGAGAGGTTGAGGATTTTTGCACCTCATTCTCAGAGACAGTAAATATACGAGTATTATTGATGAACTAATTTTTCAGCTTCACAACAGCCTTCGGAAATTTTGTAAGGTTACTGAAGGAGTCTCAGTAGGAATGGTATGAACTATACACATGCTTTAGCAGTAGTACAACGGAGCGTTGAAAATATGCTTTGGTCATAGTTGGTCAGCAATAGGCAAAAGTTAAGTTTCACTCACCGGGAGGGCGGCAGAACAGTATCGGGACAGTTTTTTCTCTAAGTAGCTAGCGTTTGAATGATTGATAAAGTCTCACATCTCACGTCGCGTGAAAAAGAATATTCAGCTGTTGGCAAAATCATAATGATCTCGGGCGAGATTCTAAGAAAACAACTTGGGCTGAAACATGTGAACTTAAATCCGATTAACGGATGTGAATAATAAATTAATAGTTTGTGTGAACTGAAAAAACTTATGAACGTTCGTGCAAAACTAGCGAAGATTGTAGTCTGCGACTATGATGTGCAAAAATAACTGTGTTCCTGTAAACAACAGTTGTTGGCAGCTCGTTATTCTATTGTGTCTGGGAACAATAGTCAATTAGTTGTATAGTCAACTGATTGATTCACCCTGATCGAAGTATACATGCTAAGCAGTATAAATGTTTCTATGAGTGCTATATGATAGATAACAAAATTTTGTAGTTCAGTCTTGTAACATAAGATCGTTCTTGCGCTTCGATTAAAACAAATGGCTGCAAATGTATTTAACAGATTCGATCAGTTTGACAAAAATCAATGTTAGGGTTGAGATGAGTGTGTGATTTTAATCTTCAATTGACATTAGAACTAATTCAGGTCAATCACACTTAATCACATAGAAAATAAGTTTTAATCAGACAATCGAAATTCTGGCAAGTGTGAACTAGTATAGAACCAAAGTGACCAAAGCTTCGCTGTAGTTCGATCCGGGTACAAGGCATAATGTTCAAAGTTCGACAAAACCAACGGGAGCACACTACAAACACAGCAAGATAGGATAACATACACCGGATAAGCTTACTTTGGAAACACAGAACTCTAAGATGAAGAGATTAAACTCCATAGTTGTCGGGGGGAGGATAGAAAATTGTGGTTCGGCTTTCAGTTCTACATATTGAAATGATTAGGCGGTGGGTTGACAGGAAGATTAATTGCCACGGCGCTCTTCAATTTTATCCACGGCCAGATGGAATGAACGAACTTCATTGGCGGTAATGATATTGGGTACTGTAAAACAAACATTTTACAAACGGAAAGGGGGGCGAAATACTTAACTATGGTTGAATATGATTTAGATCACTGCACTAAATAGTTTCATTGCTTCGGCTATATCATTCGAAACGAAATTGTTTATTTGAAATAGATTGACTCTAGCTGTGCATACAGATAACAAAATCGTAATTCTCAGATCAGAGTGCTCGCTATTTCTACGTGAGGTTGTTGTTGATAATTTCCCAAAGAAACGGTTTGATTCACAGGATCAATTTTAGCTAATTTGTTTTAACCATAGTATCCGATGTCTTCCATTTCTCTGAATGTCGAAATAGATACCGATAGTCTTAAAGTCGTACTGTAGGTATCCAAGAGCTTGTGGAACATAGTATATAAGAGTGACCAAACGTTGATTTTCATTTTATCTCACTACACGCCATATTTTGTGCATTTCAATCCAAAGCATACGTTCAAACTACAAACACAGCCGGACATCATACAACTTATCGGCACGCTTTGGAAAGAGCGAGCCCTATAGATACAAGACCAAACGATCATGTTTCAAACGACATTCGCGCTGTTCTGACTCATGTTTTTGTAGTAATAGTAATGATCGTCTCATGCACCTCCGCCACCACCTCAGTCACTTTTTCTGGTTGACATCGCAAGTCTAATCATTGTCTGCGCTCTCTGGTGCCACCATAGTCTCTCGCGATGCCATAGCCCGGCTCTGCCTTTACACCCTCAGTGGTCGACAATGGGTATACGCCTATGAAATCGATTGATCAAACCTTACCTCATATGATCTACTACAGTATTCCCTACTATTGAACACACTAACCACTACTATTCAACATTCAAATATGGTTTACGAGTGCATTGTTGATCTGTGAGTTTTTCCGAGTTTCTGGTTTGATTCTTCTCTAGATAAGTCTAACTATGTGATATCATTACGAGAATAATTTTACGCATTAGATTGTCACAAACCTTTTTGAGCGCGCTTCGGTGTATGCACACATTCGTTGAGTGAGAAGTGTTTTCTTTGTTGGTAGTTATATGCTACATCCTACATTGTGCTTCAACTAGCTTTCAATTGCTCATGGTTTTTATCAAATCTGTAATCAAAGATAACGGAAAGCTACCATCGCTCACAAATTCCTATTCTTTCCTTGAGTTCTGACTCAAACTTTCTATTCTGGTTTCTTTGATTTGCGGTTCAATTAGAAATAGTCTAGTCTACCCTGTGAACTGCGATGTTGGAACTTCCAGGCGGAACTACCCGCTACATCGTTTTCTAACCTCACAACTAGAAGCAATCAGATTCATTTTAAAAAATATGAAAGCAATCAGATTAAATCAATCAAATTTATTTGGAAATCTTCTGTTTTTCATTAACAAATGCCAGTTGTTGTAGCTGAAATTGAAATACTGTTTAGAGGGTGAAATAGCGGTAGTGTTTCATTTTCAGTTTCCGAATTTCGAGCTCTAGAAGAATGAGCTATTATCACATCGATTTTCAGCGTCACTTTCACAAAGAAACTGATGTACTGTTTTTCTACCGCGTAATATCCAATTTTTCGCTCAATAATTGCTATCAGCTGCTAGCCGTAATCGAGTTCAATTCTGTCTAACTTTAGGGTCTATTCCAACCTATATTAAAATGGTTATGGGAATCATGGCAAATTTATTAACCGTTTTCACGAATCAAACCGTTTGCCATTTAGGTTTGTTTTCTTACTGATCGTTTTCAGTGCCAATGGAACCATGCTCAACAGCCTTGTTCATCCGGGAGTCTCCGTCTCCGAGCCTTCCGGCAAGAACAGAGAGAAAATCGTTCAGATTTTCATCCGGTACATCAGTTTTGTCACAATTATTATTATTTTGCTTTGTTTTATGCTGGCGCTATATCTTTTTGGATCTTGCAAGTTTCCGAAGTACGTACCAAACTATAAAATCATTAGTATAACCCACACATTCAAATATTTTGTAATACATATTATCAAGCTCATTTGTAATCTGAATTTCAGTCAATTATTATTGGCGCTGCAACAAATGCACGATCTACGGATCGCGCATCTGGATCTGAGGCCGGAAACTATCCTGCTTCAGGATAACCGACTCAAGTTGGCCGACTTCGGCCAGTCCCGGTCGGTTGGCTTCAGAATCATATTATGTTCATGTGGTTTAGAATTGCTTGTTGAACCAATTATAGATTGTTAGAGTTGGAAATAATCAACAATTGTCTTCACTATCTTGCACCCATAGGCTAAAGTCAGGTTCCATTCAGCAAGTTTCCCTAGTCTCAGAAACATTTCGCACGCTCGAAATACATGTTAACTACGAAAAAAGACGATCAGACAACTAATTTGTTGGCACAACACGGCTATTTTCTCAGCAAAACTGTTCTTTCTCTAACCTTTTCTTGTTTTTTTTTGTTATTTGGTCAGGAAATATGTTATATGTGTCGGACAATTGGTCAACAACTTGTACAGTTTGAGTTGAAAGCTGATGAGTTATTCATGTTCATTTGCAGCCGTCTTCTGCGCGGTCTTATAACCGGCCAGATACAGGGTTCCCCGGAGTTTGTGTCCCCGGAAATCGTCAGGGGGTATCCACTCACTCTCGCCACGGATCTCTGGAGTGTCGGCACACTAACCTACGTACTGTAAGTCATTGTCTCGAGTTTTTCGGAGTTATGACCCAACTGAAGTATCAACTTGGCTTCATACCCATTGCAAACTCCACCAATGTGATACAGTTTCCTAGTCCCAATGTGAATTGTAGTTTAATCTCTCCTACAAAGCTCCAAACTTTGAAGACAAGTCTACAAGATCAAGTTTGATCACACAGCAGAACAACAAGAATAATTGTAAAAGAAGCCTTATTTGAAATTGTGTTTGCAGTCTGACCGGTATCTCTCCCTTCCATGGAGATAACGACGAGGAAACGCTCTCCAATGTAGATAAATGTAAATACAACCTGGGTCCGGAATGGACGGACTTCTCAAGTGACGCTAAACACTTCCTACAACATCTTCTACAGGAAGTCCCCGCGTGAGTATTCACGGTTTACGGTCAGCTGCTCTAATACTCTCCGTGTGTCTGAAAGTAACGTTCCTGTTCTTTCCTGTGTACAACGCGTTCGAAGAGGAGTGGAGGATAGACGGTCACCATATCTTACACACAGCACAATCTTCGAACTACTACCAATACGCATCCAGATAAATGCACAAACACATTAGAACAGAACAGTGTGTCCGAACAGCTACCTGTCCTGGAAATGTTCTATAATCAACTTCACAAATGTTATTCACTAAGTTTCAGTCATCGCATGACCTGTGCTGAGGCGCTGGAGCATCCCTGGCTGTGCGAGAAAGATGTCATCGATGCAGACCTGCCTTCTGACGGACTCAGAGAGTTCAACTACAGACACAAGTGGCTGGTCAGTTAAGTACATATTCGGGAAAACATTCCATTCGGATCCTTTGGCAAACATTAATGTGTTGTAAGCGAAACGAGATAAACTCTATAACAAACGAATTACACATACGTTAACTGCACGCTGCGCTGAACATCAAACTACAAAGCGTCACATAACTCACTGGTAATAATAATAATTTTATCAATACTCATTATTCGTAGCAGATTGAAAAACATATCAATGATGAGAAAAATGAAACTATGAAACAATACAATTCGAAGGGCAGGAGAGACTCATGAATTTGTAATTTCAATATTTATTAAGTTATATATGAAATACACAAATCTATAGTAGAGACTTTCAATGTTGAAAGTTTGAATGCGAACGAGATTGAATATATATGTTTAAAAGTAGCTATTAGTGTGATTTGTGGTTGAGGGAGCATTCGATGGCAGTGTTGGCTCACCAATGTAATCCGCTCTTTTGTATATCTTTCGACAAACAGTCTTTGACTAGCGAGCGCACCGCTAAGAACTGGATCAGTTCTCGGCTATATGCCTTCATTCCTCGGACCATTATTATAACTATTAGAAATCATTCATTTGGAAAATGAGCACAACGTGTGAAATGTGTCGTTCTTTTTTGTATTTTTTCACGTTTCATTCTCTTTTCTACATCAGCCATTCAAATATTATTTTTATCCAAAGTAGGTAATCTGCAATAGATTCAGATAAAAACGGTCGAGTGATGTACACCTGGTATGTAGTATGTAGAGCACAGAGCTGCTTTGTTCAGATAGTGTTTCAAAGATCGAGATTTTGTTCGAAAAGTGGTTTTTTCGTGCTCAACAACTGTTTTCTAGTCCCATTGACTTTACAGGAGCGACGCGTCTTCGTGCAACAGACCCCGTCAGAGCAGCTGCTGGAGGCCATTTTGGTGAGGATGAGTTATTTATGTCATAACTGGAAAATGATCTGAACTCTAATGTTTTTAAAACTTTTTAATATTTTCAATCACTTATTAAACCGAATTGTTTTGTTTATTGTTCCGTCTTATACAAACAATTTACTGCAATTCATTCACCACTAAACAAAGAACAAGACAAGTCTTCACCTACGTTTTGGCCTAGTACGGAGCGTGTTTTTGAGAATCATTTTTTACGATTATACTTCATCAAACTGTTTTGTACATGTTTTTGGTTTTCAGGCTCCGTCTATTGCACTCGCTCAGAAGACCTCGCAACCTCCAACCGCTGAAGGGGAAAGACCCTACGAAGTAAGACAGTTTATATAAAAAAAAATGAACGGATTTTATATTATTGAAAGTTAAGCATAGACAATTGTGACGCAGGATAGAGTTTAGTTTTTGGTCAATATGTTTGAGTAGTTAAATAGTGTAGCTTTTGTTTAAACATCTTACAACTCTCCTGTTGAGTTCGCGGACACACACGTTCCGATAAATGACGAAAAAAAAATCAAAATGTCACCAGTTATCATGAAAATAAGTTTTCTTCTTTTTCTGCTTTAGCTTTTTCTGCTTGGCTTCACTCATGATCTTTCCAGATCTACGACTACCTGCGAATAAAACCCCGTCCTCCGCCCCAGGTTGAGGACGTGCCCCGCAGAAGAAAAGAAAGACCGCCGTTCATTGACGAGTACGGAACTCCCATCCCAGACGACGTAAGTTTCACGTTTCACATTTTTCTCTAAAAATTACTGGAAAACTCACGCAATACTTCAGAGAAACTCGTGGTAACCGACCGTAAATGGTTTTGAATGATCCTCCAATCATTCACAGTATGAAATTAAGAGAACCACAGCCAGAATCACATTCCATGAAACTGTTTGAACTCAAAGAAACGTCAACATCATGGAATATAGTTGAATTTCAGTACTTCAACCAGCCTCTGACCCAGCCAGGTCGACCATCCACTCACCGCGGACCGCCCACAGACCAGAGAGGTATAATAATTTATTTCTGGATCGCATTTTCATCTACACAATGATTGTCACATAGGACAAAACAATGGCTGTAATAAGAAAAGTGTTACAATTGTTGTTATTATGCTTACAAACCAGATCTCAAGATGCACGATGTTTCCCGTTTGCCAATCAGTAAAGAACATCCCGGCGACTTTATCCCGTAATGCGACTCTGGTTTCAATAAAAAAGTCGGGATGTTCATGGATACGGTTACTTTTTGGGTCAGAATTTAATTAACAGTTACAAATCCTCTCTTACTGTCAGGTCCACCGCAACCTCCGCGACCCAACCAAGGACCAGGGCAGCCATCTCAACAGATCGTTGATCGGGTACCACTGGATCAGTTTGGTATGAAGACTTCTCATTTTAAATTTGAGAGATTTTTCAAAACCACACCATTAAAATGTTATTCTCCCTCTCTACAGTTTTTCCCGATGTAGCGTGAAGTAGGTGTCAAAAACTGGATACAATTGTCATTTAATATAAGCTCAGCTGCGTCGTGTTCGTGTGCGTGCAGCAGTCACATTTCCAGTTTTGTGTTCGATATTCGTTCAATATCCTAATATTTTAAACAGTTTCACTCTCTGAAACACGTGTCACACGTATCACACACTGTGACTACAGTACGAGTGTATCAATATAATATCTATAATATACGTTGTATCAATTTCAGGTCGACTGTACCGTCCCGAGGACCTCGCCCGTATTCCACACGACTCGTTCGGCAGACCGATTTCCCTTGAAGATTCGCGGTTGCCGCCCGATCAGTTCGGAGCTCCTTTGGACGCGAGAAGGGTGGGAGAATAGGACAATTTCTCTAACCCATATAACCAGAAATATCGGAGTGATTTCAATCAATACTTCTTGTACAAGTAACTGCGATTCGTTCGTTGCCGTTCGATTTAGTGTAGTTCGGTCGAGCATAATTGACCGGTTAAACCGAAAAGCAACGGGATAAAACTACAAACACCGCAAAGCACGAGCAGGATAACATATAACGTTTACAAACGTTTTCTTTGAGATAAGCAAACTCTAGAAAGTGGAGTTTTTTCAGCAGCCACAACAACTGGTGCCCGTGGATCAGCACGGACGTCCAATCAGGCAGCCTGGTCAGTTTTATAAATGATTTACTCAAAAATTATATAAAAACAACTCAGCTTTTCTTCTATTTATGAAATTTTCCGACTTTCTCAGCACTGACAAAACATTACGAAGCAGAAAGTATGAATACACGTTGCACGTGTATTCATTAAATGGTTATGATAACTTATTAGGTTTTCCTTTCAAAGCTTACAGATGCGGACTGAAATTCATTATGAGGCCATTTGTTACTATAATAATGAAAGTAGTCTCGAATAAAGTGAAACATTTAACTAAAAACCAACTTGTTTACAGACCGGCCACCACCTCCCGACTACTCAATGACCGAGAAAAAGAAACTTGTTCCACAGGAAAAGGTGCATTCAATTTTTCTAGAATATTGATAGAAATTTAGAAACGAAGTGAATATTCTAGCAATGCAGAAATTCAGAATTTCTCATTAGGCTCTAAAAAATTAGTCAGTAAACTGAACTGAACAAGGAATATCCCATTTGGTGGTTATACACGAATCTCATATATTTGTTCTTTTCGTTCTGAACTTACGGTGTATAGTCAAACTTTCGAAAAAAAAACTTTTTTTCTAAATCTCTTAATCTTTTTTGGTTTCATGAAACGATACAAATATCTCACGATTTTCTGAACACTCAGTTATGCAAAGTTTGCTATAGGGTTTAAATTCATACTGTAGCTGACCATAACATCATAATATCTTTCAGGGTGAAACTCCCTCTAAAACCAGAAGAGAGCAGCCGAGACAAAGAGACTCTGACAGTGATGAGGACCAAGTACAGGTACAGCAGCATATATCCAAATAATCACACGTGACACGTGAATGAACTTCGAAAGTCGCACTTTTACTGTAATGTACGTTTCACGTGATTACATTACGAGTATATGAATGTGAAAAAGTAAGTACATTATCAAAATCTAACATTTTAAAATCACGTTCTATACTTTGTTTCGTTTGCATATTACAACTCTTGCCGGCTGTCGTGTCCGGCTAGTTTTCAGTTGATTTCCCATCAATCGGGACCATAGACGAATGTAGTACCTAAGATGACATCGATATTAGTGGATTAAAACCAATTTTTGATTTGACTACAGGGCATTGACTGCTAACCTGTGAATTTTTCCAGGTTCCTACCCGTATGCTCCGCGGAGAGCGTCGAGAAATCGAAGAAGAGATAGCCAATCGTATTCTGTCAGACATATCAGAAGAAGGCTCAGTGGCCGGCAGTTTGGCTAGTCTCGATGACTTCGACCAGTACAGTAATGTCAAACAGGTGACTATAGTTTTTGCTTGATTACAGCGGCGTATACTGTATATCTCAATTTGGGCTGTGTACAAACACATCTATACGATTCCTCCACAGCGTCGACATGAGGCCAGTTGGTAGAGTGGTTAGCGTCCGCGGCTCGCAAACTTTTGGGCTCGGTTAGAGGGTTAGAGTCTCACATGAGACGGATATTTTATGAATTTGGCACGCACTATAACTCTCGTTCCCAGATTTCCTACTGAGCTTTCCATCGACGATTTTTAATAAAAATTAAACTTGCTCTGAGATCATTCCGGATAACTTTTGTGATAAAAAGTCAAAATCTAACACAACAATTGTAAGTATATCCGATAACGTTCATGTGAGTCAAACGGAATGAAACTTAGGTGTTTCTACTGTAGGAGTCTCCGCAGGAATTAAATAGACAACATTATGTATTGTGTAGAGGTGCTCAGTGAGTGTCTAGTTTTTCTTTCAACATCTATGATTGAGCGTTATATACTTATGAAAAATGCGTTTGATGGTCGATTTCACAAAAAAATTCATAAAACTCAATCAGAACACGCCTGACGAAAGATCAACTGTGCACTTCATCGGTGCACGGTCTTGACTCCTGATGTGTTTACAAGTTCTACGTGACTATGACTTAACTGACACTACACTACGTTTCTGAAAAGAATTTTCTTGTTCGAATAATAATCACCGGTTATATGACTAACGAGATGTTTCACATCTGGCCGACATCTGTCTTCACCATTGAGGTTACGACAGCTTAAGCAGCTCTAACTCCTCAACACTTTCAGTTAAATGTTTCCTTTCCGCTGACTTAGGCAAAGCAAGCTTGACCGTCACATTGACACTCGCAGCGTTAAAAACATCAAGTTATTTTCACGTGAGTCCTCTCCAAAACAGCTCACATTCATAGTAAGAAAGCACTATCTAGTTTGGTTTTCATTTTTCTCCTCGCTTTCGCCTTATCGTTCCTTTTTAGTATCGTGAGTTGCGGAAGAAGCGTTCCCGATCTCGGTCGTCCACTCCTAAGGCGGAATCTGACGCCTCCACGCCAACCCTCTCCCCAGTGAACACCGTTCGAGAAGGAAACTTCTTCCCGGATTCCTCCGTCGAACGTCTACCCGTGCACGACAAAGAGGTACGGTGATCATCACAAAGAAATCAGTTTGGAAAATCGACAAATTTCATTATCATTGACAGTATGGTTTTATGGACCAGTGGGGTAGATTGAGAAGATCCTGCAGCTGTGTGTGCTACATATAATGATATGTTTTTTGAAAAACAATCATAAAATCAAAATAACAACAAGCAAAATATTCAACACTAGCCCTGCTCACAGGCGATCATTTTTACCACACTTTCACTAGTGAACAAATTAGAAACCTGCTGCTTCGCGCTGTTCGTTTGGGTTTGGCTTCAAGTGATAATGCTCACTGAGCCTTTTACTGCTTCTCAACAACAACGTGGTATGGTGGTCTCTGTGGTAAATTTTGAACCTGATATCAGATGTTACTAGAGAACTACAGCATGTCTACACGACTCAGTTGGAAGTTGTACGTAATGCGAATAATTGAAACACACCGCAACGAACTGGAAAAACACCTGATGTCATAGATCAACTTCTTAACTATACCTGAGATATTAGAGGAAGATAAACCAACTTTGTACGGGAATGCCTTTGAGAGTGTGTCATGTTTCATGTCAGCTGTCGCGAAACGGGGCTTTGTGGCAGGCATGCTACTTTTTACCTAAACTACCCTCCTTCTTTCCACTCTCAATGGCACTTGTGCATAAAATCCTATTTTCGTATACTCCACATCCTCTTCACCTTATGATTGTTGGGAATATTGAGAGCAAGTCCCTCCGATGTTTAGTACCTTTAACCGGAATTTTTGAACTGGAACCATTTGATCCGGTTCTAAACTTATATTGACGACTAACGTACCTCTTGGTATCCTGTAATTCAATTTTTGACAAAATAAGAACATATTTTCCGGTAGCTTGTTGGTACAGTACCGTCAAAGTGGATTTGTACATATTGTGTACCGATCAGTGATTACTACAGTAGTGTGGAACAACTGATATCCAGTTTTTGTTTGTATTGGCCATGATTTTGCGCGGGTACTGAGAGCTGCTTCCTATTCCCGCTCGAGTGCTTGACTAACCTCGAATATTGCCGGCAATCTTCGTCTATTGATTTGATTGTCATCGTTTAATTTTTAATAGATCGAGCCGCCAAACCGATCCTTGTATATTTCAGCGAAAAACGTTAGCATATTTCAGTCTTGTTCTCTCCATATTCTTTCTCTCTATGGTTTCGTGAAAAATTGGCGACGAATACTTTTTGTACATGAGTCAAGCTTGGCATAATAACTAATTTAACGATTGTTTCACTATGAATAGTTGATTATTTTCCACATAGTTAGTGTATATAACACTCTATTTACTATATTCTCCTTTCTCTCTTTTCTCTCCCTCTTACTTGTTCTCATAACTGAGTTGGTAGGGCTGCTTGGGTCCTATGTCTTCTACGGTTACAATGGTAGATACGTCCTTAAGGACCAGACGACAGGTGATGACTAAAATATCCTGTCTCGACCGTGGCATCGAGAAAAAGTTGCGCAACAAATCTCCAGATGTACAGGTGGTAAGTTTGCCGTAGCGCCAGCCGAACGCTCACTGAAAACAATGTAAAATATATGTTTATTCAAAAGAGTGATAGCTTTTGTTGTCAACAAAATTATAATTGTCAATAATTTGAAGTTGTACGAACTGCAGAACTGGCTTGTAGTCTTGTTTAAGTGATATTTACAGGTTCTCCAATTAAATTGTAGTTGGTGTAACGCTGAGGGTTACATAAGTACACATTATTGTCGGTTCAACTTGTAGTATAGAGATGTATCAGTCAGTAAAGAGCTCAATTCCACCTTATGTTTGTAAATGCATGGGTCACAGAAACATTTGACTGAACAGTTCACACTCACGTGAGTCTAGAACACAATGAAATCAGTACAGTTAACCGAAGAGACTACGGGGACATTCTCCTTTTCAGCTTCTGGAGAGAGCGGAAAACGACCCGGAAATACCCGTGGGAGCTCCACTTTTCCTTGAAGGGCTGCACAATAACCTGATTATCGACACCACCAGGTACGAAACTCACCGAACAACTCCCGGTTACCAGTTGTAACTCACCCGTCTTTTCACTAAAGGAAATATCTGCTCAGGACAGTAGGTACCGTTGTGTTCTTTCACAGTTCACTGTAACGGATACGTTCACGCATAGCATCCAGGCGTAATTTGTAAAAAATAAAAGTAATTTATAAAATAAATGCGAAATCTGAGTCACTGTTCAGCCTGAGCAATACAAACTTATTTTATGTGGATTCAGAGACACTCCCTCTCCCAATCTACTCAGTCCGAAGAGTCCGAGAAGATCTGCTCCCGGAACGAAGAGTCCAGTCATGCTCTCACCCGGCAGAGAACACTCCATGGAGGTAGCCCTACCAACTATAAAATACTTCATTCTCCGTAAGGCATTCGCTTCACTGAATCCTTTTCATTATATTATCAGCATTATTATTATTAATAATGTTTGTATTCGTGAACAGGTGTTGATTGCCATGAAGAGAGGAAAGCCGTCCTTCCTGCCACCCGGTGAACAGGTACCCGACATCGATGATGAGGACGCCCACATGGACGACCGCAAGAAGAAGGTAGAGTTCCACACATTCCCACTTACACTTGGCAGCGTGCCCATGAATATTCCAGGCTATTTTTCACCATTTTAAAGTTTTTCAAAAAGTTACAAATATCTGTATGCGGTTGTTCAGTTTCATGAGAACACGCAAACGGGAAAAGACTTGCTTTGCGAATAGTCATCCGAAATTCTTGGTACGCTGCCAATGAGTCTCAGGGCAAATTGAACGAACTATGTAGTCCCCAACAAAGACAGTGAAGCGCTGAGTCGATTATTTGCCAGCGGGGGAGAGTGTGAGTAGATCAGGTACACGCAGACGAACAAACACTGTATGATCCTGCTGAATGGAAACGACGAACTTTATATTGCACGACTGGCGACACTACCCTGCATTATATAACATTTCTAATGTAAACTACTGTGATATTTTACTGTTTTGATGTTTTTCGAGCGAGCGACCGAAAGGTAAAAAGCTGAACTAGTAGAGCATATTATCAGGGTTTCCTATAATGACAGTGAGACTTGACGAGTATTGTTCCAGATCAAGCCCTCCACTCACGACGACGGTTTCAAAGATTTGAAAGACGAACTGGAGAAAGACAAAAATAAGCGAAAGGTCAGCCAGCTGGTGCCCTTTTCCAGAGTTTTGTACATTAGAGAACAGTGTGATAATCAATCTCATGTTGAATGATGTATACTCAACTTACTCCTTGAGGAACGATTTGAAGTGAACTTAATGAACACAGGAAAAAAAAGATTTGCAAATATAATTCAATTAATTTATGAAAGTGTTTCAAGACAGTCCTCGACGATCTGGACAAGTACCGACCGAAGAACTTCTACAAGGATGATGCCGACTTGGAGATGCCAGACTACGATATTGATGACTCGCCCTGGGACTCTCACTATCAGGTATTAATTGCGTTTGGAATAACCAGTCTAAATTAAACGTTCGTAGTGGTGACCATAAGATAATCTGATGTGTTCCTTCACATCTAAATGTCATTATTCACTCAAATCTGGACCAATAACTATTTTCGCTCTGTTCAAAATGTTTGTGTGATTGTTTAGATCGGTCCGGACACCTATCTGATGGCGACCCGCGGCCCTTCCTTCAACAGCCGCGTCCGCGACTACCGCAGAAACCTGTGGGGCGACGGCGCGCCGCTGGTCAAGCAGGGCTTCCTCGGAATGCGCAACCAAGAAGTCACTGTCAGAGAGAGAAGGAGGTTCGAACATCTTATATACTGTCTGTCTATGTTCACGGGCTCTTACTGTGACACAATGGGGTTTCAATCCAAACTTGTATGTATTGGGCGTTGCGGAAAACTCCGCAATTTCGGGGTCCAGGGATAACAACTTTGTAAATCCAACTACTGACTTCGAGTTTATTTTCTGTTTAGGCTACTTGTCGTCTGGAGTATACTCCGTGACTAGGTATAACAGAAACGGAACACGGTAAATTTTTATTTGGTTTTCACACGTCGAAATATACTGTGATGGCCGAAAATACCGTATGCACTCTCTTACATATGGGAGGTGGACTATCTATATCAGTGTAACAAGTGATTGGCAAAGTTTTGGGGCCGCTTCAAACTACATCGTTGATGCAAAATAATGTGGTTGTTTCAGATACACTGACATCCTGCGAGAGAAGGCGTCGAACTTGGAGCCCAAGTCGAATGAGCATGCCACCGCTGTACAGAAGGCACCGTCAGCCAACGCTATCGATAGGATTCGGGCTGATATCGAGAAAGTTGCCCCCTCGGCCACCAAGAGAAATGCGGACGGAAGTAAGCATAGCATCATACTGAAAATGACCACACCTCCGTTGTAGTTTGATATCATCACACGCTAAAATTCACGTATTCCGACCGAATAGAAACAGGATCCAACTACATACGCCGTACACAAACTGGCAATACGCCGTACACAAACTTATTAGTTTCTATTCAGCTCAGAACACATAAACTGCTCGTTGATGAAAATAGTGTCTCCTGGGGCGGTGTAACATCCCGCTGCTTCTATACTAACCTTTGCCGTCTCCTACATACGATGTTACTCTGCTCTCACATCACGCCGAGATACGAGTGGTGGGAAAAAGTATGCGAATCAAGAGAGGCAGGAAGCGATAAAAGTGCCGGAATGGTGTAGCATACGCACTCTGTTTTAGCGTACGCTCCTATCTTCGTTTCCCGTCTCCGAGATGCCTATTTGTCGAACAAGTCAGCCGTGTTTGAGTGTTCTGTGGCCGGTAGCCCCGCCCCCGCCGTCCAATGGACCTTCCAAGGAAAGGCTATCGAGTCGGATGAGAGACGCCATATTGAACAGGTACCTGAAACATTTGAAATGCTGGAAGTATAAAAAATAGAAAACTGTTCAATTTGCTTTTCGGTATTGACATACCGTGAATAAACTGTGGCGTTTCTTGAGCTCAGATTTTTCTAATGTGCGAACTGAATTGCTCAATTTTAGCAAAAACATCCACTACATCCGACGTTTCAAAAACATCCGGAGAGCAACATGGTCTCTGGTAAAGCTGATGTACCTACTTTTGATTGGACGCATTGCGTGTCGCGCGGCATTGTCATGTGAATGTCACGTGAACTGATCAAACTAATATACGAGTTATTCGTGCTCTCTGATCTCAATACAGTTGAAAGCAGCCCGAAACAGAACCTCTGCTCAAGTTGTGTTCCGGTCTCCTTTAAAACCGTGGTCATCCCATAACAGCTATAATTAAATGGTAATTTACAGTCGGGTTCAATCTGTCGTCTAACCATTGCCAAGCCAGTCGCCTATGACTTGGGAGAATATACGTGTAGCGCGAACAATGAGTTCGGTTCCGACAAAACGACCAGCAGGATTATTAGTGGAGGTTAGTATTAGAAACTGGAAATATATGAGGTTGTAGTTTGATCTACATTTACAGGTTTTCAAATCACGACTGAAATCGGGCGGTATCAAACTACAAACACGTTTGTTCTGAGCTAGGTGTACAGGATCGACCTGCCCTGCCCTGATCAAATCCTATATGTAAATGCGAAATGGAACATTGGAATACGGTGTTCTGTCCATTACTCTGATTCATAATGCAATCAATCGGTAAAATAATAAAGACGACAATCTGGAGCTCTGGCGAAATACTGACAATTGTAGCTGCGTTGTGGTATGGAATTTCCATCTTATGCATAATTTCATTCACAAGCTGATTAGTCAAGCTATGATGTTCATTGCTGACAGAAAGTTTAAGTGGTTTTGCTACAATAGTTCCTGAAACCTAAGGTGACTTATGGTGATTTATGGTTCATTCAAGAGGCACCCACCCGCCCTGGACGACCCGAGTCCGAACTTTCCTCGGATACCGAGCTGTTCATCACGTGGGAGGCACCCGAAGGACCCACGTATCTGGAAGGAATCACATATCGACTAGAATATAGACCGGCTGGTAGGTTATCGTTGCCAGCGCACGAGTACTGAGTACTGTATACCTCACTCTCTGGTGTGAGCTCTTACTAAGATCAGTTCCGTCGAGAACTGGGGTCAAACCTAGTTCCAAAGACCCTCTGTCTATTTGACTTTGAATTGAACGAATCTATGACCCCACACACTATCTGGACAAACTCACGGAACCATCTCCTGTTTTTATTTGTATCACTTCTAGAAATCGAATAGTAGTCAGAATACAAACAACTGTGAGCGAGAATTTCAGGACCTTCTGATTTGGCCGCTGCATGGGTAGTAATCAGTGAGCATGTGGATGACGAAGCCGTGATAGTCAAATATCTGGATCCTCTTGGAATATACCAATTCAGGTAGGGTTCGAACAAATCGTGCACTTTTTTAAACGCACGTGGGCCTATAAAGTGCGGTGTTGATGATGTGCCTGTTGTTGAGCAAAGAACAATGTTTTTATTTATGTCTCAGAAAATCCTACTATGAACCTACTTTTTCAACGAAACCAAGTACCGACTTTAATATATAAATATGTTTTCAGAGTTACTGCTCGCAATGGTTTCGGACTGGGAACTCCATCCCTCAGCAGCAGAATTGTTCAAACACACGGAAAAGGTTTGTGGCACGCAGCTTTTCATCAAAACTCGTTTGCAGTACATTGTGTAATTCACGTAATTCGTTCGCTCCAATCTATGGTTTTATTCCAGCTACATAGTCTTTAACACAGTTTTTTTTGTAAATAAAAAATTTGTTGAACACATTTCAGGAGCTCCAAAGCTGCAGGTGGACACGCTGCGAAGTCAAATTCGTCTGAACGTCGTCTCACTTCCCCACATGTCGTCCCGTCAGCTGAATGAGATCTCGGAGGAGAGTGAATCTGAGGCGCACGATACCGTGACGTCAGAACTGGCTACGGAGTTATGCTCGCAGGATCCGACATCAAGATTCCAGGTATGCGTTGTACGACTGGGTAGCTCAGAGTAACGCTATTTGAAGTGAACTCAGAGAAAAGCCAGTTCAGCTACCATCCTATTACAATTAGGCTTTGTCTGTAGGCTTGATCATTCCATTCTGTTCAGTTGTAACCTCGATTTCTGTGAAACAACAAATGTTCAACGTTGCATACATGGGGGGGGGGTGGTTGAAATATACTTGTATCCTCCCTTTGGCCTGTAGTTGGAACAGAAGCGGAACGAGACACTTTTCTGTTGTCACTTTCTCTTGTTTCTTTGAGTTTGTATATCATAGATTCGCTTCTATTCGTTTAATTTATTTTCTTTGCACAAGTAAATGGAAAGATGTCCATTATTGTGTTACTAATCGGACGAAATCCTATTTTCTTACGTTTGTATGATGACAAGGGTTGTTCTTTTCAGTTGGAGTCTCTGCTGTTCAAGGGAAGATTCTCAGTGATCCGTCAGGCGGTGGACTCGAAGCAGGAGGGATCGTCCCACTGTGTCGCCAAGATCCGCGACGCCAGACAGCCCGACGCCCTCAGGGAGTTCGAGATGCTGCGCGATGCTCAGCACGAAAACGTACAGAAACTGATCGCCGCCCACAACCAGTTAGTTTCAATCAAAAAAAATTTTTAAAAGAAAGTTTTTATATTTTCTATTTGTACCCCCACATGATTGCATCTGAATCAATCAATCAATGTGTATTCCCATGCCGTAAATTATCACCGTGTAACTACTATAGGATCATAAAATCGTTCAGGATAATTTACGTTCGTTTTGGTAGACGGTGGGTTTGGCGAGCGGTCAATCCATCTGCGTATATTTGACCTACACAATCTCTCATTTGGTGACAAACTTACCGAGCGCTCACCCCGCATTGCTCGATTGATTCAGCCCTTCGCTGTTTTCTGGGTGAAATGGAACGACTTCAATTGTAATTCCACCCAGCCTGTCACCTTGGTAAATTCTTAGATTAAGAAGGTATACGTGTTCATCTATTTTTTTTTTCAGCAACGGCTTCTTGTTCTTGTTCTGCGAGTATTTGTATGAGGACGTTTTCTCCCGATTCGTTTTCAACGATTACTACACAGAAGAGCAAATCTGTATGACCATTCGACAACTGACAGCAGGATTGCACTGGCTGCATTTCAGAGGGTTGGTGAACGGGAAGAGAAGACCAGAGAGAGAGAGAGAAGGAGAGAGAGAGGGGGGGGGTTCTGGAAAAATAGTACAAGTGACTATTATCATATTTCATCAACACTTTTCCTTTTCAGAATCGCCCACATGGACATCTGCCCATCAAATGTGATGTTCCAATCGAAACGCAATTGGATAGTGAAGATTGTAGATTTCGGCAGTGCGCAGGTGATTTTTTATTTCTTCAAAGCAACTCTCCAATTTGGCCTAAATGTTCGAAATACAAATTTATTTTGTTTATAAAACAACAGGAAAGGAACAAATTATTCATTCATTCGACTAATATTAAATAATGTTGTCTGATGATAACATCTGTGAGACAAAATTAGTCAGGAACAACAACGTGATTGGATTTTCATGAAGTTTCAGAAGACGTCAACTGCCTCTAAACCGACCGAGTTCGACGTGCAGTGGTCGGCTCCAGAACTGCACATTGCTGACGTGCCCGTCACCGTGCAGTCAGATGTCTGGGGAATGGGCGTCATCGCCTTCTGTCTGTGAGTTGCATCACTTTGTGAAATCTCCGTTGTATTTTGATCTCGACACAACACATAACTTTAAATTCCAATCGGTAAGCGATCAAACAGAATCAAACTACAACTACAGCGAGAGAAAACAACATCAGCTGAATAGGCTTGTTTTGGAGGAAGAAAATCCTATAGTTTGTTACCTGTGCTCGTGCACACTTACAGCATGAGGCGTTTGTAACTTGTCGGGAAGTATTTTCTATTCAAGTGCACACTTCTCTACTACTACAAACATTGAGAAAAAGGGTAACAATCGTGTACACTTTTCTTTTAAGTTAGAAAATTTAAATGCAGTCGACAACTACACTTCTAAAAGATGAAAGTTCAGCTAGTTTTTCAAGCTTTCTGTGTCGAACATCGGCCCGATTTGATTTCAATGAAAAAATACTTTCAGGCTCGGCGGCTTCCATCCTTTCACTTCGGAGTATGACCGACCGGACGAAATTAAGGACAATGTGATGAATGTGAAGTGTGACCCCAACCTGATTCCGGTGACCGCCAGCCAGGAGTCATTGAGCTTCGTTACGTGGGCCCTCAAGAAGAGTCCTATGTGAGTCACCGCGACATATAGGGAATGACCATCCCTGAGTTTTAGTCTCAACTCGATGCACACCACAATTTTACGATTCTCAAACTACAAACACAGAAGCCGTTTCGGCACGCTTTGGGAAGAGAGCACCCAATAGAGAATGACCAAATCGGTGTTGTAGTTTGATCTGCGAACTCGCTTGAAGCGAACCGTATTTGAACTAAAAACACAGAAGCACAGAATGTAGGCATAACTGTGACTTTCTGTTGTTCCTAGAGTTCTAGTGCAAACTCTGTACATGGTGCATCAAGCAGATATATTGACAATTCGTTTTAAAATTTCCAGATCCACATCAGTGAACGCGCGCGAGAATGTGTAGAACAGAGTACCACAAAAATGAAATGAATGTTAACCTGATATTTTACAGGCGTCGTATGCGTACGGATGAGGCTCTGTCACATCGATTCTTGTCAACAGACCCATCTATGGTTAGACGGAGGGAGGCCATCAAGTAAGAAATTTCATTTTCATTCAACACTCTTTCCAAAATTATCAGAATTTATTGTGATTCAATGCACAGAAGGTCTGAATTTGCCATCTCAGATAGTATTATAGTCCACTCTTGTCGAAGTTTTTCTGACTTTTCACATCGTAATTTGCAGATACTCTGCCTCGAGGCTACGGAAAACTGCCCAATTGACCCAGCGGGAACAAAGCAGGCCGACCAGTACTGAGCTAGAAAACACGTATGGCGGAAAGAATATTTTATAAAACTGTGTTGTTAATAATTGTATAACTTTGGTACATGTGCTCGTTTAGTTGTTTTCAATTACATAAGTTAGATTTAGTGAAACTAGGATCACATCCGCTGGAAAGCGGGCTTCGATATTATACTTCGTAAGTGTCATGTTATCTTGTAATTTTTGAGTACGACTGGGGGGTCGATAACTCGCTAAGACGCTTATAAACTGTTGCATATCGTTAGAAATAAATAAACATACAAAGCAAATTGTTCATTCAAACAAGGTAACAATAATACCAACAAGTACAACAAAATAACAAGTTCGCAATCATACTTGCTCAGTTAACCATTTTGAAAACAAACAATAACAAATTGTGTACTATGATTGAAAATGGCCTAAATGAAACATATATCAAGCAAATAAGGATTTGAAGAGTTCGTTTCTCGATTCATGCGTCCATTCGATTAATTCAGGCCGAGCGGGATGGAAGTTGACTAACTTCGGAATAGCCACATACTTGATTTTGCGTTCCTAAAATTGAAAACTACTCAAAACAGATTGTTATTGATATAATCACTGCTGGAATTAAAGAATTGTTCAACCTAATCATTTTTCGAAACCAAAAAAAAACATGATCATACATAAATAGTCTCAAAATGACTCCGGCCACTAAGTTTGGCCACATTTCTGAAGCTCGTTTCTCCCACCAAAAAGTGTTAGAAACATTAATAAGTAAAAGTTAACCGGTATTGTATAAAGCATGTTTTACATTCCTCAATTGAACAAAAAAATACCTTCGACAGCCGATTGTCAAATATCCTCTTCTTTGCACGTTTACTCTTGAGCTTCTGCATCTCGATGTAATGTCTGTAACATTGCATTTGTAGTACAAACAACAGAATTCATTACAAATCGTCTTCTTCATTTAGGGAACTACTGTAACATTTTAAATCTTGACACAATAAATGAATCTACTTGATTGATTAAAACAGTTTTGCAAGAATATTTTTTTACTACTTTGAGGCAGATTTTTCTAGAAGTGCACATAACAATGTATGGTCAGTTAACCGGTTTCATTCGAACATGCTTATATTACAAACTATAGACCAACCTTGTCATGGCAACCGGGTCACTCGATTTGTTTGTTTTCTTCTCAATCATCTCTTTCAAGAGAACTTGATAGAAATCATCGTCGTCGAAAATTTCCGCATCTTCATCAGCCTGAATGATAGTTATTTAGTGTGAGATATGACAAGAAAAACATAAAAAATATTTCAAAAAAGTACCTGGGAATCTCCTCCTAAGCGATCATTCTCGGATCGTTTGGTCTGAGATCTCTTCAACACTCGGGTTTTGTCGGCCATGATCTGCAACAAAAAAAGAGAATGCATAAAATCACTTCGCATAAAATAGGATCTGTATAAAGAGAAAATTATAAGCACCGTAGAAAATGATATTTTTGAGAAACAGTTGCCGAACTATTTTGTATCGGAGTTCTACGTGCCGAACCACCGAATCTAAAAAAATGCAGGGCATAACATTCAGTTTTCAGGTGTTTTTAAAAAGTACCCTGTAGATATGGAATGGTTGAAGAATAATACGAATGAGCGCCTACCTTCTCAATCTGTTGCACGACGCCGCCCTTGTCGAAGGCAGAGAAATCCCTCTTTGCGTCCTTACTGCGCCTGGGCCCCGTGAGACGAGTACGCTCATCCCATTTCGTCAGGGTTTTAGTTCTTAAATAATGCTATCTACACTAGAATGAGTAAGATTTCATGATGAACTTGCACGTACAAAAGCCAAAGGTTATCACTGTAACTCTACTTGCTCTTGTTGTTTAAGAGATGTGTGAATACATGGTTCGAACTTCGAACAATTATGAAGTTTTAGAAAACAACAATAAAACTAAAATTGAAACTATGTAAGATTGTTAACGCTATCATGAACGATACCTGAAGTTACTGAAATTCTTATCATTCTCAATTAGCTTCTTGTCCAATTGTTTCGCATTGTATGAACTCTTCACGGGGGTGGCACTATTTGTTTCCTTGTCAGAAGAAATGCTGAAGAAAAATAATTGAATACATAGCAAAATTTAAAAAGAGTCTCTGATGCAGTGAGAAATAACCATGTCTTGATGATTTGGTTTTGCAACTAACCCATCAGTTTCTTCCTCTCCATAAGAATGTTGACCATCTTCTTCATCATTTTCCAATTCGTCCTCACTACTCTCAATTTCCTCATCATCCGAGTCAACCATTCCTGCAAACTTTCACGTTAGGCATCAGTCGATTTAAACAATGTCCGTGTTACCTTTCAAATAAACATATCAGCCCACCTGGATCACATATTACACAATCTGGATAGAAAAGTCGGGTATTACTAAGCATCAAAACATTCATCATATTGTTGTTCGTTTCTCACTAATCTCCATTCCTCTCTGGGAAACAATTGGTTAACTTAAATAGCTATCACCCGTTTGCCGTATTGTGAAAACAGGGATAACCGCCATCCGAAACAATCCTGTAAACTTAGATTCCTTATAATCAGTTTCTTGTTAGTTTCAGAACTAGGAAATATAAGAACTCAAATACTAACATGATAGTCTCATTTTTGAAAGAAGGACGAGTCAAGAAACGGCAATTTAGCAAGAACACCTCAACGACCTACCTCCTTCTTCCCCAACAATGCTTTTGGTTAGAGGACTGCTCGCTAAGAGAATATGCTCCGCTTCCAACAGTAGTGTGACCAGAGACTTCGCATTCTTGTGGGCTGAAAACACACGTCAATTTAATAAAAGATTACACTATTGAATTACAATCGCACTTGGACGCAACACAAAAGTGGAGTTAGAATAGAATAATTTTGAAGAACGATAGAAGAGTACCTTTCATCAAATATAAATGAAAGTAACAAGTGTTTCATGTATGCGACATATAAATTACCAGTTTTGATATTCTCCTTAGTAATATCATCTGAATCTTTCAAAAGATCCTTATACAATTGTCCTCGGGGCAACTGGTTGTAGGCTCTCATGGCTGATTGTAGCTTAATCTTCAGAAAGAGTAGCTGGTCCCACGTCGTCAGTTGGGATCTGACGGATTCAGCTGGAATGAGGAAAGTCATTACCGTTACAGATTTCCCAATCCCAGAATAGAACTAGGTATATCAACAGAACGCAAATCGAGAAGCAGAGGTGAAAAAAATGATGAAAGGACTATTCCGCGACAATCAAACTCAATGTCTAGAAGCTAAAAGACAAGGAAAGCGCGAGGTAGAAGTCAAGTAATGAACAACATCCAAGGTGAGAGAGGTAGTTGTAACTGCCCGTTATACTAGAAATAGCGAACCTTTCTGTTCTTCTTTCGTCCTATCTACGTCAGATAGAAGACTTGTCTTGTTGTCGTTCTTTGGTTCGGCAGATGCCTCACCCTTCTCCGATTCCTCTTCGTCGTATTCAGATTCCTCTCCTTCGCCTTCGTCACCAGACTAAGTGAATCAACTCATTGTGTTGAAAGTGAGTTCAAATCAAACTACTGTATGTCACATTACTACGACTACCCAGTCAAACCGTCAATATCCCAAATTGAAATCTGGCTCCACCGCAACTTCTGCGCCCACCTCACGACGAGAAGACACATAAGAGCGACTGATCCGATTCGTGGAACTGTGAAAAAATACCGCTGGAAGCTTCAAAGCGAACGAGTGAAGAGTTGTTACTCTAAAGGGGGGAGGGGGTGTAAGTGAAACATGTGATTCAATAAACTTTCAATATGATACCTCATCAGAGCTCTCTTCAACACCATCATCAGATAAGGACGATTGAACGCCGTTTTCACCCTTGTCCAAATCTGAGAATAAAAATATATATTAACTTACATATTATAAGATTTGACAGGTTCCCCATTTGACACTTTCAGAGCCTACATTTACACGATTTTCGTGTCCAGTACGGCCTGTCCAGTACTTTCTCAATGATGTGTTTTCATGCTATATGGTTTATTTGTGCAATTGGAGAGAACTTAGCATCCTAATATATCAATCAGTAATGATTCCGCTAAAGCTGCATGCATCAATCAGTAGAGATTCCGCTAAAGCTGCAGCATACGTTTCATGGTAAATCATGTGGTTAGATAGAAACGTAGCAAAAACCCCTTTCAAGAAACTACCATAACTTAGCGAACCGAACATCATCTTAAACCAACCTTCGCACTCCGAATCGTTGTCCTCATCGCTGATCATCGAAGACGCATCCGAATTTTCTGAATAGTATTCAATTTTTGTGAACTCGGGTCGTGTAAGAGGCCGATCTTTACCATACTTACCTGCATCACTATCATTGACTGCTGAATCGGCTAATCCTGCCATTTCTGAATGATCGCCAAACATTTCGCTGCGAGAAACCTGCAAATAATAGAAATTATATCGAAGTTCAGGCCTGAAGACAGTAAGCTCGCCGAGCATCACCACGATCAAGGACCCATCACACCATCTTGCGTTTATTTCATACAATAAACCAACAATATATGAATATGCCAAGGTTAGTTTACTGTAGGTCATTGCCGGGGCATATATATATATAAGCCTTCGGATATATAAATTGACTTCAAAGCCCCAAAATCAAAACCAATAACCATACTACCTTTTTGCATTCAAAACCAGAAATAATCATACTACCTTTTCGCCTTCATACTTGGTGTCATTGGCAGTAGCTACGCCCACAATCCTCTTTCGAAGGTGAACCGGTTCATCATCATCGTGCACAACTTTAGAGTGTTTAATTGCCTCCACAGTACCTAAACGTGTAAAGTCACGTGAAAATATATAAATAGAGAAATTTCCCTCATCCTGTCTTTCGAGAGCTACCAACGAAGTTGTTCCACGGTGACTAGACTTTTATATGAATACTTTATTCCAGTGGAAAAGTGAGAGGTAACAAAAAAAGAAAACGGCAAAATATGAAGTCACAACAAGAAGAAAACACAAAATGGAGAAACAGAACAGAATTTTGTTTTTACTTTCCTTGGGTTTGTTTATTCTCGCGAAGCAACAACAAAAGGCGGCCAAGTATTGTGTTGGTAGTTCATTAATATAGTGTTGTTACTTGTAAAAATAATAGATAACAAAATAGCATAACAATAAAAAAAATACCGTCCACATCGTCTTCAAGATCAGGGAGCGCCGGCGCCGGCTGAGCAAGCTTTTGAAGCTCTTCGAGAAAAGACATCTATAACAACAATTGCGCAAATAATTGCTATGCAAATAAATTAAATGGAGACAATATAATACATAGAAATATGAAAAATATAGAAAAAATACAAAATGATTTTAATTAATTTCCACTATACTGCATTTTACGTTTTCCAAGTAAGAGTCTCGCAACGCAAACCCTGCAGATCACTCGGCAACGCGGTAAGAAACTGAAAATTTTACGATTGTGCAATATTGTTAAATTCAGCAACTATTAAATTAAATTTTTACTTAATTAGTTGTTATTTTTACGTATCACCCATGCTATTGTGTTGACATCACAAGATTTGTATGACCAGCCGGCAACTGCTTTACATATGGGAGGGGTCGCACTTCTTATAGTCGCCATTTTCCCCATAAAGACAGCAGAGAGTTCAATTGATTGAGCGATGCGGGGCGAGCGGTCGTTGATTATCTGCCAGCAGTTGAGAGAGTGAATAGATCAATGATACGCAGACGAACTGGCCGCTCGCCAAACCCCGTCCCATACAAAATCGATGGTACGGTGTCCACAACGGTTTGACAAATCCTATACGAAACCGCTCTCCATTTATCAATCAATTTATAAAGTTAGCAATATCAATTTCATAATATCAGCTTCACTTATTTTCCGATAGAAACTTCTCAACTGTGTCGCAGAATTAATTGCGGTCCGTTGCTTACTTTGTTCACCTTCATCGCCTCCTCACAGCTCAATTCTTTCGTATTTTTGTCTTCATGTTCATGTTTTTTTCAGAAATGGCTCTGCGTGTGGATTACGAAGGTTGTAATGACTTGGGAGTATTTTGTACGCTTACCAATAGCTATTGTCTGATCGGAGTTGGGGGAACTCAGAATTTCTACAGGTACTTGTGTCTTCGCGTTTCAAAATGAAGTTTGACACTGGTTTTGTTCATGCGCAAAATAGTCCCAGATTAGGGCAAAACTAAGTGAACAGCTATTTACAATCATGATATATTAAAAATTACGAATTAGTTTTGACACAAATTAAGTTCTGTGTTTTTAAGAAACGAACATGACCCTGAAGAAAGAGCACTGATTTCTATGGGCATAGGGTTATTCGTATGGGTTGTTCATGTTTCTTCCTGCCACCGAACTTACTGTAAAACTCGAGCAGAACCGTGGGAGAGAATCATTAAAATTCCTGGTACGTAATGTAATTATAGTAACGTTGGTTATGTTCGAACTTTTCAGTATCGTTGAAGGTGAACTTGCTGATGTTATTCCTGTTGTTCACACCTCAATTGCTTCGACAAGAATCGTAGGACGTGTGACTGTTGGTAAGTATTTTTTTCAACTTGATCAATTATTATTTATATCTTTATTTATTGCTTAGATTCTCAGCCGACCGCTCGTCCCGGTACATGAGCGGGACGTCCCGAAAGTGGGCGGGGCGTCCTGGTACATGGAATATAATCAATATTTGAAAAGATTTTAATCAGAAAATTTTCAAAAAAAGTGAATTTTGATAAATTTTTTTGTGTAATCTGATTGTAAAACGTGTTTGTAATATGTACAAAGCAAAAAAAAATTGGAAATTCAGACTTAAATCTATTATTTTGAGCGCTTGATTGACGGCCAGGCGCAATGTACGGGACGTACCGGGACGCCCCGCCCACTTTCGGGACGTCCCGCTCATGTACCGGGACGAGCGACTTCTGAGTTGAAACAGATTCTTTAGTTTATGATCCTTAAGTTTTGCTTCAACTTGGGGGACTCATAACTATTCCACCATTTCTGGGTATATTGGATAATGAAATAAGTTTTTTCTCCGTGAAGGGATTCTTCAATTCAAACACCCCAATCGATAGTATCTCATCAATGTTTGGAAATTATGGGTAGCGCCATTTTACGGCGCAAATTTTTTTTCACCAGGTATCCTGTCTTTTTGCAGGAAACAGACATGGTCTGCTTGTGCCCAACGCTACGACTGATCAGGAACTCCAGCACCTCCGCAATTCGTTGCCCGATGAGGTTTTTTTTAATCGTGACCATTAAGAAACGCCGGAAATAACTTGAAATAAAAACAGCTGAAATGTTCGCAAATCTGCAACGAAGTTGGAGAAAGACATGGTCTGCTTGTGGTTTACATGGTCTGCATACGTTAAAAGTTTGTTCAATATCATATTGCTTTCATTCCAGGTTAGAGTTCGTCGTGTGGACGAGCGTCTCTCGGCATTAGGTAACGTTATTGCCTGTAATGATCATGTCGCCATTGTCCACGCTGAACTGAGTCAGGAAACGGAACAGGCTCTTGTCGATGTTTTGAAGGTTGAAGTATTCCGCATCAGCTTGGCGGAGAATAGTTTGGTCAGTTCCTCTATGTTTTATGGTACATTCGGTGAATATCTTATATTGTGTAGGTAATTTGTTCACTGCCTTTGGCCCGTTCTCAAGCGATAATACAGTCTTATTCGACAAAATGAGGGACTTTATTACTATACGAAAACAAGTTGTGAAGTTGTGGTAAGCCACTTGAAGGGGGAGAAGGGCTTAATCCCAACCCGGCACTTTGACCTCTCAGGTTTTCAAAGCTTGTAGCCCACGAGGAGACTGTTTTAAAGGTTCACAAACTCCGATGGGTTTTTAGTTAAAATATGAAAGAAAAACTAATAACATATTAGCAAACATGGCGTTGTTACTTTAATAGTACTTGTGTGAATAGCTTCCTTCAAAGTTAAGTAGATCGTTTCTACCAAAAAATACATGATATGCAATACAGGTGGGTAGTTACTGTGCCTTATCATCTCAAGGATGTATGGTCGCTGCACGTACTCCTCCCGAAACGCAGAGAGAACTGGCTGCCATTCTTCAGGTATATAATTTTTTTTGTGTTTCTCTAAGAAGTTTAATGAATTGTTCGTAGTCTAAAATTCAACCAATCTTCTACTTTAAACATTCATTCACTCGTTCAACTTGTGATAATCCCATGACATATTTGAGCTCATATCCCAGTAGATTTGTCCGAATAGTCAGAAAAATCGAAAAAACAGGCTACTTTCACGCGGAAAACAAAAAGAATTGTCTATTTTTGATTTTGATACAAAATCTTTAAATGTTCACACGTAATTAAATACAAACTCCAATTTGTTTCGCAATTGTGAAGAAAAATTTCTCATTTTTTGATAAATTTCTATTTTCAAGGGGGAGGGGTCGTACCGGCGGTAGGTTCGGTCAACTTTTTGGTCACCCCTGAAAGGGGCTTGAAAATTATTACGGCACATAGAATTATAGCGTTCTATTTTGGAAAGGGGTTGGTGTCAGTTGCATTCAGTTGCAAGAATAAAAAAATCCACCTCACATAAAAAGGTTATAGATTTCAATAGCTTTTAGAAGCATACAATTTCAAAAAAATATATGGGACCGGGGGCCAGTCCAATTTGAAGACAAACATTTAAGGTAATTCTGTAAGCTAACGAGGGGTGTCGCACCTCATAGTGTTACGGCTATCCTATGTTTTCGAAAGCAATTGATTTCATTATGTTTCTTTTAGATTCCTGTGGTTGCTGGAACTGTGAATAGAGGATCCGAATTGATCGGCGCAGGAATGGTCGTCAATGACTGGATTGCTTTCTGTGGTTCGTTTTTTGATGTGTTTGACTATAGTTGTACTCAGCTTACGATTACTCAGACGGAGGTACGCATCGGTGTACTTTTTAATTAAAGAAAGAATAGTCGTACGCTAAGAAAGAATGCGAATGTTGGAGATTCATGGTTTTTTGTCTAGTTCACTATTGACTCAACTAAATTGGTCTCAATCAACTAGCATAAACGTAGAACGCTATCATATCCTCCGTTTGGTCTGTTTAAAATGTTTCCAATGGCGGCTGTCATACTTTTCGTGATACGAAATATTTACTGGGCAATGAATCTAACTGTGGATTTAGCGAAAGGAAGTATGAATCATATCTTTATGTTCCAGTTGTGTGGGTTTATAATTTACAACATACACAGGGCTACTTTGTTGTCCACACAAACTTATTGAAATTAGGGTGTTCTATTGGGGTAAACAAACCATAAAACTGGGTGGGAAGTGAGGTTTTGACCCGTAAATGAAACTATTGCTAGAATTGGGGTAGTTCAAAAGGGCGATTTCAATGAAAAACGGGTGGTTCCATGGACCAACAACAAAGTGGCCCCCCGTTTGATTTCCAAGAATCATGTTATAGTTATACGTATTCGAAACATTTTAGTTGTCTGTCATGCTGCAAATTACGTAACTGTTGTTAACTTTCCGCATTCTTCTGATAGTTCTAGTTATTTGCCGGTCTGTGGTCACATCTTGTTGAAAATTGAATGGTGGTTTACGTTCGTTCTGTCAGTTCTATCCCTTTAAGTTGAAAATAATCGTAGGTCGGGTTCCCCTGACAGTAACACCAGATGTTGAAGTTGGTTGAAACGTGTATTAGAACAATAAACCGAGTTTTTTTATGTTAGTGAGCAAACAGTTTCGCACGTGAATTGAATCAGTGCAACCGTGGTAGTCTTATACAAATTTTTGAACATGGAAGACTTTGTTTGATGTCGTGATCTGTTATAGTGAACAAGATTTTTTTAAACTTTCAGGTCTGGACACCACCTCCACCGAAATCTCTGTTGTTGATTCTATCTTCAAGCTGCACCAACAAAGTCAGCCACAAGCTATCACCACCCAGCTCAGAGATACGCTTATTGAGAGTATGCTGTAATCTCGAATCTCGTACTCTTCCTTTTTGTGTATCTCCTTTGCTTTCCACATGTCCTTACTATTACTTTGAAGTATGTGTTTGTTACAGGCAGTTGTTGTCTGTTATTTGTTGGTCATGTTTGTTATGGTTTCATTACTTCCCACAGTTTCTCACATTGTTCGTAATGTCGATAAAAGTTCATTGTTGTCTCTTGAACTTGACTATTGGACTACGAGCGTAAGGTGCGCTAGAGTGTAGCCTTTATGGTGGCGCACTCTTATCGGTGAGACGCGTTTGCTCTGCAAGGGTCTCTTTGTTTCTTACATGTGCGGCATTTTCTACCTTGTACTCAAGAATGTCTACGCTGAATATTGATTCTCTAACAAGAGTGTTGTCTACATATCCCGGTAGGGATAAAGCGCTTCGTTCGCTTGCCTTCTGGCTACAGCTTCAAGCTCAAGGTAGCGAGAGCAAAGCGAAGATCTTGGCTCTCGCGAAACAGTTGAGTGCTGGACGGCTGGTTATGAGGCAGTTCAACCACCCATCTATGATCAGGGCTTGCCAACAGCTCTTGTCTACCACCCCGACCGACCAGGTTCGCTCCATTTGATTTCACATAATTATATGGTTGTTCATATCAATATTTCTTCTTTGTTCCATATTCAAATAGTCGTGTGTGTTAAGCTAATTACTCACAGCCAACTGAAAGATGTTAGATGCCTGTGTGGGAGGAACTCAAAAATTAATCAAAAAATGTTTTACGACAAATCCCTGTTATTCAATATTTACACATTATGTTGATAGATATACTTTGATAACGAAACTGCACGATGACAGGAAGATCATAGATCAGACCAAGTTATACACTAGTTGGTGACTACCAAGAATGATGAAAGACTACATTAGATAGAATTAGTATAGACATCTTCTCCCATATGTGTTTATAAATTATTGTTTCAGGTAGACTACATGTGTACTGCCGCGGTGACTGGTGTATACACTGTTTACGGAGTCGTCGAGTTATTGGCATGGCTATCAGATGCTGAACTGGTAGCAGTTGATAGTGCGAATCTGTGGAGGTGCTGCCTCTACATGTGGACCATCGCACTTACTATTGGAATAGTTCGATTAGTGAGTAAACTATTTGAAAAAAATTATAATTGGCCACTCCAGCTGGCGGCCGGCGAATTAAAGTGGTCTGGTCATGACCCTAGAGATAACATTAAATGTTCAAGTAATAAGGTAGTGGCTGACAGTTTCAAGTTTCAAGTTTTATTGACAGTATTCAACTACAGTGGCTGACAGTATTCAACTCCAATTAGTTAGTGAACAACCAATGTAATCGCCTCCATCATATTAACTTGTTCATATAATATTTTGTGTTAATTGTGAATAAGTTTATTCATTTACTCATCATAGATTCGTCTCATATGGAAAAAGACATTGGAAAAGTCCAAGGCAGAAGTGATTTCTTTGATTGGACTAGCTTCAGACTACATGGCTGCCATCAACTCGTTACCTCATAAGGTAGGCCAACCCCAAATGGCAGATTGCAATGATTCCCAATACAAAGGCTAATATTCAGCGTAAATTAATTTGTCGATGTTCCAGTCATAAATTCGGGTGATTTAAGTGGGTTCCTCCTAGCTTCTGTAATTTTTGTAGAGTAAGTATATATTGTTGTTGCAAGCAAAATAGCACGCATAAGAATAGCTATTCACTCAGCTCTGCAAATATACGTGTACAGTTGATTTCTTGCCGTTCAAACAAATTGTAAACATAGTTCTCAAAGTTTAAAACTCACTCGTATTAGCGATCTAAGACCTAAGCTCACTACATATTGACATATTGGCAAACCATATTGCATGAGCTTTTTCATTTGTTTTCCTAGACACCCAAAATGGATGTAGAAAGGTTAGATATCATGTATGAACGCCCATTCTCGGATAAATTTCAGTTTCTATGGGCCGGCAAGTTGTCTCCGCGACAGAGCGCCACCTTTTCTCTTATTGCGTCTCTCATTGGTTTCTACAAGATTTTCTGAAGAATAACATGATACTGTAAATATGTATAGGTGCCATAATGAAATTCTCGTCACTATCATATATCACTTCTACGATTGAACTTTTACTTACTAAATATAGATTTAGCCTCGAATTTGTTCCATTGTTTTCTTATATCCGTTCAATTACATTAATTGATTTGATTTTAAATACTTTCACATTGCTAGTTTTTATCTGTGCTCTTCCTAATGTAAATAATATACCTTTCTTTTTTCGCTTTTGGGTATATTTGCATTTATGTGCTCTGTGATTGTAGTTGTAAATGAAATATATTCTCTTGTAGACTATAAGTTTTGTTGAGGTTTATATCCTCTGTAAATGTTTTGGTTGTGTTGTGTGTGATGCGAATCGCAACCTGTTATTCAAACTTGATCTTTTTGAATCTATTGCACGGGTTTCGAAAACTGTGTGTTGATCATTGACGTTCTTTCCCGCGTTTCCATGTTGACATGAATCTCGTGGCGCCACGCCCCCAGTGATAGATATACTGAAAATTTCAATAATTTAAAACACATATTTTCGCAGGCTTACCACATATTTGCTTATTCGTTGAACTTACCCATTGTTTTTGAGAAAGCTGGTCACATTAAATGGATCATGCATGGTTATGCCCAGTTGCGTGCAGCTAGCTGTAAAAAATGTTGTGTTTGTTTGTAATACGACCTTTACTTAATATTATTATGAAGATGACACCTTATGGACGTTTGTTTAAAACAATGTCAGACATAATCCCGTGTATATTCTACAATAAACCACACATTTCTATTCGTTCAGTAGGATGAGAGTTTTGGTGACTGGCGCAGCTGGATTCATAGGAAGTCACACTGTTCTCGAATTGTTGGAGGCAGGTCATGAAGTACTCTGCATTGATAACTTTTCCAATTCCATCCCAGGTTAGTTGCAAAGTGGATACTGGCCAGGCCATACTCGGTGAATAGGAAAGGGGACGGGGGGTATGGCAAAGGGGACGAGGGCTGAGGCAAAGGGGACGAGGGGTAGATTGATAATTAGAGGGAAATCTAGTCAAATTTAGTTTCCGATTACTCCATAATACTTTCCTTGTTCTGTATCTTTATTATTGATTCATCTTTTCCCCTTTCTACGATACCTAAGAGTTTTTTCTGCATCAGCCCTCGTCCCCTTTGCCTCAGCCCTCGTCCCCTTTGCCATATCCCTCGTCCCCTTTCACAATTTTCACCCATTGTTTTGAAGATGATTCCGGAAATGCGATATCTCTCCAACGGGTCAGCAAACTGACCGGAAAAGAAGTTCCGTTCCAGAAATGTGATGTCTGCGATATAGCGCAGCTGGAAACAGTGTTCGCCAAGGTAGTTGTTTTCTATATTTTCTAGGTGGTAATTGATTTATATCTCGGGAAAATTGAAGCTTGACTGTAGTAAAAATTAATTTCGACTTCCTCCAGGTTTTAATTATGTTTTCACAAAAACATTAATTATGTTATAATTGGTTCGGTTTTCCAGTTAAACCGTACAGTTGAACGTGCATGAGGAGTATGATTGAATATTTATCATGGCGACGTTTCTGCAAATTCGCCATTTTCAGAGCCTGAAAAAGGCATCAGTTCACATAGTACAATAAACTTAATACAGTCGCGCAGGACAACGTGACCCAAAAGTATTCCAAATAGCACGAATAATGAGCACTAGAAACTCAGCTAAACAAATTTATTTTGCTATTTTTCCGAAACGTTGCCACAATAAATATTCCATCATATTTCCTCGTGTACGGTTCAACTACGAAATCAAACCATATACACAACAATGCCGAGGTTCAAAGAAAGCAAAGCAGGACTTGGAGAATATGTTATAATTGATTGCTTCAGTACTTCTTATGTGCATTTATCACCACATTGCAAACTTGACTTATTTGTTTAGATCTGACACGGTATCATTTCATCGAGTTTATTAACTTCAGACGAAGTTCGACGCAGTTATTCATTTGGCGGCTCTCAAGGCTGTAGGAGAATCGGTGGCCATGCCTCACGCCTACTACTCAAACAACCTTATTGCCAGTCTGAATCTGATTCAGGTAATATATAATCTAATCATTCAAATAGCGCAGTTTGAGGTTCTCCGTGATAGTTTTAAAGTACTTCGACCGTTGTTCATTTCCAGAAATTCATGGATAGTACGAGACAAGCCCACCGAATAATTCATAATTTTCAACAGTGCTTTTTCCAACTGAATACTGTGATTCCAGATGTGTAAAAAGTATGACGTGAAAAACTTCGTATTCTCTAGTAGCGCCACTGTGTATGGACCTCCCAAGGAATTACCTATTACCGAGAGCAGCAGCACTGGACAGGTAATCAGTAATCACCATCAAGTATCTGCAATAAAAAAAACTTGGCCCACTTTAGTTTCATCTTTTTTTATCTTCTATTGAAGAGCTTGGTGAGAATAAGGTTAACTTGTTTCATGTGATTCAAATGGACATCCTTTGTAAATTCGTGAAGAAAATTTATCAGTGTTTAATAAAATAATAATTTATAGGGAATCACCAATCCGTATGGTCAAACGAAGTACATGATGGAACAAATATTGATTGATGTCGGAAAAGCTGAACCGGTTTGTTATTTTTCATAGTTGCTGAGGAAAGGGTTTTTACATCAGTACGGAGCCATTTTGCCAAATCTGTTTGAACAGATACTGTACCTATCAGGCGATAATATGGCCATTGGGAACAAATCAGTGATGTTGTCATTTAAATTTTATTTACAGGATTGGAACATAGTTCTGCTCCGTTATTTCAATCCTGTGGGTGCGCATCCTAGTGGTCAGATTGGTGAGGATCCCAAAGGAGTGCCGAATAACCTCATGCCATTCGTTAGTCAGGTTGGCAGCATTTAATTACGAACCCAGACCGATTTATTTATTTATTTTTGGATTTCAAGTTCATGGCCCATTTTCCACTTTGGGAAGGGACGCTTGCATTTATATAGTTTTTTTTAAAGTTATAACTGATTTAGAGATCATCGTTGGATTCGAGGACAATATAGTTGAATTGGATAAACGTGTAAAATGGTGGAGCTTTTCAGAAATGTAGTAGTTATCGAATTAAGTTTAAGTCATTTATAGGTTGCTATTGGTAAACTTCCTGTTCTCACTGTATATGGGGATAAGTTTGACACGAAGGACGGCACTGGAGTAAGAGATTTCATTCATGTGGTGGATCTGGCCAAGGGCCATGTGAAAGCATTGGAGAGAATCGAGAAACAAGGTATCGTCTCTTTTGTTCATCTTATGGTGTTCCTATTCATGCAAACGAAATATACTTTTTCATCAACAAAGTGAGCTCTGTCGAGTTTTTATTGGGTTTCATGTGCCAGCCATTAGCTCGTCTTTAGTATATAAACGTTACATAAATTCGATATGCAAAACCCAAGTATATGTGAGAGGGGGGGGGGATGTCTATTATTCTAGAGCGAATTTCTTTGATGTACATCTGGTGCGATCCGATATATTCTCAATTGAACTAACTGCCAGTTTACGTTTGAGAACTATTTCAGGACATATCGGCACCGAAATTTACAATCTGGGCACGGGTACAGGTTACTCGGTGCTGGAAATGGTAGCAGCGCTCGAGAAGGCTAGTGGCCGAAAAGTTCCGATAAAGGTATATATTTTTCTCATTCATACCACCATCTTTCTACTAAATTGGTTATAAATGTACTTTCAAGAAGTGAAGTTATAATAGTGTATAAAGCAAATGCTTGGGTGTCAGCAATGCATTATTCATCTAGCGATGTTCTTCTTTCAGGTTGGTGTTCCTCGAACAGGCGATGTTGCTTCCGTTTATTGTGATCCATCATTGGCTCTCCAGAAGTTGAATTGGAAGGCTGATTTCGGACTGGAGGATATGTGTCGTGATTTGTGGAACTGGCAAAGTCAAAATCCTGACGGATTCTTGTCTGCCAAGTAGTTAGCATTACTGTACTATAGAATTTTTTAACATTACTCACAATCACCTGCACGTGCACACATTTAAATTAATAATCGTTCACTACAGAATTGTAAATAGTTTCCACATTTCTGTTCTTGAAAGAACAAACTTCTTCACTACCGAATATTTTAGACCGGAAACCGTGGAAACGATTGTTTCGTTAGTTTAGAAATAACTTATTCTTCTACATAGTTTCATAATTTATTCGGTGTTTATTGGGTTCCATGTGCCAAATGTTTTCTTTGCCAAAATTTCAGTATTACTCTATGCTAAAGTATTCTTCATATAGTATTTATTACGAATTGGGTTTTATTTGGTATTATTTACCTCTTTAGAGATATAATATATATTTGGATGGTATTTATGGGAAATAAATATTTTTATTGTAGTACACGATTTCTCAGCAGAGGGTACGTTCCAGTTTTATTTAAATTCGTATGTCTTTGGTTCACGGTTCAGTCAAGTGTTTTGAGGCTGTCAGTAATTACTAGCATCGACGGGAGTCTACAGCTTACACGTTACATTGAGAAGTATACTTGAAATATTGAGTTTCGAGTTACATGTAAAATTTGTAGTTTAAACAGCCCAATCTAATAACTGGCCTCAGGTCGTGTACTGTATTTTAAGAGTTATGCACAATTACGATTATAGGGGCGAGGGTTGCTTGCGGCTGGTTATCTGACCAGTCGCCAGCTACCAATTTTGTCGAAACGAATGTCACTCTAAATTTGCGTCATTGATATTATTGTTTGTACCAGTAATATTTTTTAGTGAATGTCGCTAAACGTGGGCATACTTGGCCATGTAGACAGCGGTAAGACGACGTTGACCCGAGCAATTGCTGACATGGCCAGCACTGCTGCCTTTGACAAACACGCTGAGAAGGGAGGACGGAGAAATACACTAGATCTAGGGTTAGTTCACCCTTTCGTTGGTTGCGTTTCTTATTCGAACCTTCCGTGAAGGAACTGGAACCTTTCAAGTGCACGAAGTATGTGGTCTTGTTTTGCTGCTGCTGATTCGCATTTCTCAGAACGCAATGAACATTGCAATGTTATCGATTTGTTTCAACCTCTTATTCAGAAAAAAAACTAGCTTGCCTTTTTTGATTTTAGCTACATTTATCACATAATGTTTTTGTCTGTTCGAAGGGTGGCCGCAATTATTCCGAAAACATACTTTCAGCTTCTTCAATTCTAGGCAATTATATAGTATAGAATAGGCCTATATTGGTTGTGCTTGTATTCAGTTTCTCCTATGTGCGTGTGGCAGATCGTCGCCTGGCTCTAGTTGATTGTCCTGGTCATTCGTCATTGATACGAGCTGTATTGGCTGCTAGTTCCGTTTTCGATATGGCCATTGTGGTTAGTTTCTTTAAACTGAAATACATGTGGACTGATTAGCATTTGAACGTTAGGGTAGCTCTGTACGGATTCGTCTGTAGCGTGTGAGAAGTAGATAGTGCAAGTAATGTGCAGTAGTTGGTGTCCTTAGCTGTGACTTCTTAACTAGTTCCTTCTACTTGCCTCTCGTCCTCTTAGATTCGATGTCATTGTGGCTAGGTTGCGACAGCGTTAACAGATAATTTGCGCAGCTGGTAGTAAGTTCAAGTTTTGATAGTTATTCATTATTCATCGCCATCTAATTATTGGTTATTCGTGCTCCGATATTCTTTCAAGGACCAATTCAATAAAGATTTGGCTGGGTGCGGTAGATGCCTGATTTCACCTGATTTATCTATATTCACCAAATTCAGTTTTCAGGTTATTGATGCTGCCAATGGAATTCAGCCACAAACCGCTGAGCATCTGTTACTGTGTAGCATCTTTTGCTGTGATCATGTCGTCGTGGCTCTGAATAAAATTGATCTGATAGATGAGCAGAAGGTATGGTTGTGGTAATGTGTGTCTGAAATAGACTAGCATAGTTGTCTGTCCAGTCAGCTGCAAATAGTCATTCGTCCTTTGAAAAGGAAAAAAAACTAGTTGATATTGTTTTTAGGTTAGGAGATATGTGGCCAATTACACATGCAACCGGGTTGCATGCAACCAAAATGCAACCAGGTTGCATGTGTAAAGACAGTTTGGTTGCTTCCCAAATGCAACCGGGTTGCTTTCGGTTGCTTTTCAAATGCAACCAAAAGCAACCAAATGGCATTAAAAACCGGAAAATGTCCAAAAATTGAGTGTTTGGTTGCATTTGAAAAGCAACCAAAAGCAACCAGGTTGCATTTGGAAAGCAACCAAGCTGTCTTTACACATGCAACCCGGTTGCATTTTGGTTGCATGCAACCTGGTTGCATGTGTAAACCGCCGAGATATGTGATTTCTATTACTGAAACAAAGAGCTTTTTTTGGAGAAATGAAATTTTTCCAGCTTCCCACACTTCTCGGAAAGATAAGAAAAGGACTGAAGTCTGTAGGAGTTAACGAAAGTTCTCCCATCGTTCCGATTTCGTTGCTGTCACCAACCAAAGAATCTCTCCGACCGTTGTTTGAAACCATTGAAAACGTTATCTACGAACCGGTCAGAAGTAGTAGCGGAAAGTGGGTTTTTCGAATAATGATGAAATAATAGAGCAGTACCTATCGCAATATATCGCAATTTTTCTGCCATAAAACCATGTGGCCAGATTAAATAGTCTTCAGAATACAGCATTTCCGTTTACAGAACGTCAAAAATGCATGTTGGTCTGTTATTTTCAGTACTTCTTAGCCGGTCCTGTTGTATGGTATGTCTAGATATAGTTGAAACACAAATCGCAATCGTAACTGATTACTTTCTGACATTCTTTGCAGGATGGTGCTGGCAGTAGATCACTGCTTTCCAATCAAAGGGAAGGGGACTGTAATGACGGGAACAGTACTAGACGGCTGTATTCGGTGAGTCGTGAAAGAAAATTACATTACACAAATGAGTTTATTGCTTGGATTCAGAGATACGGAATTATAAACAAAATCCTCAATTCTATTCTGGTTAGCGAGTTTCATGCCACCCACCAGTGGCCGTATTCACCAATCCTCGGGAAGCTAAAACACCTTCCCGCGGGAAGGTAGAGCACGAAAATAGTGTGCTGGTGAGGAGGGTCCAGAAGCGCGGGAAGCTTTTTTACCTTCCCGGGACATTGGTGAATACGGCCACTGGCGTGTTTTCGCAGACGACAGTAGCGCAATGTCCAAAGTAATCATCACTAAAATTAGATTCCATTCGCTCATGAACACTTGGTCAAAACGTGGCTATATATATATATATATATACCTCGTGGACATCCTACACAATCCCAAATTAGGTTTGCCAACCAATTCTGTTTAGACACGGCTGAATTTGTGTGCTCCATCATGTGTATTACCTAATCTATCTGAAACGATGCCCTCGGGAATTGCATGTTGCCTAACCGGTGTTTTTTCGGAACATCATGAGATTGTTTACTAGCCGAGGTTTCATTGTTTTTCGATTGGTGCCCATCTCAAGGAATTATATTATAGCATCACATTCCTCCTAATTGTCCGCGTTGAGAAACAATCTGAGTTGGTTACTGCGTGTTTTACCATTCGAGAAATTATCTTGATTTCGAATATTAGTTTGGACAGCTTTCTCAGTTGGTTGGTTGTAGTGCGTTTGGACAGCTTTCTCAATCTAACTCACCTGACTCAGCTCTTCAGTTTTATAGACGTACTCATCGAGTAATGGGGTTAATATTTCAGTATGAATCAAGAAATTGAGATTCCATCATTGAGAGAGCGCCGTAAAGTAAAGGGATTGGAATCGTGGAAAGAGAAACATGACGAGGTAACCAATCAACTTTCAACAGCTTCTCGGTGCAGTACTTCGCCGATGTCTCTTGTATCTCTTGAATTTTGTACTAGCTGCCAGTTACCAGAACTGTCTGTTGCTTTAAGGTTGTGCAAGGTGAACGCGCCGCTGTACTGGTTCAAAGTTTGGACTCGGAATCGTTATCACGAACAATGGGTGGGTTGTGGACAGTTCTTCGACGTGCTTGCCAATGTCCTGTTTTTGATACTTTACTGAAATGTTTATCTCGTTAAGTTTGCTCTCCTGGAACGTTGGTTGGTGTGCAGTACTGTATTTGCTCCGTATCTGCGATTCCCTTCTATCGGTCTACAACAACGTCAGGTGAACTTTCCGGCCCTTTTCTTGGTTTGTGTTTGGTGAACTCCTTTCAGTATTAGATATAGTTGATGTTATAGGCGCTCGTTTGCACGTTTCTATTGGCTTCGAAACAGTTATGGCGGATTGTGTGTTCATTCGTCCTACTTCTGAGGTTGAAGAAGGCAGTCACTTAGCAGGTTGGTTCAGTGTTTTGCCGAATAATCACAACTGCCAGTGTAGTGACAGCTTTAAGTATCGAGAGCGATGGGGGCATAATCGGGTCTAGATCGCAGAATTTTTCTGAGATAATAGTTATGAGTTCCGTGGAGAAATTAATATAGGTTTATATGAATATTTATAGTTGAGTACGAACATCTTGCTTCCTTGGCCACACCAACTCTAGTTATTCTTTCATTTGACCGGACGGTTTATACTCGACTGGACACTTTCTATATAGCCTCCAAGTTGGATCACCAAGGTTCGTTCCTTTTACAGGTCGATAAAATTCTGTTCCGAAAAGAAAGAGAAAATCAAAAAAAATTTATTCTTATTGTGCATAAAACTGTAATATTTATACGCTCGTTATTCTGTGTGAAAACATGCAGCCACATGCTAGCTTGATTCGCTTGACAATCTGTTCACCTTCGACGGAAGTTTAATTTCAGGAAAAGGTTGTCGTTTTGCGTTCCATGGTAAAGTAGTGGAAGTTCTAGAGAATGTCGCACTGGTAAAACAATTTGTTAGAAAACAGAAAAATGGATTAGTGGACAGGTGGGTATCCCTTCGGTTTCACTTCTATTCTGGTGTTGCCTTCATGTTCTGAAATTCTCAACCCTAGTTAGTCATCGATCAAGTTGAATTGAGATGTATGCAGCTATAAACAAGATTGTCATTTCCACACCAAGATTATTGAGGCACAGTATTTAGAAGTATTCAGAAAACGCTCTTATACCAATGTGTAAGTATTGTAAGTATTATCAGTCTGTCATGTATGTTATTCTTCAGATTGGAGAACAGTCGAAGCATTATTTGTCATTCGCTATTCAAGAAGGAGACGAAAATGTCGCTTTTCGAGGGAATGTCGGTTTGTCTTTCAACTGGTGAAGTTGGACGAGTGGAGAGCAGTTTCGGGAAGAGCGGGAAGGTTCGAGTCACATTCGCCAGCCCCTTAGCACCAGCTACCATTGAGGCTCTCGAAAAGGGCCAAGCTGTGCAGGTTAATCTGTATTTCATGAAATATTCACACGATCAGTCCCTGAAATCATATGTGCCGCAAACTATTTGAACAAGCTTAAATTATTCTTATTAAAAGTTAGAAAGTGTGTGTATGTTGCCTTCGAATAATATGGGTATTTTTTTAAATATTTAATACGGGTTCTCATTGTGTCTGCCATTTGATTGTTTGAAGTAATTTTCTGCTTACAATGAATTTTTTTGGAAAAATTTTTTTTGTGTTGACTATAGGGAGTTCCTTTCATATTTTTCTCTGTTTCTGGGAAGATAATTCTATTTTATTGTACTGATAAGAAAAATATAGCGGAGCTAGAATGCCGTTGTGGTGGCAGCAGGGATATGCTTTTCTCTACTCAACTATGTGAAGTATATTCGGGATCTAAGACCTGATTCAATTGTATAGTGTTGAATGTCTGTTCAGAATGCTAGCGTCTTCGTTGCGAGTCCCACTGCAGTTGTGTCGTGTGAGCTGTCGACTTATCTCCCGCACGTCCCCCCTTCTCTCGCGCGAACTGGATAGCGATGGTCTTCCCAAGGACTACAAGTTGAAGAAGTTGCGGGCGGGCAGCCGAAGACTGGATACCTTCGTGAACAGAGCCACCGGAAAAAGCAGCTCGTTAGTTTATTATAATAATTTTCTATGAACATCAATCGTGTTTTATAGCTATCTGTAACCAACCGTGAGTATTGCCACCTTTCAATTAGGTGTCGAATACGAGCTTATATAATGTGTATCGATGTCTTTTAATCTTTAAAAAACCTTTGAAGCTCGATGTGTGTGTGTGTGGTTTCACGGTTTTCCTGGTTTCAGCGCATTTTCTATGTAAGATCTCTTCTGGTTCTCTCCAACGCATTTGTTACTGATATCTCATGATGATGGTGTCTTGATTGATCTATGACAATTAATTCTCGCTATAGATGAGAAGAGGTGCTGATAGATGTGTAGAATAATGTATTATGTTGGCTCCGGATGTGCAGACAATTTGTTTTGCATTATGGGAATCTTGGTTGAAGGATTAGTGGAATTACGGTAGAGTAGAGTACATCTTCTAATTAGAAGGAAGAGCAAAAAATAGTTATAGACAATATAATGATAAACATTAGGGTAAAAATGAATAGTGCTATCACAGTTATTACAGTTTTGGGATAGCTCTAGGTAATGCAGGTCAGGCCACCTCAGTCGTTCTGCTGTGTTTTAGTTTGATCCTGAAATGTATGATTTGTTTGTTCATACTACATTATATCCGTTCACATCTTGTAACTTGGTGACAAACGTTTGTTTGTTTCAGACAAGTGGAGAAACTACTCTCCGGCGGCCGTGTGCGTATCAATGAAGACGTCTGCACAAAAAAGTCATACAATGTAGGTTTTTGGTCTCGGTTCGAAAGTTGAGAAAAATTGGTTTGTTCAAGGGGATATTCGCTTTGACATGTTGATGAAACTGTAATAACTAATTCAACCATATTCTAAGTTTCAACTGAGCTGAGAAGTAGTTGATTACTATATGATAAAAGTCAGGCTTTAATTTTTAATGGTACCAAAGAGAAGTGATTTCAATAAAATAAGCTGCCCCGTTTGAGTATAAATCTGCCTTATTTTGTTGTTGGGTTGTTGCTACCTCTTTCTCACGAACTGACCCAATTAAGCCTACAAATTTCGCTGTTTCACACGCACATTATGTAAATGTGTTTTTGTTTTTGCTCTCCTATCTCTGTTTCTATCTCTATCTCGGAGCATGTTTTAAGAACAATTTTTCATGTTGTGTAACCATTCAATTCAGACCAGGCGTATTTTCTGTTTATTTTACTGTTTAGATTGTTCATTATACTCTGCGCTATCGATTTATCATTAGAATTGAAAACTGCAAGTGTTCCCCAAATGTTAATTAGTGCACATATAAGTGTTTGCCGGCTAATGAGTCTCCAATTCTAACGGCGTTACATTACCGTAGAATGTATTCCCGATAAACACAGTTAAAGCCAGCTAAAGACACAGTCCTAAATACTGAGGTTCTCACAAGTTGAAGAAAAAACGATTCACCATGCGGTTCCGCCGTTCATTTAGTACTGTAGTCTTTGCAACTACCGTAGTTAGCTGTGGCGTATACGGGCACGCACACCATTATTGAACCTCAGGCCGTAACTCTGTAACCCTAATGCAGAAAGTCCAGCCATCATCATTGATAGTAGTAGCGTAGCTTCTAAGCTATTTCTGAATGAACGCCTGTAATGTCACCCTCTAAATTTGGCCAATGAGCTGCCAGGCTCAGTACAGCTCCTACTCAGTATCTTGTCACCGAATAATAGTGGTCCAAATCCACCCAATTTAGAAATACGATGTCTATGTAAACACGGGACCAATTACCGTTTACTACTCATCCACAGAAGTAAAACACGTCATTTATCATATGACTTATTCTGACACGAATGCAAGTACAATTCATGAGCTCTATTTGGAAGTTATGTATTGGACTCGTCTAAATTTTCCGTTGTTTGGGAAGTCTAAGTGTTTTTCCTTTGGAACTCAATGGGGAATACGCAGACTATGAGGTAAAAGGTCTTTTCTCTGAACAAAGATGGTTAATCCTGTTCCACGACCCCTTAAAGGTGGGGGACCTCCGAATGGAGCATTTCTTGTTATTCGTGTATTCTGGTGTTACAGGTTCAACGAGATGACTACGTGGATGTGTGGTTGGGTCCATTTGCGGAGAACAACAATCTAGCCGAGGTGGAACGAACTGAGGTTGGCACCTCCTCATGTAAACTAGAAGTAAATGGAATGGTCACGTACAGTTAGCATTCTAATGAGGAATCATGCACTTTGTAATTGTACGTTTCTGAGTTCTACTGTGTTTAACATGTTCCACGGGACTCTGCAACGGACTAACAGTATATCTGTCCAGCTGACATTTCACAAACGAGTTTTGTATTGCTATAGAACACATAGGAGTGATGAAATCCTTAACTAGACGACATCTTGAAGCGTTCCTTTGAAAAACATGTGAACTCTATCTCTTTAAAGGAGGATCTCTCTTTAGGTTGTCTGCTCTTCATATAACTTGTTCGAACTAGTTTTCTCTTTAAATTACAGTATAAATGTATTTCAGATAGTGGACTATGAAGTGACGGAGAAGGGATATGACTTTGAAGTCAAATCGTGGAAGAAACTTCTGGTGGAAAATTGGAGAGGTTCAAGCTAAACATCCTGCAAAATTCGATTTTTATTTACATAGGTGCTCATGTATTTCATGTCAAGTTTTATGAATACTTCTTTAGCTCTTCAGTATGTTTTATAACATGACATTTTCAACCAATTCGGTCTTAGATCGCCTTCGCAGTATAGGAAAGATGAAAACCGATACGGTGTTAGGCATACGGTACTTCTCAGGTACCATTACCGAGTTGTAATTGATATCTTGACGTGAATGATGTTCTTTGTTGGTTACGTCTTGTGCCTTTTTTGATATATTGTTGGCCTACTCGCGTCATTCTGGTCCCGCCCCCTACCCTCCCCCCTGAGGGGTAGAGTGAAGTCGTTTCATTTTACATAACGCAATGGATTCATCTGCTACTACTATGAGAATCCTGTTGCTGGCCACTTCCATGGTAGGTACTGTCACTCGGGGTCGGCATAAAGAAGGACGATTATGTGGTCCAATCCCAATGCTTCAGTCCTACTGCAATACATTTTTCAATTGCAGTTCAAAGGACCGTTGACACGGGATTGGTCCACATAATCCTGCGCAGGTTTTTCAGAATGGGGAACTTCGGGCCTGTCGGGGCACATATAGAGTGTTACCAAATCTTTGTTGTAGTTTGATCTCGATTCAAGCCATAATCAACGGGCTCAGACCAGATAAACTATAAATTTGCGCAGTACGACAATAAAGACCACAAATGTCTGCTATGGAACGAGCGAACCCTACTTTATGAACATCCAGCGTGCAGTGGTTGATCATGTTGCTGTTGTGAGAGCGAACTTTGTACCATACTGTACATGAATTTTTACTGGTTTACTGAAACAAGAGGAGCACATTCATGGTAGCTAGTCATATCCAGTACCTGCCTCATAGAGTGGAGAAAATTATGATATTCTTTTGGGTTCAAATTCGATGCTGCTTTCCAACACCCATTTCATTATCTCAGCGAAACATGGCCCATTTGACGATTCGCGTACCATTCTGATGTTTTTGTGGGTCGTCGCCATTCCTAAGACCCACATTTTGGAGGTTTTTTTGAAGTATCATCCAAGTACCAAACCTAATTCGTTTGTTAATCGAAACTAACGTACAGTACTCGCGCACAATCGCGCATAACGGTATACCATATATGCTGCTGTGTGATTAGTTCCACCAAGTTTGATCTCGACGCATTTTCCAATAGAAAACATTTCTCGGTGAATTTTTCAAAAAGTAGATCACTCGTCCTATCCAATCGATTTCTATTGTGCTTTTCTCTCCTGTAGAAGTACATATTTCTTTCATTTATGTACCAAAAGTACGAAAAGAGGGATATCCCAGATGTATATGGATAGACACTACAAGTTTTTGAGTGTGCAAAACTAAATATATTACTGTATTGTGCGGCAGTAGAATAACAATGACTGAAGTCGCTATTTCAATAGAGAAGCTAGGCATGCCCGTTAAGCTGGACATTTGCCAGTTTTAGCTGTTGCCAACGAAAAACTGCTTGGGGCGGTGATTGTTAGTCCGCCTAATTCTCAAATGTAATTGCATTAAGCAATTGATAACGATTGGCAGCCAACTACCTTATACGACATGGCGAATGGGTCGTATAAGGTAGTTGGCTGCCAATCGTCGCACTATACTGTTAGCCGATTGCACAGTCACGTTAGCCGATTGCACAGTCACGTTACTGTTAGCCGATTGCACAGTCAACATGTTAAACACAGCAGAACTCGGAAATGTGCGATAACAAAGTGCATGATTCCTCATTAGAATACCAATTTCACGTGACTATTCAATTCACTTCTAGTATAGGATCAAACCACTTTTTGCGTAGCACGACGAAGGAAATTACTCGTGCAAGAACTGCGAGCAGTTTCGAACGTGATAAACTCGAATGCCACCTCTCTGCTGAATAGAAAACAATTTCAGATAAGGGCATGCAATTATCTGATTAAAGAAGTGTTGTTTCGAAATTGAGAAGAGGATACATAATTCATGATTATAATGCATTTTGTTTATGAATCATTTACGTTTGTTTTTCGCAGACCCACGTAGTTTGACAATAGAGTAGGAATGGCTTGCCTGAGAAATATTCACCGGGTCGGCCATATTCAGAGCAAAGGATTATGACACTGAGCTACATTCTAACTCTAGTTCGTGTGGGGTTGTAGAGTCTGACTTTGCGGCACTTTGGACGTAGTTCGTAAGTTATGTATATGCAGTCAAACTACAGCGCTGATCTGGACTTTAATTATACATCAGGTCTTCTTACCTTCTCATTCTCGCAATGGTGTGAATCTTGGGGACAAATTATTCGTTCCAGAATTACCCCCCCCCCCCCCTCCTTACCGTGCACGAGAAGCGGTATAACTTGCTAGAATAAAATAACGACATGTTGTTTTTCGTTATGACGCATATGTGAATTTCCCGGTTCATAGGTGAAGTCACAAACAGGAAATATGGCAGGAATACAATTTAATAGCACATGTGACTTCGAAACGTTGTTTCCACTTGAGTAATTTCTAGCGGTGTTGTATCTCAATACTGGGGGTGATTCGTGATTCTCAGCTTATATTCCCCTTTTTTTAAGGTCAACTTTTGCTTGTATCGCGCTAAGAAATACCACGCCTTTTATCGTAACAAAGTTCCCTGTTGTAAGTTTCGAAATTTAACTGAGTTACTTATCGTAAAGGAGTACCTTCGCACTTACATCAGATAATTAGGACGTCTGTCTATCATCCGTGAACATTAGCCATAAGAGGGATGAGTGGCATCGTTATTTATGGAGCGGTCTCTGATTCTCTTCGAGTAGCCCCATCTTCAAAATGAAGTGATTGAGAACTACGAAAGGTTGATTACGAAAAAATAACAAAGGTTGACAGTCAGATTATTTTCTTTCACAACTTTTTGTGGACACTACTGTAGGTGGCGGTCAAACTACGACGGGGTGCGAAAGTGTGGGGGGTCACCGTATTTTCACATTTCCCGCTCTGAACTATCTCGTCACATCCAAACCAGATGCAGACGTTTTAGTCATTTGTACGTGGTCAAATAAACAGTTTTCAGAAAAAAAAACTCTGGAAACTCTGGAAACGTAAACCAGTAGTTAGGTAGTTATTTTCGGACGTGTTTGCACGTTTCACGTCACGTCCCGTTTCCGTTTCTAGTGTGAACCGAGCAAACGTCATGTCCCTTATTGTTCCAGTAGTCATTAGTTGTTAACGGTTATCCACAGCTGAGCAATCTCGCATCCGGTCTGCGGGATTTCGTTACTCCAACAAACAACCGTTTGTCGAGGGGAGGGCTACTCGGAACGCGCTCTGTTAAAGAAGGACGATTATGTGGTCCAATCGCAACGCTTCAGTCCTTTAAACTGGAATACATTTTTTAATTGCAGTTTAAAGGACCGTTGACACGGGATTGGTCCACATAATCGTCCTTCTTTAATTACAAATTCGCGTTTGGTCGAAACTGTATTGCACAAATCTGAAGACATATTGTGCCCGAACAGACGTCAGACGACGAGAGGGAAAATCAATATATATGACAGCCACACTGTATAAACAGTAATGTGTTTTGCAACGAAGCTTGTTCTGAGTATAGGGTTCGCTTTTTCACAGCAAATCCATACGGTGTGCTTCATGCCGCTGTGTCTGTTCTGTAGTTTGATTCCGGTGCTTTGCGATCGCGACGCCAATCGTGGCCGTTATCGCGATAAAACTCCAGCGAAAGTTCAGTCACTCCCTACAAACTGCTCAGTTCACCAAATTCACTTCCATAGAATATTAATTTTTGTTATTGGAGTTTATTCGAGTAGGACAGCGACTTTCCTAAATTAACATTTCGTTAATTAGTGAAAAATATGCTACCTTCCCTCCCTCCAAACAAAAAAATGCAACCACCTCTCGATTTGAGAGGTAAAAAGTATTTCCAAGTGTTATATTTCTGGAGCCGATTGAAGGCTAAACCGAAGAGATGGAAGGAGCTCAGATTTCAATATGCGCAGACTATAAGCAGCTTTACTTCCATAATCGTTGACATGAGTGAATATCTTCTTTTAAATAGCTGCAAGTTCATTCCATTATTGCCAAAAAGGTTTTTAGCCAAAAAGCTCAGAAAACTTGTCGAACAGAAAAGTTGCAATTTGAAACAAGTTCAGAGTTTCAGGTACTCGTCGCGTGCACGCCCACCTTCGACAGTTCTTTGAGGAACAAACGATCATTCGATTCTTTCGTGAGTCACATATAGATTTCTCAGAGTTGGTTTATTTGTTGATCAGAAGAAATGGTGGCCAGAGCAAGTTATCTGCGGTAGATCATACTGATGGAGCGAATTCGCTGGATGTACTAACCATTAAAAAATTTCGATCCGCGAATGTACCGCTGAGACAGGCTGCCGTAATTGATTCAACAAACTTGAGAGCTCAGCTAAGTTTATTTAAGTTTTTACCAATTAGTTCTGTAACAGAAGAACCAGAATAGAACGATCTTTTCTAGCAATATTGAAAATCGTGAATCCATAGTATTAGACAGTTTTAGGATGATAGTGTGTATTAATAAGTGGAATACGATGGAACATTTGATCTTTTACTTTAGTTTAGATTGAAGCTGTTATAAGATCTGAGCATTTAAAACATGATGAACTGATATTCTTGTTCTGTTCTAGAAAAAGGTGGGAGTTTCTGATACAAAAATCAACAAACTGTATGGTGTCAGATCACATTTTGTTCCAGAACACAAAAAGAATTTCACCCTTACATATTTTAACTGACCAGAATTTTGTCCTTATAGGGATCGCTAATACTATAGCAAGCCTATACGATGTATGTTGTTCTATCTCGCTGTGTAGTTTGATCGCAGCTATTAACAGTCGAAATTTGTGCTATGGCGTGTAGTGAGAGCAAACTGCAGCGCAGATTTTGCCACTCCTTATTTGTTTCATTGCAGACCGGCGCTGGATTCACCGGCATGGACAAGAGAGCTTTTGATACACTGGTGAGCTGGAGACGCATATTTATTACTCTCAGTTCATTCAATCATTTACGTGTTAACTGCACTCTAGTTAACTTTATTTTACTTAACCTAATTCTGTCTATCTAACTGCTTTCCCTCTCGCCAAAAAAGCGATAGACTACGGTATACCTCAATTAGCGCTGCGTACTGTTATCACAACACGAGAATCTCATGACACATCATGACACTACCAGTCCCTTCAAGATGAGTGGTGTAAAACAAAACTTTATGAATTTATTATATAATGCTCATAACACAATTATTGTGCAAGTACATAAAATGTAAATATAGTTGAACAAATGTTCTCAATAACAATTGATTCGAATCAGTTTTACTAGCCAATGTTTCTATAATGAAATGTAAAAATACTGTTTACAAATATTTTTGAAAAACCAAAAAATAGTTTCATTGAGTGACTAATGAGACAACTTTGGTTATTTCAATATCAAATGATGGAATCGTTAATTTCGGTTATCTTTGTGTATTTCAGGCTGGCAACGGATTTGGAGCGTTCAATAAGCGAGCTTTCGACTCTATGGTCAGTTAATAATAATACGAATAACACTAATACATCAAAATCAAGTTATAGTTACCCACTGTTTCTTCAAAGTTGCAACAGGGTTATAGTACGGAATATTAAAACAAACATCTGTAGTACAGGCTGAATATGATCTACCATCCCCGTCCGGCCGTGGAGACTTTAATTTTCGTATAGAACATTAATACCAATTAACCGCAAATGGATAGATGACTTTGGTTGGCAGTTATGAAGATCGAACGTAAGATTGCGCCATATCACCGCTATTATACAAAACAATCAAACAAACTATTTGAGTGCAGAATGATAGAAACTTTTAATACCACATGTATTCGCATATTCCAGGCCGGCAACGGATTTGGGGCGTTCAATAAGCGAGCTTTCGACTCTATGGTTAGTTTATGAAATAATAAATAATTAAGCAATACAATGATAATAATAATGATGAACGCTAGCATTCCATCGGAGTTCGATATGAAAATTGAAACAAGGAATACAGCAAAGTTTTATTATTTCTGGGCGCGAGTTTTTGGCGTTTCGTCGCTACACAACAAGAACGCTTGTTTGGGTTCAATATCATAGTATTGTCTGGCAATACAACTTTGAAAAATAGAAAATGTATGAACAGTTCGTTATTTCCAAATCAAGCGTATAAGGCTCTATTTCGCTGTGTTCATGGTTTGATCCCGTTTTTTCTCTGTCGAAATTTGCCAATTATGGCATATATCGACAGCAAACTACACCGAAGATTCGGTCAACTCCTATTCAAATTACAGGCTGGAAGCGGATTTGGCGGTTTCAATAAGCGAGCCTTTGACTCTATGGTTAGTTGAACTTTCTAGTTGTCGCACTTTCTGCAAATAACGCCATATTATTCGGTTTAAATTCCCCATAATTGTTTCAAAATAAGAACATCCACCCCACGTACGTTTGGCTACAATGAACTTAAAGTTATCCGGGACAAAATATAGCCCACAAATACTGTGGGAGTATAAAAGTCATACTGTAGGAACCCACCGGCGTTTGAAACTGGGTATTGCCCTGAGCCCTCCGTTTTATCACACGCTCTAGGCTAGTGGTGTCGGTTTGAGTTCACCATTCATTAATTAAACGACTGAGCAGAATGACAACCACAGCAGCACCAAGGTTACAGTATGGTTTCATCTAGCTTCGGGCGACGACGATACAAAAATGCAATCATTATTACAGGCTGGCAGTGGATTCGGCGCCTTCAACAAAAGATCATATGATTCAATGGTAATAACCTGGCAGCGAATCTATTTTTGATGTAAAGGGGGGCTGCAAACTGATAATCCTCACTAGTGTTTCATGTAATACGTGCAACCAGGTTGCTCGTGTAGAAAGCTCCTGATTCTGAATCTAAAGTAAGATTTTTCGGTTCTGTAGAGAGATGCACGAGAACGAACACAGTTGCATTTGAAGCAACGCGCTTTATACAGTAGCGACCTGGTGGATATTGGTTGCATTGCCTTTTCTGCATTATTTATTTCTCGTTATATGGAGAATTGTAGTGACGTGGTATACTATCAGTGTTGCACGAATCTTTAGTATGTGTGCCGAAAATGCGTATTGCAATTGTACGTCAAGTAAATTTGACTTGAAGTAGCAGTGTAATTAAGGCTGCACTCGGGCTGACACCATTCCACAAGCGAGCCTTCGACAGCTTGGCCTCCAATGGATTTGGCGGATTCGAAAAGAGGAAGAGAGCCTTTGACTCCATGGTACAGTGCACATTGCGAAAATAGTAATGCTCTTTGTTGAATTCAAACACTAACATAGACACTTGGTAATTTGAAAACATCTTAGTTGAAAAAGGTGATTTCAAGGCTTTCGAATTATACTTATAAAAAACTGTAAGATTCAGTACATTCTCTCGCAAGCATGAGAATATAGTAAACAACAGTGCTAATTTTAATAGTACGTTAACGGCCAGTGAAAAAGCTCGCCTCATTTACAAGTTCTCCGACCTTAGTACTTTACTTTCACACAAACTGCTAGCCATACAACAAAAAAGGAACGACGACAGAAAGTAGAGGTGCGCTATGAGGCTGAATTCGTCAACATACATATATATATATAGATTTTTTTCTCAGCCACTGATAAGTATGATATATCTGTTTACTTCTGTTTGTTCTCGTGAATAGTACATACACGAAAATTTTAAGGCTGGCAATGGTTTCGATGGATTCAATAAGAGGAGTAGTGATTAGATGGTGAGCATTGCATTCCACATGAAAGTTTTAGGAGAGGAAGTACCTGAGGTTTCGGTTTGTTGGTAAAAGAACAAATAATGAAACAAGGCAAATTTGGAAGACAATTCAATACCTTTGCTTCTGTATTAGAGATTCCATGATACGGTACTCTCATTTCATACAAACTTATCACTTCTTATTCCATCAATAAGAAACAAATTTGTTTTCAGATGACGTCTCTCAGGCCTTTCATGGTACAATGATGACTAGCACTTCTTTAATAATCTATTGCAAACTAACTGTTACCGGTGCAATAAAGTGAAATTGTTGGAATATTGTATAATTATAAAGATGGTTCAAAAATATTATATAATATTTGGTGTGTGAAATCAAGTTTCACAACGAGTACATAAACAATGAATACGAAATGATTATGTTTCAACAAATTTTAACAGTCTGAAATCAATACAATATGAATGTTACCCATAATATCATGACTACGTATTATCATGTAAGTATATCTGATATGAAGTGATCTGAGCATAGATGGTCGCGAAAAGAACTACATTCGGAAACAAGAAAGATAGATCATCAGCAAACAAACGAATATATATCTGCACCTAACCCACTAATGAGTGAATGTTGCCTAACTACATTTAAAGGTAGAAAGAAAGAAATCAAACACAAACCCTGACATTAACAATTTTTTTCACTTTCCTTCCACTTGAGCCTTGTAGACGTACGAACACATTTCCCCATTCATCTTTTTATCACAGGTTGGCCAGAAGATACAACTGCAACAGAAGAACATTTAACAATTGTTCACCTTTTTTACACTACAGACTTGATTAGTTATTTTCTTTGAGGTTTTGCCAGTTCGAGAAGCCTCAGCAATTTTCGCCCAGTTAAACTACGCTTCTGCCTCCCGGGAAATTGCAATATACAACGAAATAACAATTCAACAATTAACTTGAAAGTGTAATTGTTGATTAATGAGCGAACCGGGACAATATTGCTCCACCGAGAGTAATCATTAGTAGTTGCTTAAAAATGTGTTTTCGTATCTCGTGGCTAAGCGAACTACGAAACTAAATAGAACATTACTTTGTATTGGCATATATGATGAAATAACACATTACTCGAACGGGAAGACAGCAGGGACCTACTAATTACCGCACCTACCGCACCGGGTGAAATACCGCACCGCGATTTGAAAATACCGCACCGTACCGCACCAGCGCAAATTTGCGTATTTTTTTTCCAAAAAATACAAAATCTTTAATTTTGCAATTAAAATAGTTTCTAAAGCAGAAATCCTATCCTTTTCATCACTTTAGATACAGCAAGTCTGAACATGATGTTTAATGACCGAACACAATTAGTTTATTTCCTTTTTCGGGTTTATTGTACAATCGTCCCCCCCTTGAGCCGAAATAGGTTGGAATCCGACCCGTAGTACAATCGCCCCCCACCTCTAGGGGGGTGATTGTACAACGTCCTTCTTTACTGCAGGTTTGGATTGAGTGGGGGGCGATTGTTAAACAGGTCCGGGGTTGTACTATTACCCCCCATTTTGTATTGTGGGGGGTGATTGTTAAACGTCGACATTGTACAATTACCCCCCATTTACAATCACCCCCCTCTCTATAGGAAATCGTATTGGGAGGGGGGTGATAGTACTACGGGGGGGGGGACTTAAGGTGAAGGGGGGGGGGGGGGGGGGCAATTGTACAATTTTCCCCCTTTTTCTGCAGGAATAGTGGAAATATTCTGAATTGTGTTTCGAAAAATAGTTTTCAGTCAGTTCATTTGTCTAGAGATCCTTTCAGCTCTTCTGCAAGTATGAGCTATTCAAACCTGAAATATTCAGAGGATTTCGTTTTCTGCCTAAAATTGACAACCATTGCCAATGAATAAACGAGAACCGTATTATGGGAATCCTGCAAGGGATCAAAATATCAAACCCTGGTAAGAGTTAAGTTAAGCGTAATGTTTTCTATACTCAACTGCAAATTGGTCACTATATTCGTCGAAGCCTACATCTAAGATATTTTCCGACTGTTTCCAAAAAAGTTCATCGATAATAACGATAATTAGGGTATTCTTGAAACAACAAAAAAGCAAGCCCGGTATTTAATATGTCGGACCAACAGCAAAGTAGTTGATCATTACAGAGTTAGCCAGTTCGGATCTCTCAAAACTGTTGTCGTAGCAGCTAGGACTTCGTTAGGAGCAAACTGTCTGTCGATGCAGAGATCCAGCTCTCATGAACGCAGATAGAAGAAAACATATTTTCACGTTTAGAATCAATCACCGTTAAGTTACTAAATGCGAGGTCACGTATACGTTCCATCCTGTCTCGTATTATTCACATATAATATATATTTGTACTGATGGAAGCGTTACAAAAACGGCTGTGCAAAACGGTTCTAGAAACTAGAAATGAAAAGCACACTTGAGTCAGGTGAGGCCGGCGTTCATTAGTTTTACGGTATATCTGAGGTTCATGACATAGTTTTAAGTAGTGGAGAAAAAGCCATCATCATGGGTACTCCTCAGTACTTTTATTTTGAAATGATGAGCAGCTTCTTCTATACATTCGATAACTCATGAAAGTGACATGAGGGGATGAGGGTTACCCAACAGAAAAGGAAAATGCAATACGGAAAGCGTATAAGCGTATGGTCTTCTAGTGAGAAAGTTTGAAAGAACGTTTTCTCGAGATCACTATGTTTGTTTTCAAGTGAGGAAAGATTTGGATTTCTGCTTTAGGAACAATTGCTTGCAAAATTCGAGATTTTGGAATTTTTGAAAAAATACGCAAATTTGCGCTGGTGCGGTACGGTGCGGTATTTTCAAATCGCGGTGCGGTAGGTGCGGTAATTAGTAGGTCCCAAGACAGCAAGGAGGAACCAGTATGAAAAATAATGAATCGTAAAACACTCACCTATCTGGATCTGCGTAACAAAGTAGTCCAAGAGCAATAAAGAACACAAGCGAACACACGTGACAAGGCCTATAAAGCGGAACATTATAGGTTCGAAAAGGCATCTGAGGACAAAAGAACAATTCCCACTATTTTCGCATCTCTATTCTTTTCAAAATAAACGAAACACTGTGAAACCGTCATGTTCAGAGCGGTTGGGGAAAAGGGGAGGGCTCGATGTAATATAAATGAACAAACCTCCTTTCTAAGAAGAATCCAATGATATAAAACCACATGAAGAGGGCTTGTTCGAGAAGAAATGCCGGATGCAACCAATGCTTAGGAATTAGCAACACGGGAATAAGCCATTGAAGGCAATACATATTCTGAAACACATCAATCAACTAAGTTAGTAAGTAGGAACCTGACAACAATTGAAACTGAAAAAAAGGAAGAAGAAAGGGAGCAGAGGTTTGAATTTGAACAGTAAAAAATTCGAACAAATTCACTAAATTTAAACAGAACATATTAGCTACCGTAGTTCTAGAGAGTCTTCGCGCCGGGACGATTGCTTTTTGGCTGTGGAGCGCACTTTCTATTAATTGTTTCAATTTGATTCCATTGTCCTAACCCAAATGGCCCAAACCGTCCCAATTGTAATATTCATTTGACATGTTGGACACATATAGTACGTTTTCTTTTCATCTTGAAAATTATTCTCAGCAATCTTAGTAAAGGTGAAACTATAATAAATGGCTGCTGCTGCGACTTAGATGCGCATTTCGAGATTATCATTTTTAAAATAACTGGAAAATAAAAGTCTATTTAAAAAAATTCAATTTGTTGGAAATCACCATTCTTGTTTTGATATTTTATGAATTACAAACATCCAGTTTAGTTTTCATTTTATTGTTCCAATAACTTTTTTTCTGCTTCATAAGATCATTCTGGTTTGGTGTATAAAACACACACACACACACACACACTAAAACACGCTTTATTAACAACATCATCAATTCACCACAATACAAATATTCTTAATGAGATCGAAAACATAGCTTGAATTTGCGTGGGAAAGATTGGTGGTCACCCGAAATAAGATTTCCTCTAACATGATTATTCAAACTGGTTGGATTGCTCAGAGTTCTGTTCGAAGTGGATACTTTTGTCACCGACTCCGCGATACGTCCATCATGAACAAGTGTGTAGCACGACCCACAGAATTGTTCTTCACTAAATCCTCATATCGGATAAGGAAAGTTCGATACTTGGTAATGATTGGCGGGTGGCCAGCATTTGTTTCCGCTGAAACGAGAAACTTAACATTCTCTAAACCTCTCACGAGACACCAGAGTCTTCAGGATCGATGTTGTCGAGGAGATTAACATTCATCAAGGTTAGGTGCCGGTTCCATATAATAAAGAGTGTTCCAAATATTGTCAACATTGTCAAGTAAGTTGAAGTTCGCACTAGCGTAAATAGTGAGTGGAAAGTTTGATTGTGTACTGTAGGAGTGTCAAAGGAATGTAGTGGACTATATAAATCTCCATATTGCTTACCAGAACCTCTCGAGATGACCTTCTACGTGCATCTTTAAACTGAACTAACGGGTAACAACTAGTCGTATAAACCATGCTCACAGAGAAGAATTTAAACCTGGGTAGGTTTTGTGCAGGTCTTTCATTAAGGAAAGCTGACTATCCTATTACTTTGCTACAAAGCCTGTGAAAGAGTTATCAGCATGCAAATCTATCATATCATCGCGCATATCATTGTTCCTATCATATATGTATACAAATAGAAACTACTACTATAAAAAGGATGATTACGTCATATTGACTACATGTATACCGTCAATGCTCGTGGTCTAATGTGTCCGTTTGACTCACCTGTTCATGATGGCCCAACTTTATTTTCTCAATCACGAATGCTACAATAAGTGCCCATGCCTTCCTGACAGTCTCCGAGCGACACCTGAAATACCACCGTTGAACTTCAAAAGTTCGCTGTCTACAAGTTGCCCTACTCCGCTGCGTTTGTAGTTTGATCTCATCGATTGTCGGTCGAAATTCGTAAGTTCCCGCGCATATCGAGATCAAAATACAATGAACATTTGTGTGCACTCTCTACAGAATATTGTTCAGTTCAGCTGAATAAAAGACGAGGCGTTGTAATAACTCCTTCCAACTTTTGAGTTGAAAGCTCATGAACATTTGAAAAGTGTTCGTCAATCTCCGAATTACTTTCGGCATTCATTTCAGTTTTCTTTGTCATCACCCATTCCATCTCACTGCATCGAAAAGGGAATGAGGACACATCAATATTCAAAGCATGTTCCGTTTTTAAAAGACATTGGTGTTCACAACCTTGTCAAAGCAGCAGAGTACCTTGTTTAAATTCAAAAACCTTCACATCTCGTTAGTTGATTCGGTGTCATGTGAGACGTGCAAAACACATCCGATGAGTTGAACAGGTCGAATGGTTTCACACATTTTATCTGGGTGACTGTTCTCCTTACATATACCAGAAGTAAATTGAGTAGTCACGTAAGGTTTTTCAGTGACCCACCGTTTGTCGCCCCATTCTAACGTGCAGTCAATGAACGTCTCGGCGACGGCATTCCATAGTTTACCTAGAATATTAACACATTTTAGTTGAACTTAAAAAAATTTCAACATCAAACCGTTTAACAGCTTCTATATGGCAAAAGAGCAAGCGCCAATCTTATATCTCACGTACGTCAGTGTGAAATACTTATTACCTCATGACAAGTTATCGATTAGCGAAGCATCATGCGAATTGAATTTATTTGCTTCTGTTAATTCCATTATGATAGAATACGAAATGAGCTGCGATATTGTATCGAGAGGAAGTCGCTAGATGACAAAATGTCTGGGTTGGGCTTATCTCCCCATCTGGAGGGCAATATACATAATGATTCATCGTATCGAAGTCCTATTTCACCTAAAGAAGCTCAGAACGGGTCAGACTACAAACACAACAAAGTGAAGCTAGCTTCAGAAGTTCAGGGTTCAACCTGGTCTTCCCCGAGCGACGTATGTCTCAGGACATAACTCGTAGCGTAATAGTAATTTGTAAACACCATGATGGAAATGCAACTAGATTTTTTGGCGTTTCGACTAGAATTTTCGGCATTGTCTCGAACCGTTGTGCTCTTGAGCTGTTCCGACTAAACGCGATCTCGTATAATGCAAAAAACTACCTGTCAACTCGCCACGCAAGACGCGTGCATGTATTTTGCCTATGCGAACCAGTTCATCTGTCATCGAGTCAAGATTATCCAGGTTCTCCACCACCTGTAACAATGTTGACGGTATTTCATCTAAGAGGTCGTGCACTTTGTGGGTGGTAAACAACTGTCACCAGCTCAGATGTGTGATAGGACCGAATCTTAGCTGTTGTTTGATCTCGTGATGCAAGGTCATGAATTTTGACCGTAATGCATGGGAATACTACATAATCTGCGGAGTAAGCTACCCAAAAAGTGGGATCAAACTATAACTACGGGGTTAGTGCAGCATCACGCTGGTTCCAGAAAGAGTGACATACAATGTGTTGTGCACTTCTATCAGGTTGTTACCAGGCTCACATAAAAGTTGACATTTGTGGTAGACTTGTTCACGATACCACGGGTGAGACTGTGTCATGCAGCAAGTTGTCATAAAATATGTTCTCAACATTTGTGTATTTAAAACTTTTGTTCGAGAATAATCGCTCAGACGAGAAAGAGAAAAAGTGAATTAATATTCTGAACGTGATCCAGTTTGAGCAAGTCACTGACCTGGTCTATAAGCTCGGCTATGGCTTTGCTGTGAGCCTTCACAAAGCTGTCCTGATTCTGGAACTTTATCGGCAGCGACACTCGCTTCATTTGATCTTTGACCTTAAAATGTATTCAATCAACTTGCTTTTCGAAAGCGTATGGTCGCACAAGTGAAGCTAGCAGGAAAACCTGTGCGCCCTCTGTCGACGTAAGGCCTACATCTACAGTTATTCCCTTGATGATTGTTCATAACAAAACTACGAAAACCCAAAACAGACTATATATAAAAACGATAGGAATAGGATATTCTTCGAGTGGAAGGTGACTGTTCGCCAACTGAACAATGATATCAACCGAAAAAGTGTGGAAAACCAGTTAATCAGCACAACATTACTTACGGTTTGGTTCTTGAAGCACAACCTATGGTAAATACTGGCTCCTATCACGGTTGGTCCCTTCGTAGTGTACATTTGTCGCCAGAGAGATCTATATTGAAAATCATGATTACAAACTCCATTGTTATATACAAAAACACAAGAATACAAAGCACATGCATCACGTGAATGGATTTCACTCTAGGAGAATACACGGGGATCTTATTCCAATCTTCTGTGTTTGTAGTTTGGTTCCCAAGTTACCGTGCATTTTTGGCCCTGCACGGAAGTTACGATACAGAAACCTCACAAAATGAGAACCACGCCTCATAGGGAGTACGGTATCATCCATTTCGAATATTTTTCAAAATAATAATAATAAGACAAACAGTATTCACCTGACGAGATGAATTTGAGCAGCAGTTAGAGGAATGATGGTTGTTGACGTTCGACGTCCGGTTATTGATTGAACAAACTGAAATAATAAGTAGAATGTAAAGCCGGAAAGTTGACTAAAATTCTGATTTAAGCGAATGATGAATATTCACAGCATGAAACAGTGTAACTCAAAAAGTCGTTCGACTAAGCTTAATAAGAGGTCACCGAATCGTGTTCACGAGAAATGAAAACGGGAAAAAAACCATAGTGTGAGTGGGATTTGTACCGAAGATCAAATGTTTGGAACCTTAGTAGTATATGGATCAATACCAACTTCGTTGACCGGATGACATTATGAGTTTCTTATCTCCGAAAACTCAAGCATGTAATGCATTATCGAATCATCGAAACAACTTTAAACAATTAGGGAAATTGGTAATGATTTGAATCGGCAAAAACTGTACCTGCACGTTGCTTTGTCTTCTCTGTGCCATCAAGTTTTGTCGGGCTCTTTCATTGGCCGAATTTCTCCTTGGTGTGGTTGTCTTCGTTTCAAAGGGAAGATCAAAACTGGTTGAAGACTGAGCCTGAATATGGATTATTTTCAGAATACTTGCTGTTTGGGTACGTTTCTTGTGTACTTGTAGAGTTTACTCGATAGGTCTCAGCCCTTGCAATGAATCGAGGGGAGCGGTTCATAAAAGGTCTTCCGCATATCACGTTCAATCAAGAAAAACAAAGTTTTTTGCATAAAAAAAACCTGTATCATGAATATTCACTGATATATCATAAATGTTATTCACTCGTTGAAACCGAACAAGAAGAGTGTAGTATACTGTAGGGAACATCTTCTGAAAATTTGGTTTGATCCCATTTATGCTCCCTCAACCTAGTTTTTAATTGTTTCCTCGCAATAATTTTGTAATATTCGTTTATTTTGATTTCCAAACGATCTCATACAGGTAGTGTTTACACATGGATGATGAATTATTCTTATTACCTCATTGGGTGGTCTGTTCCCCCTCTGGTTATCCGACATGGTGGTCACGGGACTCCACTCGAACTCGGGTGGGGGCATTGGCGAGCGACGATCCTCGAACTCAATCCGCTGCGGTTCCTCTTCTTCAAACGAGACTCGAACCTGACATTTAGGCAGATTCAATCACAGAACAAACAGCGAGGGCGTAGATCACGTGTGCTCGGCTCCCACGCATATCGAATTCTCAAAAGTTCAGCTGTTTCTCAAAAAGTTTTCAAAAGTTTTTCTGTAATTCAAAAGTAATTCTTAAAAGTTCAGATGGTTCTCAAATTTCTTTCTGTAATTTAACAGTGATTCTCAGAAGTGCAGCATGTGTAGGTGTTTTCTTCCCGCTGAGATACATAGTTCCCGCCAATAGTTACAAAATGGAGCATCCAAACGGAAATCGGTTGGAGCTGAGTGCTATCTTAAGTGTCTTTCACCATTTCGGGACGAATCTTACATTTCAAATATTAGGTCGCTTTTTCCTAAGCAGACCTATGGGATGTATTTTGCGTTCTCCATGTTTTTTTTTAGTTCATTTCTGTTTCTTTCTTGATGAACATCACAGAGTTAGTGCCCAATGAAACCGAAACCGTATCAGTTGAAACGAATGAAACCGAATCAGGTTCCAGGTACTCGCAGTTTCTTGGGTAGTTTATACTTTCCACAGTGATTAGTAGTGCAACAGCGAAATTAGAAACTACAGTATAAACTATGAATCGTGAACACTTCCGGCCTTCTTCACGCGCAACCCTAGTTCACGATTTTAACCAGCGTCTCCTCAAACACACAATGTCTCTGCTCTTACACCCGTCGGGATACAAGTCGCAAAATAGGAAACAGTGCGCGTGGGAGACGTACAGGATTGGATCATGACCAGGATCAACTATACTAGAAGTCCATTGAATAATCACGTAAATCTAGCATTCTAATGAGGAATCATGCACCTTGTAATTGCACGTTTCTGAGTTCTGTTGTGTTTAACATGTTTCACGTGACTGTGCCATCGACTAACAGTATAACATAGTACTCTGGTAGCTCAAATATTTTTTCATATAGTTGCTGATCGGCAGACCAGGAAGCCAATCAGGTATGAAGTGCACTTTCTCTGATGAGCGATGTTCTTGATACAAAATACATGGGTTTCACATCCGCATTCACTTGAAATGATTGACCAGCTGTTGCGGCTATCAACAACAGTCATACAAAGTAGAAGAGAACTAGTGACAGGTAGAGCCGGCACGAAACGAAAGGCTACATTGTAAAGAAAGTCAATACTATGGGCTATATTACAACTTCCTGCGTGTTTAGTCGACTAACTACATGTTATAGCTGATAACGCGAAACAGAATATTTAATGAGGAACGCATGAGTTTTCTCAGAAAGCGTACATCGTTATGAGTGAATACTTTTTATTTTTCTGGTAGTCTTCTCGTTTCGGAATACCACTTTGCAACTGAATCAAAGACTATACTAATTACTCATAGACTTTACTATTGAGTAAAACATCATATACTTTGAGAAAAGTATTCGGTCGTCCTTGAAGTGTTTATGCAACCTGATTGCGAAGCTGTACACTTAACATCTCCGTTTCAACTAGTTTCTGTACATGGGAAAATATAGGAAGTGACCGAATCGTTGTAGTTTGATTGATATGAAGGCCATAAAGTACACAGTTTGACGGAGAAGTAATGGATCAAACTACAAACACCGCATAGACCAGGCACAAGCACCGCTTTGCAAAGAGAAAAGCCCATAGATACATGCTATATTCAGACAGAATATCGAATAGAATATGAATAAAATGTGGAGATGAAGCCCAACGAGGTACCGAAGTTGCACCTAACAAGGCAACGTCTTTGGTGGTCCATTCGCTTATTGCAAATACTTTCCGCTCCGCTAATTTTAACTCGTAATCCAATCACACTGCCATATAGGAGACAAAGCTCTCCGATAAGCCAGTTCATGATTGAGTTGGAGAGCGGGGATTAACCATCACCATGTGACCACACCAAAGGACACTATGTGAACTTATTCTTATATGGTGTTCTCATGATAAATTGAGTTTCAGTTACCACTGTACAAATCGATCGAGTGACCTGTGGCTCATACTCATGTATTTCTCCAATTGTTTCGTGGAAGACATTTTCTCTCAGCAAACAGCGCTCTCCTAGTTCACATAATTTTTTCTCCAAAAAAAGTCATATTCAAATTGAGAATCGCAATGAGATAGTCTCGGTATGCGCCAGTAAAGCAATATTAGTACATATTTAAATCAGAAAGTAGTCCTCACAACTTGTATACCATATTTGACTACTGTATTTCACCACGGTGAAATGGAGTATTTAAACACAGTCAACAACGCTCCCTTGTAAGTAGGTTGTACATTTAACAGACAATTCTATGGGATACGTTTTGCCATAGATTTTTTTCAATAACTCAATTATGTCAACTATTACTACTTTTTGTTGTTCAATATATGCGCAATAAACTTTATATTATTATAACGGTTTCTCTCAATGGTGTTTGCTACATGGTCAGGTAATTGTCGTACGTCACATATTTACATTCGGACTAAATCGAAAATATCAAAGTGCATGACGAATAATCAAATTTTACGGAAAATGTGTATTATGGAAATAATAAATATCTTCTCCCGAACACTATTCAAGATCTCCAAATTAAGCATACCTCAGGGATCTGGAATCTAATCTGTCGAGGACTTCTCTGATTAGACTTTCTCTCGGTGCTTTTGGGCGTACTCTGCGGGGTCAATCTGCAAATATCTGCGTTTATCGGTATCCTAAATATAAGAAATATCACTCAAAGTGAAGTGTTTTGTAGGCCCTTTATATCTGTTTTCATATAATAATAGAGATACTGTTGCAGAGTGGATGAGATACATGCACAAGAGGTCTCATCATTCAAATGCCCCCTTCTGAAGGAATGCGATGAAATTCGCCCTATCGTGCACTCAAAAAGGAACCTGAATGATAGCTAGTGCGGTCTCTCTCCTACGTTTAAACAGTTTGTGTTCTAGACGAACACTCACACCAAACTAAAGTCAATTCCCACTTGTCAAGTGAATGTACCCCTTGCACTGGAGACTGGAAGCAACAATGTTCCACTACCAGGCGGCGTAGTAATCCCTCGAAAATCTCATGAGATACCTCATGAGCTATTCGCATGAGCTTCTCATGAGATTCAAATGATTGCTACGCTACAATATTGAGAGTTCACGAGTAGCTCATGAGGTATCTCATGAGAAACTCATATTAACTTTTCGTGAGATTAAAACGATTTCTACGCCGCCCGTGTTGACCGCTCACTTCTGGTCAAGCCGTTACATATGTTTTCAACAAAAATCATGATGTACCGTTCGAGATATGGGTTGGGATAGGTGTCTTCGACGTCTGGTGGCGGTACCGGAAACGAGTCTGACGAACGCGACTCGCGCAACGACTGACGACGAACCTGGAAATAACTAGAGGTTATAGTTGAAATTATGTTAATACAATCATCGTGTTTTTGTATAAAAACTTCAATTTTCTAGTGTTTCTTTCAATTCATTGTTGACAGAAGGTTTCACAAGATTTTTTTTAGATGGAACATGCTAAAATTATGTGCTCAGTGAAAGAGCCACTCGAACTATAAGTTTCGACCCAGATCCAAGACGATTTCCGCGTAGTTCTCACGCTTGGGTCATCTTCAGTCTTGAATCAGGGTTGCGAGATTTGGAGGAAAGTATTTCACTGAGAACCTAACTCATACACTTGAGAACAGATAGTTTGTTTCGCACGCTTTTTCACACTGAGAGAACAACTTCAAAAGTTCAAGGCGAAAATTCGACATGCAAAAATTGAACAAAGCTTTGAATGTATCTGACTGTGTGTGCTAAAGAATTTGGATGCTGTGGTTAACTTCACGTTTTGCTAGTCCTTATTCATTTTCACACTATTAACGAAATTATATGTACGGTTCAAAGTTGGATGTAATGAATAACTTCTAGAGGTAAAGCATTGAGCAAAATTATCCTGTGGGCCTGGATCTCTAATTGTCCAATTGTCCAATTGTCCAACTTCAATTGTCCAATTGTCCATCTCAAATGTCCATTTGTCCAATTGTCTATTTTCAATTGTCCAATTGTCTAATTGTCTGTTTTCTTTGTCCAATTTTGAATTTTTTTTTAATTTTTCTTTTTTTTTCACTTTCCAATTTCTCAATTTTTCTTTCTCCTCACACCCGGGGGTCATTTTACGCGTTAAAATGTAAAATTTGACGGATTAGGATGAAACTTGCACAACTGGGGTAATCGACCACGAAGATCACGAATACGCAAATTAAAATTTGTTCAACGCGCGCAAAACGTGCACGCGACGCGACAAAAATGTCGACATTAGAGTTTGGGAATGAAACTTAGGGAACAGGGGTAGTTGATGACGCTGATTTCGAATATCGACATTATGTTGAAGGTTAAAGGTGGTGGGAGGCAAAAGTTTCATGGTGAGCAAAACGAGCATTTTCGAACCAAACTTGCAGGGCTATGGTAGTCGATCATGGACATAACGAATATCGATACGGGGTTAAAGGTGGTGGGGGGGGGGGGGGGCTGAAGTATAAATGTTCCAAACTTATTCGTATTGGGTCAAACTTCCAGAGAAGGCTCAGTAGACGATAGGGATTCTGATTATCGACATAACGTTAAGGTTGACGGGTGGAAACGGTGGCCTCAAAAGCAGTAATAACTTGAAATTATGAAAAAAATATTTGTATTGTATTGGACTTCAATGTTATGTCGATAATCAGAATCCCTATCGTCTACTAAGCCTTCTCTGGAAGTTTGACCCAATACGAATAAGTTTGGAACATTTATACTTTAGCCCCCCCCCCACCACCTTTAACCCCGTATCGATATTCGTTATGTCCATGATCGACTACCATAGCCCTGCAAGTTTGGTTCGAAAATGCTCGTTTTGCTCACCATGAAACTTTTGCCTCCCACCACCTTTAACCTTCAACATAATGTCGATATTCGAAATCAGCGTCATCAACTACCCCTGTTCCCTAAGTTTCATTCCCAAACTCTAATGTCGACATTTTTGTCGCGTCGCGTGCACGTTTTGCGCGCGTTGAACAAATTTTAATTTGCGTATTCGTGATCTTCGTGGTCGATTACCCCAGTTGTGCAAGTTTCATCCTAATCCGTCAAATTTTACATTTTAACGCGTAAAATGACCCCCGGGTGTGAGGAGAAAGAAAAATTGAGAAATTGGAAAGTGAAAAAAAAAGAAAAATTTAAAAAAAATTCAAAATTGGACAAAGAAAACAGACAATTAGACAATTGGACAATTGAAAATAGACAATTGGACAGATGGACATTTGAGATGGACAATTGGACAATTGAAGTTGGACAATTGGACAATTGGACAATTAGAGATCCAGGCCCTGTGTCTTACATGGTCGAGCTAACAAATAATGAATTTTGTCTAGATGCAATCGTAGCGAATGTTCGGTAGAATGAATACTACAATTGAGTGTTCCAAAAGGGTCAACTTATTTATAGAGAGTGAATACGTTGCGAAAGCTTAATTTGTGCAAAAACCATAGAAGCCTTGTGTTTGCAAAATAGCAATACATGGTTTCCGTAAAAAGTTATGTGATGCTAAGCTCACATACCGCAAATAATAGTAGCTAATAATGTATCCACACTAAGCTTTCCCCTCTTTCACTTAACCTAATGGCAAGGGCTAGGCGTAACATTATTTGAATAGCATCAAATCCAGTAGAATGTAACTCTATTCATATTTGTATTCCCAGTTTGTTGTTCAATTGTAAGCATAGCATAAGCGCTTTGTTATTTGGAAATGGTAACTTTCGGGGCAGTCCGAAAGATGCATATACGGATTTGTTGATCTGCCTATTTGAAAGATATCTAGGATAACACCAGTCGATTTAATGTTTTGTAAGTTAGCGCCTAGATATTGTTGACACCTAAACAGAACTTTATTTCAGGTCAGGTAGCTGGCAAGTTAGTTTTACTTTGGTCTGGTACACACAAGTGATGCTCATCCACTCTTTTTGAGCTGAATACGTTCGGTTTGTGGAACAGCAACAGATGATGAACGTGCTGAGTTTGGTCAACCGATTCTTCCTAGCTTTTATAAAGCTGTGTTTGTCATAAATTCTTTGTTAAGCGAACGGACGTAATCTTCACAAAACACCCAGTGGTACGGTAAACACAGAAAACCTAATTGTGTTTTGTATCATGTTCTCGAATCGGTTGTTCCTCTCTTTAAGACTTATGAGATAGAGGTTTTGAGAGAATTCCGTGTAACGTTTCTTTTCTTTGAGACCTCTCTGCTCGTCATTTGCGACACTTTGTTGTCACGTTGTGTAATCACACAGGAGATCAAGTATCACCCCTGCGAGCGCATCAAGAAACACAAAAAAAAACGATATAACAGTTTTCTATCAATCGAATAATTGTATCCTCTATTTCTGGACACACAATTACAGTCCCACGTCTACTTTCGAAATCCAAACGGACAGATTTAGTGGTAGAGCACCGAAAACAAAAGTTAGAAAGCTATTCAATACTTTGTATGTCAAAAACGCGAAGTAGTTGAAAATTCCTACTGCTAGAGTATAGAAATGCTCGCAAAAGTTGATTTTGTGTACAAAGGTTGTTACCATCGCATGCTCTACATTATTCCAGAACCAAGAGGAAAGTTAGTAGAAGCAAGTGTTGGAACATTGCTTTTGAAAGCGAGACAAAAGTTGTAGGAGGACTCACCTCTAGAAGTCGTTTTATCTCGGGTTCTTCAAAAACATCATCATACTCAGCGATAGGGGTATGTGAGTTGGAAGGAAGACTTATAGCGGAGGAGTGTTGAGCTGGAAATTGTTTCTTTTTCGGGATGAAAAGAAAGCAGAGCAAACTGAACAATATATGTTTTTGATTTTTTGTATTCAGTCGAAATGCTAACTATTGATGAAATGCTAACAAAGGCCAATTTAGAGAGAAATAAAAAATAAAAATATAAATGAACGAGTACACCTGTACACAGAACATGTGACACACATAAAAAGTTTAAAAAATGCTTTAGGAAGTACGTGACAATCGTGAGTTTGAGCACTGAACTAAAGTTTCGAGTTGTTCCCACAACATTCTTATGTGTTTGTATCATTTATGCAACTGTATTTTACCGTATAAACTAACCCATTTTTCCGTTTCTCTTCTCGTAAAGAGATTCAGTCGTGTTGTTGCGTACCATCGAACTCCGCCATTTCCGAATGGTATTCGTCTTTCGATCTCGAATCCACTGCCATATTTTCTGCATTGTTTCCTACAAATGAATGAGAAGGATAATTCCGGCTGTGTTTCGTTTGTTGTAATTTCACTGTTATGATTTATATTATATTTGTATTTTGTTTAGATTATGTTTGTATTTATACACAATTCTCATGAAATACTACGGGTAATTCAGAGTTTTGGATGACGATAAGTCAAACTTGTATTGTGGGTACTTTCTAGTTTGATATTATTTCATGTCGAGTCTTTTCTAACGCAGTGGCTAGGCTAAAAGTGAAATAGTTATTTTCAATTATTAGAAAACATTCATCGGAGACATATGTAACTATAGCCTATCAGATTCAATATTCAGTTCACACGTTTTTAGAATGATCTAAGTATAAAATAAAATCAGCAACAGTTTTAAACATATTTGTTACGTAATACCAACCAGAGAGTAAACGTATTCAATCTCACAAACCATACCTAATTTCTCGTACACGGATCTGACTGTTTTTACAGTGTCGTTGTCACAATACAACTTTGCTTCTCGAAAACGGGCTCCGTTCGTGCGATTGTCAGAAGAAGTGATAACGAGCAGCCTTAATCATCACGGTGATTAGAAATAGGTGTCACAAATCAAGCGCGGAATAGCAAATGGCAAAGCACTGAAAGCTGTGTGCCATCGATCAATAGAAGCACATGCTCAGCCCAGGTTAACAGGCCTCGTTCCTGATATAAGGTGACAAGTCTATTTCCATACTACAACCTGTCAACCGATTCCCGTCATGTCTATTGCCAGCTCGTTTGCTTTGCACCAGACATTACGGTAGACGATAAGCTGCATTTATATATGGGTCGCTACGGAAGAATGTTGTATTGCTCTTGTGTGTTTGTAGTTTGATCACGCTTGAATACCAGACTACTGAAGTTTCACAGATTCAACTACAACTGTGTTGCGGTCATTCCCTATATCTGGCGAAACATGGATCTGGCCTTCGCAACCTACGAAACTAGCCTGAACAGAAGTGAGAGAAGACTATTCTGGTTTTCCTACGAACAACAACAATGCCCCAAAGAGCAGTGTGTTGGTATAGGGTTTGCTCTCCTCAAATCAGGCCTTCCTGTTTATGTTGGTCTATCCAGCCAGTGTCTGTAGTTTGATTCATTTTCGGTCTGAATTCGTGAACTATGGCGTGTATTGGTTATACTTGTTTTACTTGCTGCAAAATACAACCCGTTATGTACGTAGTAGTTGGTGAGAACGTATTGGAAAACCGAGTTTAATCTCGAATTACTGTACACTATCCTTCAACGGGCAGGTTGCTTAGAAAGTTGACATTTACAGTCGACGTTTTTATTGTTTTGAAATCATTTTGAGATTTTCCAGTTGTTCTCTACCGTGGTTCTTAAATAAAGATGAAATACCAATTGGTCGAGCCCAACCTGCTCTCGGAAAACCACAGAAACATCAACTATATATTAACACTGGGCGCCAACCTTCGCGGAAATTTCCCAGATCCATCCCAATTCTAGCCGGGCGCAGTTCGCGAAATGCGCTCGGCTGGAATTGGGAAAATTTCCAGCAAAAATCGGGAAATTTCCGGGAGATAACCGGGAGAAAGCAAAGAGAAACCCCAGAAATTTCCCGCAGTTTGAAACCGCAAAATTTCACCCTGAAATTTCTTTTACCATTCTAGATTATAGGATTTTTTTTCTTGATAAAAGTATTTCCCAAAAATATTATGAAAAAAAATATTTTCTTAAAAATATTTTTCAAAATATCAATAAATAATGAATAGAATAGAAGTGCATATTTCATTAAAGTAAAAACTTCATGAAATGAACTTCATTGTATCCTTCTTGTCCATCAGACTTCGATGTTGAGCTGATAATTTCCAAAATATCAAATCACGGCACCCCTGGCCGCGCCGTATCTAGTACGGGTTACGCGATTGCCGCGGCGAAAAGCTTGTCTGGGAAATTTCTCGGTTTTGTCCTCACTCTGACCCGGAAAAAAATTTCCAAGATTTTCTCTAATTTTTCTCAGAATTTTTCTCGTTTTCTCCACGACACTTATTTCCGGGATTTTCCCGAGTAATTGCCCGGAAATATTGCGGTTATAACCCGACTTTTTCTCCAATTTATCGCAGAAAATACATGGCAATTTTTTTCCCAGATTTCGCTGGGAGCGCAAACTACCTATGAGAGGTGGTCCTGGACGAGCGTAGATGGTGACAAATAAGAAATATCCCGAACCAAAGCTATATACGAGTAATGTAATTTTTTGACCCTGTAATGTAGTTATAGTGATCCTTGCCATCCTAAAACAACGGGTGAGAGAGATAATGCCAGCGCTTGGTTTTACTTGGCCAATGGCATTCTGGCTACAATAGTCGTTCAGTGGCCGGTAGCTGTCTGCTACGCTGCGCTCTCCACAACAGCACACTGTCTTCGTGCTCCGCCGTTCCACAAAAACGTATTTCTGCTTTACTGGCTCATATGGTTCAACCACATTGCTTGAACGATCTGACTTTACCAGAGTGGAAGGAAAGTGTTGTCAGTTTTTGCATGAAAAAAAGGAGTCAATTTCACTATCGTTTTGCTTGGTAAACCATTGCGAATTTCTTGCAGAAACACTGGAATACGTATTCTAAACAGATTTCTATGTTCAGTGTTGAAAAAGAAAAAAATTAGGAAGCATGTGTTATCTGGTAAATGGTTTTGGTGTAAGGAAAACTGGATTTTTCTGATTTCGTATCCCTTTCTTTGTGAAAATTCTGAGGTTATGATATGTCATGTTCACACAGTCGCTATATTGTAGCAGAAATCTTAGGTCAATTCTATATCTAACGGGGTTTTGGGGTAACCTGACCATTTTTGATAATCTTTTTTTCAGGTCAGTTGAGTAGGTAACCGTGAAGTAACCTGAAACCGAAATCTTGTTCTCAAAATGTACTGCGAAATGGGACAAGTAATACTAACAGGCGAAATATTGTACATCCCGTTTCGTGCTCCAATGGTAATGCGGGAAACGTGCATTTAAAAAATACCGTAGTTCTGTCATTATTTCAAGCTTCCAACTCGATTTCGGGTTTGCAGTCATCGTGTATGTGAAAACTGCATTATTCTCTTGATGAAAATTTAATTTAGTTTTCCTAGTTAGCTTTTACAGGTTCTGTCAGAACGTTCTGATGTTCGAACATCAGTCAATCGGTGCGGTAGTGTATTGATTGGGTAATAATTTTCCTGGAATCCAACTCCGCTTACTTCATCGTTATCTTACATAGGTAGTTGGACTTCCCTGACAGAACAGAGAGAAAATTTTCACTGAAATTTCTGAGAGAAAGTAGGGGGAAAATCGGGGTAGATCAGGGATAATTCAGGGTGATTTCCCGGTAATTTCCCAGCACTTACTTTGACATTTTTAGTAGGGAAATACCGGAGGTATTTCAGGGATATGTACGGGATATTATAGAGCAATCATTAGCAGGGATGTGGCGGGGAGAAAACAGCGATTTCGCGCGCGGCGCACCAGAGTAGCTGGCTCGATCAGCTGTTCTGCACACATTAGAGCCAACCCGTACTAGATACGGCGCACCGCCAGACGTGGCTGGCCGCCGTTTGTCGTTTCACTCTGAGTTTGAAATCGTATCATAAATGATTTATAATGGAAGAGTACTTAACTATTAACTGCAGGGTTAATAAATTAAAGTAAAAATTTACAAAATGTTTTTGATATTGTCTTTTAGATAATGAAAAAAATTTTATTTTCTAAAATATTCGTTTACATTATGTTCTGAAGCAACCCGTAATTTCTCTTTTTCATCACTGAGATTTCTCTGATTTCCCCCAGAAATTCCTCTGTTTTCTCCCTGTCTTAGCAGGGGCCATACCGCGGTTTGGCCCCTGCTAAAACAGGGGTGGTTTCGGGGTGAAACAGAGAAATGTCAGGGGTGAACAGAATCCAGTGTAATCTCATTCTTTACTACTTAGACTTCCATGTTTCGTGTTATTTGCAGTCAGCAACACCACCCAAGATGTTCTTTGCCGGTAGACACCCTTCATATTGAGTGCAGTATCGTCATACCACGTAGAGATGTACTGTGAAACAGAGAAACAAGGAGAACACAATTCTGGTATGTTTTATGCTAGCCAATTCTAGTTTGGTCCCGCTATATGAGCATACTCCAGTAACATTAATTTAACTTTTGACTGCATTCGGCTGAATTTATGTTTATAGGGGGTTCTTCCACGGATGTTCACCCAACTCCAACATTGACGAAACTCAGAGTTATGGTCAGCGGCAAGGTGAGATTTAAGTTATGTATATCATATGTTTCAACCAATTCTGGATCGACACTGCTCTGACGTACTTTATTGTCGATATCTACAACAACTAACCACGTTGTATTTGTCTTTTTCAATGTGGGGGTAGCCGTCTAACATAGTTGCTTAATTATTGAAGTCGGTTGCCCCAAGAAAGCAGGAGCGGGTGTTCGCAACCTTTTTAAACAATCAACGATCACTTATTTCAAGTGGTGTTTGATTAATGTTTTTGATTGATGTCTCTTGAATGTCATGTGTCACTATATAAAGTCCGTAGTTCGCAACGTGAGAGCACTACAACTGATTTAGCTGGCATGTTTCACCTTCGTTTCGTAGAATCAATCTAGCCAATATGATTTCGCAAATTCATATTTTGTTTTTCAGCATGAATCTTATCAGCGTTCTGTTTTCATTAACAGTACGGACTCCAGCATGGACAACACAGAAAGGTATAACATTCGTTTACCATTATTATGCTTACACTCAGTTCGCTATCTGTTGTTTAGTTGGAATTGATTAATACGCAATGCGCATTGGTTCGTTGATATACCTTACCTTATTTACATACCCTAGTATCTGCTACTTTTGACTTTTGACCGAGCTCTCTGATCGGCTGTATGACATCCGTGGCAATATCCACCAATATTGAAAGGGACTTCGTACCTCAAGCATACATAGGTGCAGGAGGGAATACTACATCCAGAGAGGGCTTTGTCGTAAGTGACTGTTGTGTCCATTTCAGTAGCTCATCTTCATCCGATGTGGACAGCTTGTTTGAACTCACTCTCGCGGAACATGTCCCGCTGCAGTCGACAAACCATCATTCAAGTTCACTATCCAAGATCGGTAATGAGGTTGTCAAAAGATCGAACACCGATGTCCCAGAAGTGAGTTAATATCAAGGAACTCCTTACAATTGTTTATCGATCTTCAAATTAACTGGAAAAGGCGAACAAAACAAAAATGAGAACGAACAGGAACATGGGGAAGGCATACAAGAGAGGTAGCAAAAGATATATTGCAGAACGGCATTGGATAGTTTCGTTGGTCACAATCGTCCTACGATATTGGTTATTTTCACAGCGAACAGGTGTTACCCTATTGCATATCAGAATTATTTTCTGAAAAGAGAGTATTTGATGTCCTGATTATATCGCAATAAAGTAGATATTGCAGGAGTACAATCATCATTACCAGTGCGATAGTCGACAACAACTGATTGCTTTTCGTGAGACCGCTGCTCGCGAAGTTCATAGCGAGTACTGGAACCAACCGAAACGTCGTAAAACTATTGTGACCAATGAAACCAGCGTTACAATGGAAGCCTTGAGCAATACTGCAGTTTCCGAGACCGTTACTCACGCACATGTGTCTAAGGTGGGTTCATTCCTAAACGAGTAGTAAATTTACCTTAACCTGTCCGTGAAACTGGGAATTTCAGTCAGCGCAATAGAAAATAATGTTAATCGGGTTCGGAATAGAAATTAAACATTCTTTCGAGTATCACCGGAATGTTCTGATCAAAAGTTTATGATTGCTCACGGGCGGCTCACCGTCATACTATTATACTATGAAAGGTTTTTTTAGCTTCGTCAATATGGCACTGCTCTTTCTTATAATTTCACATCGTAGGTTATGTTCTTTCTAATATTATATCTCATCTCCATATTGCAAATGTGTTTTTATTTTCAGGGTGCTGAAGAGATGGACGATGTGCTCTATAGGAAGTATTCTTCTCAAGTTATTGTCTCTGCGCACAATATTTCCACTCGGAATAAAAATTTGGATCGCGCACAGAGTTGCAGTGTACTGGAGACGCTAAACAAGCATCTCTTCCAGCCTGAACCTCCGGAAATGAAAACAGTGGTTAGTTCGATTGAAGTACATTACATAGGCTCCTATTTAACTATTTTATTCTGTTGCAATAATGTAATCGTCTTCAGTAGGTAGCAAGAAAGGAGGCCGCTTCCCTTCCAAAGGAACTTATAATAGAAATCCAGGAATTTGACCCGTATTTTTTCAATCGAAAACAAAAGTTATTTAATTAACATTGAAATAAATTCTATTGAACGTAACTGGTGGGTGTGTGTCGTGTTGCCGAGGCTACAAACGTTCTGCATAGTAAGTTGACATTCCCTGATCTGTCAGGGAGCATCAGGGGGGAAGAATTTCTCTGATTTTTCTGGGGTAAAAGGAGGGTAAGTCAGGGAGAAGATGGGGTGAAATCAGGGAAAAGTCAGAGATATTGAAAAATGTTGATTTACCACTTTTTTTTTACTATAATCTATTAGCAGAACCTTATACCTACACATTATAAAGTTTTAGTGTCATTTCGTTGAAGATACTGGTTAAAACTGTGTTCTGCCGCACTTTTGAGAAACCCGTACTAGATACGGCGCAGCCAGGGGTGCGTCTGTGCGCAATTCGTCCATTTGCTTCAAAATGGTGCGTGCTGCTTATGTGTATCTACCTAGGTATATTTAGACGAAATTAGTGGATTTATTCATTCTCATTTCCTTGTCCGTAAGCAGTGCGTTCCTGACTATGTTATATTGTGTGTTGTTGTTCATATGTCTCCTTTCACAAAATACCCAAAACCACGGTATTGATTGGTGACCTGTGTTCAATCGGCCACTTGTGACACAGTTATTGGTTACCCTTGAGACTCTTGCCTGTCTACATGTTTCTACTTGATGATGACTACCTAACCAAGTCGGAATAAGAGAACTTGTATTCAAGCCGCAAAGAGTTGAGGACAAAGGCTCTTTCCAATTTTTGACGCGCGTCCCCTTTTGCCATCTAAGACTTTCTGATGCCCTTTCTATCGAGCTCCTCGAGATGACGACTACCTAACCACGTCAGATGTCTCTTGGATCAAGCTCTTTAGTGATCGGGGTTGACGAGGGGACTTTCCTATGATTCTGCTGTGCTTTCAATCCTTATGACCCAATGACCGAACCCGTGACCCACGTGGGGAGGAAGGGGGGATTTTTACCCTGCCACCGCAGGTGCCCACCATGTGTGGGGGTACCCGTATGAGGATAGTTTTTTTCGCTTCTGTTGAAAGCCCTTTGAAACATTCGAAAAAAGTTTAACTTTGATTAGATGTGGAAGGAAAAACTTTCTCTTGGCTATTTCTTTTTGAAAACACTTTGTTTTCTATAAAGAAATAAGCAGTGAAAATAGATGCTTGTCTAATCTGAGGAGCATCAGTTAGAGAATTTTTGGAGATGTTTATTCTCACCTTATGTTAACAATTCACCGTAAATAGTATCAAAGCAAGAAATATTTCTGAATGTTGAAAAAAATTTGCTTAATTTTTCTCTGAAATTTCCCTGACTTTTCTCGGAAATTTCCCCACTTTTTCCCTGATTGCACCCCATTTGCCCCTGTTTTGCCTCTGTCCATATCCGGATATGGACAGGGGCAAAGTAGGGGGCAAATGGGGTGCAATCAGAGAGATTTCAGGGATAATCGGAATTCAGTGTGCGTCAGTCGTGTTAGTGCAACCAGAAAGCGGTGACTATTCTGCGAAAATGACTCTGTTATTCGATTCATGTTCGGGAGAATTGTCGATAACGGATCAAGAATAGGCTCTTGATCTCTTGATCCGATATCGGCGTATATTCACTTCGAAGAACGCCGATAGTACCTAGAATTGGAACAGTTAATTTAACCGGCGGTAAAATTAGAACCCGTTTTTCAAATTTTCCGCATTTTCGGACAAGTTTACTCGATTGTGGCTCAATTCGTATTTAAGATCTACTCGCTGCCCGTTGTGGACAAGCCACAACTACCGTCAATTGCGTTTGGAAGTATTTCCGTGGAAACATTGGCGGCCGAACTGCTTCGTCTGGGCGAAAAGGACTTCAGGTAATAGTGTAATTTTACAAAATAAATAGTTGTTGTCACATGCATACACTCACGTGACTAAAACTTGGTGCTGGCTGAACGTCGAGATGGTAGCGATTGCTGATGAGAGATGGTAGCGATTGGTGGTTCAAATTCAACTCACCAACAAACCTACACATCGAATATATGTGGTTGGGAAGGCGAAGTTCTAGTATCTCATAGTTTGTTTCAAAATAATAGGACGAGAGAGAGTGGATATTTTTTTCTTCCATGCCTTTGCTGGTTCTGAATTAGTAGCTCGTTGGCACCTAAGTTTTTGGCAGTAGGTTGTAAATTGAATCATTTCGCAATAGTATACAATATAGTTTACATTATCCTGACCGTAAGCATAGCTTATGTAATCTTTAACGTTCTCAATATTAGTCAGCAAAGTGTGATCGTTAATGGTTTTGTTACTTTTTGTGATATTTGTGGAAAGTTTTAGGCTCCGTTATGCCCTGATTGATTGTCGCTATCCATTTGAATACGAAGGTGGTCATTTGAAAGTTAGTTGCTTGAATTTGTTCTATCATTATTGTTGGTGAATGCTTGCATCAACAGGAAACGCCAGCTCCTCATAATTCTATATTTTCTTGCGGAGTTCGCACCATCACTCCAACCATCTACTTTTTCTCATTGTGAAAGGTTGCAGCCAAGTCATCTCAGTTATGCAATCCAAAACTTATCTCATGAATCGTGTTCGCCCTATCAAGAGAAAAAAGTGGTTCCCACGATTATTTTAACAAGATTATTACAGACGGCTGTGAATATTTTCGAGAAAAGCCATTTGGAAAGTACATTCTTCTCTCAAAATGTTGACGAAGGAGACAGAAAGATCCCCATATTCTACTGCGAGTTCAGTCAGAAACGAGGACCTAAAATGTACGTTGAACACGTTTCTCTCGAAAGTGTACCTTTTCTTTGCATAATTTTTTTTCAATATTTCATCTAAAAATATTCACCATTTCTGGGTGGTCTTCTGAACAAGGATAGCTACGGTACGGAGTATGTCTCCTTCTCATAACTTGTTGTGCCTATCCATGTAAACACTTGCAGGGCACATCATCTGCGCTCCGTGGATCGGACTCGCAACGAACTGAACTATCCGCATGTTGACTATGAGGAAATTTATCTTCTGGACTGTGGATACAGCGCCTTCTGGAAGAGGGGTGATCAGGTTCGCCAATACGCCTCCTTGTTTTCATTTCATTCCTGAGATTCTAAATAACAAAAGACTACTGATAGGAGCACGGATTAGTGTTTGTTACCTTACGGTGAAATGCTTCATTTTGAACCGAGTTTAACGAAGATATTAGATTATTCAACATTAAATCGTTTTTTCAGATAAGCAAGTTTAATAAAGATCGAACTTCATTGAATCACCCTTCAAAAACTTCAAACGATGCATTTTTTCGTTGATACCACTTACCTTGTTTGGTCACGCAAACGCAGCCAGCCATGTAGGCTGTCGAAATAGTTCTGCGAATGAACATGGCTGCCGCGTATACTTTTGATTCTTCTCGTGCCAATAGTGTCCCTTACCATCTATATTTGGACTCTTTAACTCTTCTTGTAGAACCTCCCTCCCTCACTTAACAACGGCTAGAATGAAAAAGTGGGGGGGGGGGTGATAGTAAAACGTTCCCCGTTTTCTGTTGTATTTCTTGAAAATCGTTTGTTTTGCTTGCAGGGTCTTTGTGAGCCGTGCTCCTACGTTTCCATGTTCGACCCTAAACACAAAGATGAGCTCATGTCACACAAGAGGGAGGAAGCTGCTGCCGATAGTCAACGTGTGCACTTTGTCTGTACCGAAACTAGTCGTACTGGTGAGATGTGAGATGAGTATGAAATTATAGGTCGAGGATGTGTCTCAAAACTGTCGCCTGCTTCTCTTTTCATGCATTTCTGAGAATATGACAAGACTGATACGTTTTTACGAAATTATCGAAACCTCGATATAAGGTTGTGTTTAGTGTTTTATCACAGAGAACATAAATACCAGAGACGAATATAAAGCAGATGTTTCGCATTTTGGGGGTGTGTGTAAGTGCTGGAGATTGTTTAATACTTGCAACCATGCCTAAATAGACAGATTAATTCTACAAACAGTTTTGTCAAACTTGTCAAAACGGGCCTGTTTTAACTTATATAATTTGACGTACTTCAATTCAAAAAGGGGGTTCCCTCAGAAGAATCGCCTGATCTTACTATTTGGAATTTGCCATGCTGACATATACGATGTATTGATACAAATGGCAAGTTAGTAATATATTTCTCTGCAGGACGAGTAATGCGTCGCTCGGTACGAGGTGCAAAGTCGTTTAGCTTCAGATCACTGTGGGACAGCGAGCAAGTAAGTATGACAAGAACCAGACACCCTTTCTATTTGCAAAATGTTTGGTAGAAGTTGTCTTGATTATAAAACAGTTCCCATCTTCATGCAAAATACTTCGACCTCATCTTGTTCTCCCAAATGTTTTGTGGCATCGGGGAATTTCGAGATATTTTCATTAGCCTATCGTTTGTGATATTATCGAATAAGCAGAATTTATGCGTAATCTGTCTCTGCACGCAAATCTAAAAAGTTGTAGAAGTTTTTTTATTATACTTTTTATTTAAGATATAAACTTGCCAAAGAAAGCACTGGAGTACCGAAAACTAATTGTTATTTCTTCATAGTTGGTCATGCAACCCTGATCATTCGTTCATTCCAAGTTAATACAGTTTTCATCTATATTAAGTTACAAGAACGTTGGTTTTTCAGCGAAAATGTAAATCAGACGAAGGTGGTGTGGGGCTTCTTGCATTGGCTGACACAGATTTGACGCCATAAGATGCAGATTTGAAGGTGAGGTACACCGACACCCATTTTGCTCTCACAGGTCTCTAGTAGAAAGGACTTATTGAAGTTTCAACTCACTTGACATCTCCACTGATCCCATCTATGGATGAAAGTTTTGATAGGAAAAATAGCACGTGAACTTCTCACCACAAGAAATAATGTAATTCGTATTGTAAATGTTACCCCAATACTAATTTCTTTTTGTAGCAGCATGATCCAACCTCACTGTTATGCAGAAAGTTATCAGTTGCTCCGGTACGTGAAAATTCGATCATATTATCTCAAAATATTCAGTTTAGCAAATTATTGTCAAAAATGTGTGCAGACGCACGAGTGCGTGCAGTCTGTACCAATTCCGCACAGTTCTAAAAGGGGGTGTGGCATGTTGTGTCATGTGTTATTCCTATTTTATGTGCTTGCGTTTCAGTTAGATTCGGGTGTCTCATCTTCCAATTCAGATGATTCGTCGCTGTCACCAATAGGATGAGTTTTTTTATTCTGTACTGCTCTGGTGTGTTGTGAAGTGAGTGGTAATTATTAGCAATTTTGCCACCGAAGCTTCTTTTGACTTTACTGTTTGGAAGTATTGTGGTGTAAGTATTGTGACGTAAATTATATTGGTTTGTACAGGTTCGTCTAAGTGTTCGTATTTCTGTTTAACTCTTATTTTATGGTTGAACGCCCCCATTTGCGTGTGTGAGAGTTGTCTCAACTCTTTTAGTATGTACCAAACCAGTTGTTCAACGTGTTGGACCAGTCTTGACAGCTTGTTTTCATTATAGAAACAACATTCTAGGAATAATAGTCTTATGAATGTGTATAGAACGATTCTTAACTGTATCCCGATCGAGCGGTAAATAATGTATTATGAACTGAGCAAATGTGGACACGGACTCTTTTCCTAGAATTCGCGCACGGTCAGAATCCAGAATCAGCTACCATCTTCCGGAGATATCATAAAGGTGCTTGAATATCTTTCTCAGAGTCCGTTTCCAAATAGCCATTAGTGTCTCTATTAAATGTATTTTTTGCAATAAGCGAAAGGGGGTCCAGTCTCCTAAAGGAGCTGGTTAAGCAACTGATCTGATCTCCCGTCTGTGTCAGGGGTTCACCTCACTTGGATCATGTGGCCACTAGTCTGTGAGGTTATGTGTAGTTTGTCTTTTCATTTCATATTGGGTTCAATCGGTAATCAGTTAGAGACCCGTTTGTGAAATTTGAACCTCTATATCTAGGAAATTAGGTACAACTGGCGTACTGTACCCATTATGTACAACTGATGTACTGTACCCATTTCTTATTCATCTTATTTTACATGTGGCTGTTTCGGCATTTGACCTTTGCACTAATTAGAAATATACTTTTTGAACTGATACCGGTTTGTTAAGAACATTTGGTTTTTGTCAGATTAAAATTTTATATAGCTTTGTTTTGTTAGTCATAGTTGGTTATTTGTTCTGTCGGTTGTCACATGGTTGTTAATAAAGTTTGTCTAGTTTAGACACAGTTTGCAATGCGATTGGGATGGGGGGGGTCTCCTTTTCCATAACCTTCCTCTTTCAGTATCTTTTTTTTTCCAGGTTTCCTGAGAAACGGGTTTCTCGAATATGACCGTTTTATCAGACCACCAGAATAGAACGATTTCGTCCATTTTGGAATACAATTTTCTTAAAATACACATCAGAATGTCTCATCCACGGGACTATTACAGTGTACGTTTAAAATGATAATCAAATGCACCTTGTAATGAGTAAAAAGTTAGGAAACAGCAAATGTGTGGCTTATAATCAGTGAGCAAAAAAAGGAATCGAGCAGGAAAGGTATGACCAAACTTACACTATCGAGATTCCTCCGAGAAGCCTATCAAATGATCCACACGCCTTCACTCGTTTTTGAACATGTTTCTCAGTTTAGTAGGTGTTGTAGGAGCAGGGAAAGTGAGAAAGAAACCCCAGAAAGAAATGCTCAAACTACAAGCACAGTAAGGAGTACTACGAGAAGAATCTGTGCTTGGAATACTGATGATACGAGACGGGATAGCTCGCACATAAAGGAAGTGGACAAATCTTCGTTGTAGTTTGATCTCGATATTCGCGAACATTTACGATGACCGAAGATGAACGGGATCAATTCACAAACACTTGTTGTTCGGAAATGTCGGATAGAAAATCATGATAGAGGGCTCTAAGGCGGTTTCCAGGGAGTAAGTACTTTCGTTTGACCGTAAGACTAAACAACTTTTATAGTGTTTCGCTTCAAGCTCTTTCAAAATCAGTGTGTGTCTGTCTGTCAATTCATGCTGGCCAAAGTTCGAGCTCTGGGTGTACAGCTGTGAATTTTCATTAAAACACAGTATAAATAGTATTGTAACACAACACAAGCACGTTCTGAGTCGTCCCCGCGTTGCGTGCGACAACTCGACAAAACTTCACAAACAAATTCAATTAGTGACTAGGTTATATTCTATACTCAAGACTGTAGATAAGCTCAGAGATAGAAAACAATTGAATATACTAGAGATAGATCATATTATGCTATAATTATCACTATTTTCTTAAATTCATCGTTTTCTCTCAAATACGTGATGACTGAATCAATTTTTCGAGAGTTTTTACAGTGCAATCGTATTCAATGATGAGCAGGAAACTTCACCAAATGTATTTTCACTTTGAAACCTACTTTTTAGCTAGTGTTGTGATAAAACATTAGGGACGAGTTGTCGCACACGCGACGCGCGCGGACGAGTTGTCGCAGAATCGGGCTAGTAGCCCAGCTGGAGTGTGCAGTCCGACTGTGCAGTCCTTTAAATAAGCCCGAATTTGAATTTCAGAGATTTGCTGAAGTTCTAAATTTTTGATTTTTTGATTTTTATCAATCTATCATTCATTATTCTATTTGGCTGTTTCTTCGAAGTTAGTAGTACCTACATAGGAATCGGTAACCAACTAAACCGCTTCTTAACGGCTAGTAGCAGTTGGATCTATACACTTATAGATATAGTATTTTTTTAATGGCTGCTATAAGCTGTAATAACATTCAGTTTCATGGTGTTATGCTTACATTTTGGGAATGATTACGTTTATGGTAGAATATTTGCTGTGTCACAATGTACCACACCTTTCTAGGTAGACCTTGTTCCATATTCCGTAAAATGGCGGAAATCGCCCATTTCGGTGAACAAAAGCCAAACGTAGCTCATTCTATCTCAACTGCGACCATCGAGTGAGTGAAAAACTTGGTTGTTGTGCTACTGAAATTTATAATTCATCCAACAAATTATAATATACACGTCAGCTCATTGAGTTCTTTTGTTAGTTTCGAAACGTTGGAAGGTTAGTTAAATTTAAAACCTGATGAAAAGCTTCGTCGAATCATGCTAGGCATGTAGTTTAAATTCTGCACCTGCATTCATCCTGGTAGATGATGGTGCAAGCTTGCTGTACCTGCAACCGTTAACCGATAGCTATCATTTCCAGAGCTGCTGTCCGTAACCTGTTCAAACCATCTGCCGAGCCCGTTCGTTTGCCAATTTCCAAAGTTATCAAGAGTAAGTTCATGATGTATTTATTATCGGATGGTTTGACATAATACCGTTTATGTACAGGATCACAAAGGGGCTTATGTCTCTCAGATCTTTTAAAGTTTTTAGTATACCTGAATGCTTGCTCGTTGTGAAAGTAAGTGTTGAAGCGGAATGACTTCCTACTTGAAACATGGTATTATTTTTCAGAGAAGGCGAATAAGTCCAGCCGTGGAAGGAGATTTTCTGCATATCTTGCTCAGATTCACACGACTGCGTTTCCAGCGGAGCCAACTCATTCAAATAATGGTGAGTTGCCTAGTTTATTATTTACTTCAAAATTAAAAGCTGGGCTCCCTCGGCCGAAATCGGGAGAATTGTCACAACCATGAATTTCGACAAATCCACGATGAACAAGGAGCTAAATCATCATTTTATTATGGCCTAGAAGCAAACATCCATCGTTGAGTAATATAATTTTTCGATCTTCAAGGGACACACATTTGTAAGTTTCACTTTGAGGGTTGCTCAGGACGTACGTTCCATCTAGAAATTCCAGGAGATATAACTCGTCGCGTGATGTACTTGGGCCCAAACGGCGAGCAGCTGGAGTTCAAGTTCAGAAACCGCATCAAGAAAGGAATCAGAAGTTATGTGTGCTGTGGCTGCTATGCTTTGAAACGGTCGCTAACGATTCATGTTACGGTGAGCAAGTTGTTCAATTCTACTGTCGATTATATCAGACCATTGTTTAAATCATCTTGTACTCAAATTGGTGCACTTCGGTAATTTTTCGGTCTCGTTTTTGATTGTGTGTTTCTTGGATTCTAGTTTCTTATGTTGTAGATGGCTCAACCGTATTTACTGCCTTTTTATTGTTCATGTTCCAATGAGAAACCCTGATGGTCCAGTCGCTGTCATTTATCAAGTAAAGACTGAGGAGAAATCACCCGAACAAACGAATTATTTCGAAAAGTTATAGATCGCTTAAATCGGTTTTTCAAGTTTTGACTGTTTCGGGTTGTTTGGATATTTTTCAGGTCGGAGAAATTCGAGTTTTTGAATGAAACTTGAACTATTGATTATTGAATTTATTTAATATGTTATTATTGAGTTTATTTTTTAAGAACTAAAAACCTGTACTTCTGTACAAATAAATTACAGTGTGGATTCAGTAAGTCAATCATGTGTTTAAAGTTACTGCCATACTATCATAATAAAAGTAGCTTTAAGGTTTCTGTAAATCATAATGTATACTCGATTTAAAACTTGAAAAATGTGAGTGTTTTCGTTTCAGCGCAATTGTGACTACTTCATTGAGGATCCACTCGCTCTGAAGCACGTATGTGGGGCAGTTCCAGATGGAAACGAATTGGCACCCGTTGCTCGGTAAGCTCTTCTGTCTTTCTCTGTGTCTGTAATTCTGATTTGATTTTCTTTTTAATCGTTTTCTCATGCCACCTTCTCTTTCCTACCAGCGGCATGAATGAAGGGAATACGTTGATGACCTGCAGCCTGCATAGTTTTGAACAAAACTAGCGAATGTACTCATTAGTGTCCCCTCTTGCCCCACCGGTGCAAATAAACTATGCAACCATTCACCCAAAACGAAAATAACTGGCAGGTTTGAACAATTGTTCACAGTTACTACCCCATTCAGATTCTCAGGTTGATTGTTGAATTGTTGTTGTTTCGTTTAACACTACTTTTTAGGGAGGGTGATGCCGAGGACCATGAAGACGCCGATTTGTTTGCCAAGGCATTCATTCAATCTACGACTGGTACGATTTGTCCTACTAGAGTATTATTTTCACCAATGATTTTGACCACCTGAACCTGTTATCCAGCTAGACATTACACAATCCTGGAATTTCTGACTAAGACGTTGTCTTCAATTTTTTCGAGTATGAAAAACTATGGAGTGCCCCATTGAACTCTTGTACGTAGCTCGTTCATTAATCATATGAGTATTCTGGTGTTGGGGACAGTGGGAGTAAAATTAATTCGCACGTCAGTTGTCTTTCTAGCGAGTGAATGCCACATTCTTGAAATAAATAATAAATTTAATCAGTTATATAGAATATAGTCATACACTGCTAAGACCTCACTGTCTTTCTTCAGAAACCTGAGTTGTCTAGCGAAATGAAATGCGCTAGAACCCCACTCAGTTTCTTAATTTTGTTATTCCAATTACAGAGTATTTTCGAATACGCGTTCAATTTTATCATAGTAAACTCGTAGTTTACAATTTTGCACAATTTTGCTACGCTGGGTGACACCTTCTGGTCTAGACCATCTATGGAGGTTATTAGATAGTTTCCTCCAACAGCTCAGAACGTGCTTGATTGTGTTACAGTATTTTACTGTACTTACACTAAAACACAGCATTGTGGGAATGCAAATCGATTTTTTGGCGTTTCGACTAAAAAATACAGTATTTTTCCAAACCCTGCGGTTCTTGAACTGTTTCGACTGAACGCGTTTTCGTAAAATACAGGGAACGTTCGGAGAGTGGGCTTGTCATTACATATTGAGAAATCGGCGCCTGAAAACTGTCTTAACGTGTTACAGATGCCGCAAATCTGCTGAATGGTGCCGCAGACACTCCAGATGATATTGTTGACGCTCTTGAGGTGTCTACAGCCGCTCTTCATCTCTCTATCAAGAAGGAGGTTCCTTCTGGATTCCGTGCGGTAGGTATCACTATTCTAAAATACCATGTTCACTATTAAATTGGATGCCATGAGATAGTATTTATCATTGTTTCGCGAACAAGGAGTGATCATTCGCTAGAAAACTTGAGACTTGGCTAAAAAGAAGCAAAATCGTAAAACGGCCTCTGTTTCTGTTAATGACGGAGAATTTGGTTATTTTCGACGAAAAGTTATGGAGTATGTTCCTTCGCGCGCGAATTATTTTTCGTAACTTGTTGTGATTGAAAAAAATCCATTTGATTTTATGGTTGCCTGAGAACGATTTGCACCATCAACTCATAAAACGCATACATATTTTGAAGGAAACAATACTTTGCCAACATTCGGAATACATTTCGCTCGTTACTGTGGAATGCTTTTGCTTTTTTCTCGTATTGATTTTTTCGACACACGCGTGATTCAAGGAATATTATATTCTGTATAATTGTACATGACAGTCACTTTTTGCTTTCAGGGTGGTTATGGACAGTCGACATCTACTGGTGTGAAGAGGTCGAGAGCAGCATGCTTGTGGCAAGGCGGTATACCGCCTTCAATCCAGATGGCACTAAAGGACCTCAATCCCGCTTTCGCAGACGAGATACTTCATGATATTCTGGCGTTTGTGCACCGAGATCTGAGCCGTAAGTATGGTCTCCGTACCGAAACAATCTGATTTTCACTGACTTTTATATTGTTGCCATCGCCCATTACTCATTTGATGAGACATCAACGAGTTTTCTTCTCTTTAAATTGTACCACCTCCTAATTTTCTCATTCCAAAAGTTGTTCTCTCTTTGAGGTCGAACCGTTATCTCGTGAAGATGTCTAGGTGTGTTTCTGTTGTGTAGTAGAGCAAGAAGTGTAGATTTTTGTTCGGTCAGTTATTGTAATACTTTGTTGTAATCAACAGTCCTGTTCGTTAAATGCTATAACGTATAATGTCTTGACTATTAAGCGTATTATTTCTCTATTAATGATGTTTTCCGTATGTTTACCATCAATGAAGCGTTCGTTAAAATGTTCCCCCTTCCATTAAATTGATAACTTGAGTGTAAAAAACCTGGAAGATAATGAACATTCATAAAAATCAAGGTCATGACAGTTATAGGTCTCCATAGCACACACCGCTCACTATAGTTCTGTAGAAAATTCACCTTTTTCAACTAGCAATGCTTACTTTTCTCTAAATTAATCCGTAACCCCTCATATCATAAGAGGCTTTGACGTTGTATTTGTGATCTACCGTGAAATAGATAGCAGAATATTTTCCCCATCACCATTTTATAGTAATCTTCTCTATATTTTTCCTTTTTGTTGCAGCGTCCCTAGAAGTTCTACTGTCCTTGGGTAGATCGAACAATTCACACAATTGTTGGTCCCCCACTTTTTGATAAATGTACCTTAAATTTAGATATTGAAAGTTATGAAGTCCGAGATAAGAGAGGATTTTGCTTTTGGTCTTCCACAAATCAAGTAACCGCCCCAATGTTCTAATATTCGTCGGACTCTATTTTGTTGCAGGATTCATTTGATTTTGAATTAATGTACGTCAAGGCTCAAAAGATTCTAGTTAATTGAATTGTGTTGCCTGCCAAGCACGTTTGCAATTATAGGATTACTTGCAGCCGACTGGTTCTCCAATGGTATCTTCCCATCTCCTCCCTGTTCCACATCTTTCCTCACGTGTTTTAGTGGAATCTCACGTGTCATGCAGTGTCCCGCTGATCTCATCTATGATGCCAAGTTTGTCGCTTTCGGTAGCAATAACCGTGTCTTACAGCTATTCAAGCCAAAACCGTATTACCTTCCTGAGGGTACGGTTTTGTGGAATATTTGAGCCAAATTCCCAGAATGGAATTTCTGAAATAGGATTATCACCCACGCTAAGTTTCATGCCGTACTCGATTTGGCTGATGATTTCGCGACTGTGATCCAGGAATTTAAGAAAGAGATTAGGTTCGATCTTTGTACTCACAAGGCTAGAATTCGAAATAATATTTTTAGGTTCAATATTTCTCGTGCTGACCATACTCTCCTGGTAGGTTTGACAACTGTCCCAATTTCGTATCATTTCCTGCGTACCTTGTACATGATGAGTTATTCCGCTGCTTTGCATTCTTATTTGTTTCTCATTCTGAGATCGTATTTTCAATCTGGTGACAAACCTCAGTCATACACCGCCGATAGTCCTGATGTTGAAAAATCTTTCATTCTTTAATCGATTTTAAAACTACAATTCATCTTTACTATGAACTATGAAACATTTGATAAGAATGTCTATGGAAGCATACCGGTAATGCTCCAATAAGGTTGTCCAACCAGCCAGAAAAAAAAACTAGAAGAACGGGCTACTTTGTTCACCTTAAGCGAAAAGAAGTGTCTATGTTTGATGTAAAATCATCAATTTTCACGTGTTTAAATGGAAAAAAAAACTTCTTCATTTTCTCGAATAGTCGAACCTCGCCGGCGTGTGCAACCGGTTGTACCCATTGCACTACCACTTGCCACTACCACACTCGAGTAAAGTGCGACGATGTTCAAAAAAGCTTGATTACAGTAACTGGAACCTCGTGATTTCGCATCAATGATAGGCGAGTAGTCTCGATATTGGCAAATGAACCCTTTTTCGCTCAGTTTAGTTCGATCACAAATCAGGCTTTGTCTACGATGAGTGACACCCATTCAATATCATAAATAAGCTTTTCTATTATTCGAAGACAATGCGATTATAGATAACGGTTCATTCAATAAATACAACATACATACATACACAATTGTTGTTCCTCGTGGGAATCTATCCGTGAACTGAAGCAGCGATATCCCGAATTTCCGACTGCTTGTAAATTTTGTCGATATCCTGAACAATTTTGTCGATGTCTACGTTTTTGAAAGTACGCAGTCTATAGGGAGTGACGAAATTTTAGTTGTAGTGTGATCTCGACGGACAGCATAATTTTAGAGTTTTAACCGGAAAACAACGAAATCCGACTAGTTATGAATTATAATATATCATCCAAGAGGTCCTTGTTACACAAATTGTTCACATACATGTATAAATTAGATGACTACCGAATATAAATTGTGTTGTGTATGAAACACAAATTATAAATGTAAAAGACTTACTGTCAACTCGCTGATCCATATTTTGGACGACTGTAACCTGCGTTTTTTTGCTGAAGAAGGGTACTGTATTTTATCGTTGGCAGCTTGTGCGAACATTCGTTCCATCTGGAAAACAGAAATAAAATGAAGTTAAGCACAAAGAAGTTATTGAACAAGTGAACATATAGATAATTACCAAACTGTTTTTGTAGTTTAATTCAGATACACGTCTTAAAATGATAAATCACGCCCGAAAATCAACGGAATCGAGCAACACACACAGCCTGTTGGGACAGCGTACATCATACACGTTGGCTTTGAGAAGAGCCAAATATAGTCTGTTCCAGATTCATTTTACACTTACAGTAATAGTGAAGCGTATAGGGTTTTTTTTCCATTTCGAGAAAATGAATTCATTCTATCCGGCTATATGTACGCTAGATCTTATCTGTTTAAGCTCTAAAAGTTCATTGTGAAATAATCAAAAGTGAGTAAGCTCACAACGTTCGCTTTAGACGGTGAAACAGAGTTTATAGAAAAGTCTACATATAATATTCTATAATCTTCTCACTAATAGGTACTATCTGGATTGAAAATGGAGTATAACTTGATGCCTTACCAACTCGAAGGTGTTCTCCTTTTCCCAGCCCAAAATGATGTCAATGTCGTGGGGGTCACGAATGAACCTATTACGGCGTGATTTGTCCTTTCTCCTCCTCTGAACAATACAGTTCATAATATTACGCGTAATAATGAGATATAATCGAACATACTTCATTCGAAGGTCTTCGGTGTCGATCATTTTATACCAGTCGGACACATTGAGATAAAGTTGTCTACGTCTACCCCTTGGGCTTTTTTCCTAGGGAAGACCAAGTTTGACTGTTTTGATCTCTTTGTAGTTTGCTATCGGTGCGTTCCGGGTCTAACGTGGTCACTTTCAATAATTCAACTGGAACGTTGCTCACCTTCGGTTGAACTGACTCGTTCACGATTTCTTGTGTTTTTCTGCGGGTGGAATATCTCCTGGAGCTCTTCTCGTGTCCCGCAGCCCCCTTCTCCGCAGAATTGGCCATATTACCCATGGCCTTCAAGATACAACTTTTATTTCCAAAAACTACGAAAAAAGTTTAAGAAAAAGTTTTAAAAGAAAAGAAAAAAACGTACATTTCTAATCTTGGTAGCAGCAGCGCCATCTCCTTTAGGAACGGATGTTTTCCTGGTGGGCACCTAAAATACAAGGATGTTGTCAGTTACATAATTGATTTATCTCTTCTTCGGGTGTTGGGATCGTAATTTCTTAGTAAGGATCGCGCTTACATGATCACGATAATTTGCCGTTTCTGAGATTTGATCGCGAAGAGAACGTACGGCTTTACTCAAAAGGCTAGACAATGAGTCGAATGGATAACTGACTCCCTCTATAAAATTTGTGAAAACATCACTCAGCAACTAGATTTTCTTATATAGTTATGAAACTATCTGGAATATGAACAAACTTTTCAAGATGACTTACTGTTTTGTCTTCTTCACTTTTCTCTGCTTCCTTCTTGATTTTCGGTTCCCACGGCATTCGTTTCCTGTTCAAATAACATTTATTTGTATTATTCAAAAAATAATCTTTTCCATTTTCTCATCATTTTTGTTATAATTTCAATTCTTTCTGTTCGTTTCATCTCGTTCTGTAAAATCGCTCACTTTCTTGTAGCTACAGCGGTGGCAGCCGCGAACAGTGCGAAGTTCGAGTCGTCTATCACCAGATCCGCTTTCGGGGCAGACGGTTTCTGTAGGGAGTCAGCTGGCTGAAATAGCTTTATGAGATGAGACTCAGTTTCCAAGGACAACCACTTGTAGAAGTCCGACTAGTTCCACATCATGGTAACTTGAATCGAGTCACGTTCAATTCGTAAATGGTGATTTCTTACGAGTGGTGCTTGAAGTGTGAACACGTGTTTTTACTTCTATTGTATTGCTAAAACATTTTGGTTAGAAAATTCTTACCTTGACGACTGGTGTTTTCTCCCGTTTAAACATGTCTCGTGGGAGAGGAGCTGGCGGTGCTGTCGGCGGTAACGGAGCGGTCGGAATCTTCTTGTCCGATGCAGTTTGCGGTACGGCGACAGGCTCTACCTAATAGTTCACAGCGGTGCACACAATTTTAGATTTCGATTCTGCGGGTGCGCTTTTTCGTGCACTGTTTAGAAGTTTTCGATTCCATTTCTTATACTCTACGCTTCTCTCTCTCATAGAAGTGTTCGATTCTTCGATTCGATTATTGTTCGATTAGAGAACCTTTTTTTCTGAAAAGTGTAGTCACTCACCTTGCCAGTTGGAATGGTTTTGATGGAAGTCGAATCCTTGACAGCAGATGGAGCAGGAGTGGAAGTGGTCGGTTTGAAGGCTAAAACTAATTTAGGTGACTATTCAACAAATATGAAAGAACAAGTATGAGACATTGAAAAACAATAAAAAATAAAAATCGTTGTTTTGAATAGTTGTAGTACTACCTTCGCTTTCCGCTTCAACTGCTGGAGACTTGTTCCGGTTGATCTTACGGATGGTTCGTTTCGGCTCTTTCTTGGGTTCCTGAGAGAGTGATTCAATATTTTTTTTCTGGAGAGGAATGAAACACATGCTCATCTCAGAGAACATTGTGATCACAATTTGTTTTGATAACTCGAAGATTGGGTGAAAGATTAGCCAAACAGCAATTGGTTGGAACTAAAGGTTCAGCGCAACAGTATCAAGCTACAATGACAGCGGAACGAAGCAAAACTACTAGATGTTCGGTGAATCCTTGAACTGAAGTGTCGATTGAAGCTTCACTTTACCTGTGGAGCTGGCTCTGGAGCTGTGACCACTTTAGTTTTATGTCCCTTGGCGGCTTCGATTTTTGTGAGTTCTTTGTCAGTTTCGGCATCTCGCTTCTCCTTCCAACGCATTTTCTCTTCGTCAGCTTTGCTGAAGACAAAAAGCACATTGTCATGAAAATATTCAATTGGCAATGATAAGTCGAACAAATGATAGAGAAGCTCACATGAGCGAAGATCATTTTTACAGTTGATATTTATCATAAACTTGGGTTGGAAATAGCTTTTTTTGCCCTCCTTCCAAACCTTCTGGAATTAAGAAAAGCAACCAAATTTCGACGAGTGTGCTTTTGTCTCTATACCTGAACACTCCAGATGCTTTGTCGAGTCTGCTTTTGTGTTTTTCCTCTAGTTCTCTTTTCTTTGTCTCTTCTGTGACAGTGGAAATTCCCTTTGAAAGACTTTTGAGCTCGGTTTGGAACTGGGAGGAACCAGCTTTCATTTGAGCACGAATTTCTTCCATCTGAATAACGAGTAACTGTATTTTAAAAAATTTTAAATTTACAAATCTCAGAGCACAATCGATTTTCATTTGTCTGAAACGAATAGTTCTCCTCATCCAAACATGCGCACATCATCACACACGGTTTCCCTCCAACCAATAGTTTTTATTCACGAACTTCTGCGAAAACTTCTAATTCTCATTTTGTAACGACCAAAGAGAGTTGAATTATTCAATGTTGTGCTTTCTTGGAAGTGTTCCAACCAAAACGACTTACCTGCTTATCGAACTCGTCATTAAGAACAGGTTTCACGATCTCGTACTTTCTTTTCGGTTTCTCCTCATCCCTTTGAGTCAGACGAGATGATCTCTTGTATCTGAAACGAACTAGACATTGTTCGCCCGGAATGTTTGGGTAACATTTGACTCCAAGTAACATGTGCCACAGTTTAATCTGTTCAAACCAGAGACACAGCGGGATAGGGTAGCAAACACCGCATAGGGTTGTTTTAGAAAAAGCGTACCCTCCAAGACAATTGTCGGACAGTTCAAAGTATGCTCACAGTACGGGTTCAGGCTCCTTTGGCTCGTCCTTGAAGCGGTTCATCAGGGCGCTCACCGTGCCGAGCCGTCGAGCTTTCTGTTTTGCTGCCTCCTGAAGTGTGTTGCACAATTAGAAACTGATGCCACTTTTTAGGATGGACATAGTTTACCAGAAAGTGATGCGTGTGAAAGCGTGTTATCGAGAAACACACATCAGACATGAAGGTATACAGTATACAGTATACAGTATGCAACCATTTCAGATGATTATGTCCAGAAAAATTCTCCGAACCTCGTCCATCTTAGCCTTCTTTTTCGCCTCTTCGGCTGTCATGTTCAGAGCAGATTTGCGAATGCCGCTCTTGTCTTCCATTTTCTGAAAAAAATAGATCAATACTCAATTGTTTATTATATGGAATGTGATAGGCTTAAATTTGTACGTTTGGGTTCTTGCAATGTATTACCTATACAGTTCTGCCGTTTAGTGCGATTACTACGTGGATAAATGTGTCCACCTAGCGAGAAATGTTTATAGATGTGTCGGCATAGTCTGTTTCTGATCAAAAAAGAGCTAGTGGTTTTATATTTATACTGCAGCTCAACGGGAATGAAAATGCCTGTATCTCACCTCCTCGGCCTTAGTTTTCTTTGTCGCTTCAGGTGTCTTACTCGTCACATCCTTGCGAAGCGTTCCAGTTTTGTCTTCCGCTTCCTATAGTATGGTTTTCAGTCAATTTTTTTTACTCTAGCCGATCTACTAGTTGAGTCACGGCCAATTAAAAAAATGGTCTAAGAAGATCCGGCCATACTGAGCTACTCCAAACAATCCTCTCGTAAAATAGGGTTTAAGTGTCTTTTGAACTGAGGTATCCGGAAAAAAGCTGAATAGTTTAGAACGAGTTGGTTGAGAAAGCTTACCTTGCTCGATTTAACCGTTTCAGCTTGAGCAGTAGCAGACGGTTTAGTTTCTGGTGCTCCCAGTTTCTTTGCAGAGGTACCAGTGTCGGTTTTCAGTTCTTCCGGTTTAGTAGGTTCTTTTTTGATCACACTCGATGTTTTTGATTCGGTAGATTTGAGCTCTGGCGCTGGTTTGGCGGTAGCTTTTGGCTTCTCCTCTTCCTTTGGTTTTCTAGAAGTGGTAAACGGTTAATCTTAGTCTACGGTATATAAAACACTGATTGTTGGAGGGTTTTGAGTGGAAAGAAAGTGATTGAAATCAATCTGATTTCTGTTCAGAAACACAATAAAATACTCTTTGTGAAATATGATTCTATATCCCATATTGTATTGACTTAAATATGATATGTGCACAAATGCATGTTCAACTTCGATTGATGAGAAGTTACTGGAAGAATTATAGAATTCCAGTCAAGTTTCTTTTTTTTTTTACAGAATTATTTTTCAGAACTCACACTGTGGCCAGTTTTGTCTCCGTTTTGTTCACTTTGACTGTCTCTAACTTGTTCGGCTGAATTACGGCCTTTTTCGCAAAGTCAGTGGTTGGCTTCTTTTCGGAGAATCGAGAGGCGGACTCCTGGAACAATCATATCTTATGAGTAATTCAAGATTGAATATTTTCAAGATTCGATTAGTTTTCTTCAGATTAGTTTCGAGGTTGGGTTCCTTGAGTGTAATTTAAAAATGTTTTGATTCACTTTGTGATGTCATTTTGAAACGCTTTCAAATGCTTTCCTTTTCTCTGCTACTCGAAAGTGTAGTTTCCCGAAGGTAATGTTTGACTGCATTTGAAAGAGGACATTTTGTTACCTGTTCAACTTTTTCAGTAGATGGACGAACATACGTCGGTACAACGCTCACTTCTCTCGTTCCCTGAAAAAAGTGGCATCTTTCATTACGGTCGATTTTCTTAGAACCATATTCCTAAAAAGAGGATGAATAGTATAAAATTGAGGCATATTAGATTATGTGCCTATTTTGATAAATATATCCCCGAACTAGCACCATTTATGCGAAAATCGTGAAAGCGTTTAAACTCACCGTAGTCTCCAAATGCTCTTGTAAATCGAGTCCGATCATTTCTTCCTCCGGTAACACTTCGGTTGAGGCTTCCGCGATGAGCTCGTGAGCTGGAGCTACTTGTTGAGTCACCATGTGCTTCTCCACCTGAACAAAATGATTGCTTACAACTCTTTGAGCTTCACCAAGTTGTATTCATTTGTTGTTCAAATTTATTAACGTATGTATTATTTAGAAGATAGTCGAATATTTTCAAGTAGCGTGGCCAGAGTTTTCCAACAAACATGAGAAATATGAAATGAATTCAATTTAGGTTTGCTCTCAAGTTAACTCGCCTTTCCACTCTTTCCATCTTTGGTGATTTTCTTCGCCACAGCCTTGGCTTTCTCGTTTTTCTCCAGCTCCAGTTGACCGGTAACCTCTTCCTCGTGTTTCAACTGTACATCCTTGGTGTACGTGATCTGAGCATAGATTTCTATGGGCAACAATAAATGAGATGCAGTTTGAACTGTAACATAAAAACTTTATTGCAATCATTGACCTGGTGGAACAAACAACTACCTGCAGTTGTGACCAACATGTACAGTTTTAGGTTATATTTCCATGAGGGGAGGATTCTGTATCTTAAAAACATTTCGATTGATCTTAAAGGTGATTCGGCAGAATTATGGTTCCTTACTTTATTTGCCATAGATCACAGTACAAAATTCCTGTTTCGTATATTTATCACAAAATGAGCCTAAACGACATTGAGGCGGGGTTTAACCGTATAGCGCAAAACACAAGATTCAGTTCTAACCTGACCACACTTAAAAGCCAAGAAACACATTAATGTACGTAAAAATATGCAAATAAAAATTTGTTGATACGCAAAAATAATGTACTTCTCTGTGCTTGTCGGCTGCCGTTGACTCGGCGGCAACTTCTTCGGAAACGGCCGAGTGGAATGGAGCCACTTCCTGAAACGGGTTGTATTGGGTGATGAACTTATAAATATATTACCTTATTCATTTGAACAAAACATGTTTGTGTCACAGGACGTTTTGGATGTTATAATTATATGAATGTGCTTAGTAAAAGATGATAGCTCGAATTTTTGAGTTCACCTTTTAATGAGCATATTCATAGAACCAATGTATGAATAACATGGCACTGTAGCGAAGGTCACCACCTCATCTCGGTTTGAATCATCTACACTATGCTTATGTAAAACTGGCAACTATGTGGCCAGAATGTGACCAAGTCCTCAATCAGGTTGAGCTCACTACTCCTATGACTTTGCTACGGTGCATGGATAATCAAATGTTATTATCATTGTTGTTCTACAGTATTTGGTCCGCCTATCAACCAATACGTCCATCTACCGACCTCGAAATGATCGTCCATTTCCTCGAAAACCATTTCTTCTCCCTCTTCCATTGCAGCGGATTGCGTAATCATGGGCGACAACGACTGAATTGAAAAGTTGTTTGCAACACAGAAGTATGTGCTACAGTGCTGCATAAATATTACAAAACTTAACAAATGCAAATCGTACTGGTTGTGATTCCGTAATAGACTATTGTATTGTGTTGTAAATCTTGTATCACAATTTAGTGGCTACGGTATCAACTCAACCATTCTGCTCACAGAACAATATTGAGTTTACGCTCACATCATAGAATGTTTTCTAAGCCAGTTCACTTGCTACCGCAAAATAGTTCCCGATAAATCTCGCAGGTTCGCTAGATCGATAGTTCAGCTCAAATGTAACATCTTGTGGCACTTTGCTGTACCAGGAACCGTAGCAAAGTCGTGCAAGTGGTGAGCTCACCCTGATTCAGAGCCTGATCACAGTCTGGCCACATAGTTGCCAACTTTGTATGTATAAGCATAGTGCAGGTGACCTAAACTTGGGCGAGGTGGTGACCAGAATGTTCAGCTCAAAGGTGACCTTTTCATATAACTTTGCTACGGTGCCAGATGGCATACAACAATAATAAACAGATCAGATTTGGATTCCAGAGATAAACATACGTTATTTATCATGTTTTCGATATAAGACGCCGCAATCTAAATAAATCTCCGAATCCATTTTTCCTCTAAAAAGAAATATTTTTTGGGAAAGAGAACATTTCACTTGTTGATGCAAACCTATCATATTATGATGAGTTTATAACCTTTTCGTCCTCTTCGGCAAAGCTGAGCATCTCCTCCTCCTCCTCCTCCTCTTCTTCTTCATATTCCTCTTCGTATTCCTCTTCCTCGTACTCATATTCTTCATCTTCGTCATAATATTCTTCGTCCGAATACTTAATTATTTGTAGATTTATAGTAATATACCGCCAATTGAAATACTTTGAGAAATGGTTTTTACCTTTCAAAACAACATTGCTAAAAATTAATTGAAAGAACCGTTTTTTCGTCTCTTCTTCGCCTAATCAACCTCTTGCTGAATGTTTCTGTAGAGCACGAAAAGTAGAGCAGGAAAACAGTTGAATGGATGGAAAGAGGGCAGATTCAGGTTCAATTCAAGGTCAAATGTTTGTTTGTTGCGAATGTAAGTGGTACCTCGTCGTCATAATATTCTGAATCATCTGTATACTCGTCGTCACTGTCTCTCATTGCCATCCTGTCAACCAGCTTCAACGTACAACCGACGTCCACCGAATCTTGGTACAATGAATCCTGGAAGGATGTTGCTCCATTAACTTTTCACAAACTAGTGACAGTATTCCTTGTTTGAGCCGACACAGAAAAACCGAAAATTCCAAAAATGTGCACAGTTTAGATCGTGAAATTTTTTGACAGTTCTCTATTTAGTTCTTCTCCGCGTACTGCTACTCTTTTAGAACATGCAGTAAAAAATATACAAAAATAGTTTGAGCGTCTACGGTTTTCTTTCTGCTGCAAACTGAAGTTTCACGAGTAACGTTCAAAGGTCAAAGCTCGATTGCAAGTATACTAAAGTACACTCACATCTTCTGTGCTGTAGGTAGCCGGCGACAGATAGAATCCGAGGGACGACGAACCGCCGCGTGGACAAGCTCAATAACAATTCTTCAAGTCCATGTTTACCAGATTTTCCACATTTAGTTTTTTTTTTCACGAATGCGTATTACTGTTTATCAGTTGTTGTTTGAGTAGCCTCAAGTGTACCCGTAAACGTTACCTACACTGATAAACATAAGAAGACAGTTTCAAGTGCTCTTCACTCAGAATCTGCTCAGTTGGGCTGCTTGACAACTATCAAGCTTTGTAATCGAAGTTGATCAGAATTTCGCCCTATGAAAACTGTATACAAGAGTTCTGCAATTAACACATATTGCACCAGGTCTGCTTTCAATCATTCTATCGATCCACTCACCTCCAGTATATGCGTCATCGAAGTCATCCTCGCAACTATGAACGCTATCATCGGAATCCCAACTCTCCTGCAATATACATGGAAATCTCCGGAGCATAGAAACAGCCGAAAAAGAGTCTAATGTTTCTGGGAATTTCTGACGCTAGATCAGTTTGTATTATTGAACATTAGTAATGTTATTGTTGGCGCAGCACGTAGACATGTGAAAGGTCTACCTGTCCATCGTACGTGACGGAACACGTGAACGTGGGCGGGGGCACTGCGAATAGTCGATCCACGCGACCTCTAGAATCCTCCTCCCTGAAAACCAAAAAACTGTAGACATTATAACTGTGGATTTCACTCTTTTCGGGTTGAAAACCGAAACCATTCACACGTATCCGAGAAGTTTAGTAGTGGCTGATGTCTGGGCAACACACGTGCAGATTTTCGAGAATTGAAAGTCTGTTTCCGGTTTCCTTCAGGTCTTCAAGAAAGTTTCCGTTTACCACAAAAATATTAAATACGTTTGCCGCTTCACCTACCTAGACTGTGTGACCATGAATGGCATACTGCTGTCACTATCATAATCGGATACAAACGGGGAACATCTTGACGAGGGTGGAGAAATGGGGTAGAGGTCGCCTGAAAATTGTTTATTTGTGAAGTTTATTTGTCGCTTCGCAATTGTGACAATTTTACATATAGAGTGGTGCTCTTTGTGTTTCAGTAAAAATCTCACCCAGTGGAAGACGTTCTCTGATCTTGAACGTTTGCGATATTGAATATTCGTAGTCCGACTCATCTGAAAATGAAATTTCATTGTTAAAAGCACAGTCTTTCTAAGGTCTTGCACTTATCATTAAAGCTGTTAGAAACATGCATTCGATCATCCTGTAGCAAAGTTGCATGTACTGCCTATACAATCTATACATACATTCTGTGCTCATGGAAATCGAATACATTAAGTCATGCATTGAAGACGCACTGGAAGAGGCGACCGAAGTGGTATGGCGGAACACGAATCAAGAGGTTCTTCGTTTACAGAGTGTGCCAAATTTATTCGCCTTATGTGAGACTCGAACCGAACCGAAATGTCTGGGAAGGTCCGACGCTAACCACTACACCAACTGGGCTTTAGCAAAGCTGTAGACGAATCATATGTATATGTTCATACACATCTCAAAATGAGATATACAGTATATCCAAGCCTTTTTCAAGCGAATACTATAGTTGTAGTGACATGAGGTTTCCCACAGAGGGTGCAACTCTCTTTCATAATCTCTCGTGCATAGCGTGAGTGTCTCCGACCGAATAAACGTACATTCTTGTTCATCCTCGGCCTCCGTCCATTCTCCCTCGCTGTTGCTGACGTCCCAATCGATACCGGCACTGCTCAGTCTAGGCGTCGACGGCATCGAGGGCTGCGTGACCAGCAGGAGCGGCGGACGACACGTTGACGGCAACTGCAAGGTGAATTCTATATGTAACCGGGTTTTTGGTGACAAGTTAGCTTCCGGTTATCTGTGAGGTAACCTAGAAAAATGGTTACACCGTTTAGAAAACGTTGTGGGAATGGCATCCTGCTCCTCTGCGAATTTGACAATAACAAGCTTTATATTAATCGTATTGGAGAATTACTCGTTGTTCTAGAACAGAAGAAATAACTTGATCAATTTTTTTCGAGGAACAATTCTCATTTTCTGAAGTGGGTGAAGCATGGCATACCAAACCATGAAAATGAAGAAAATGTGGTATTATTTGATCACACGTTCCGTACTATCCAATCATCTTGTGGGATTAATTGGATTTTTCTGCTTGATTCTAACTATGACCCTACCTCAGCAATTGTTTCTTTTGCCTCTGACGCCTCAGTAGCCGATTGTTCCATTTCTTTTCGTTTCTGTTGTAGCAGTGGCTCAAGAGTCTAAAACATTTGGTTATACTCTATATGCCATACAAAATGTTAATCAACTTATAATTGTTATCATTTATTTTTGTTGTCTATTCCCGCAAAGTTTTTCATTTCATTTCAAAAAACAAACCCAGTTCAAGGCATGCAAAAATAGTGCACGGTTTGATCATGCAGAGGAATATCATACAATAATACCGGACATGAAATGAGAAAGTTAGATTCAAAGTAACATCTTACAGGAGCTTACTGTAAGACTAGAATTCTATGTGAGAGTCATTAGTTGTGTTCAATATGCCATTTCTGAGAAAAATATAACATATTATCGATTCTTTTCAGTTACCTCTTTCAGGTTGTCCAGAGTTCTTGTCGGATCTCGGCGCTTTCGAAGAGACGCTGGAATTTTATTGACTTCAACTATACCCATGAGAACTACTCGGACTGTGAGAAAAGTGAGGTAGTTATGTTCGGCAGATGCTTGTCTTACTGGAAAGGACGAACACAAACGTAAAAGCAGGGACTTCACAAGAACACATAGTTTATTTGACTGATAGCTTCAGCCACGCGCTTCACAGTACGAGTTAAAAACTTCTGAGCACGTCTTTGACATGTGAGATCATAGAAATTTTAGATTTCAGTATCCTATTTGCTATTCAGATAAATGTAAAACAAATACAGCTGAGAAAAAGCCCGTACATGTAAAAATAGCCCATTGAAACATTAGTGAACTTATTTATCTCTACAGCTCCTTCAATAGATAAAGTATCCAATATTAGATTATAAGGTATTTTCCCGAGTTGTCCAACCTGTTTTCTCTGCAGCTTCTCCCACACTCTTCGATCGGTCATCTCGCTCAAGCTCTATCTGAGAAGTGGGACTCGCACTTCTTCTCATTTTAGAGGGGGAACCTAGAATGTGCCGTGAGAGATGTTTGTTATGTATCATTGCAATAGTTTTCGGCTGCTAGTGTTTCGGGTACGTAGTCATTTCTCACAGGAACACAGCTGGCAATATACAATTGGACCACTATTTGGCTGACTGAAAAGTGAAAAGTCTGATTACAGCCGAATTCAATTCCGCTGAAACGGAATATATTGAAATCGAAAAATGCGATGCGTTTAGATGCATGAAAGGCCGATCGCAAACTAGTGTGGACGTGGGTAGGGACAGTGACATAGATGGTTCAGTATTACAAAATGGAAATATAGAACGCAAAAATATGGAATCCGGGTGCACTGGCCGGATTAGTTGGTAGTAAAACGAAGGAAACGCTGTCCTGTGCGTATTTCAGCTGTAAAATGAGGCGACCATGTGTTCGCAATGAGAGATTACAAAAACATTGGGGAACTATAGTGGGAACCACAAAGGTAGGTCAAACAGGTCAAATCGGGGTCACGCGGTCGAAAAGAATATAAAACGTGAAAAAAGATGAGATGAATTTAAAAAAATGACCCATGTTTTAGTTTTTTCTAGCTCAGATGATTGGTACCAAGAGAATTGAAGCAAAACCAACCCGACATTCTTGTTGTTCGATGTACTCGCACATTGTATATTATACAAACTTGTCTACTTTTGCTGAAATTTTTTTGACAGACCGCATCAAAACTTTTTTCCACAACACAATTCTAAATAGACTCATGAGAACCAATTTTACTGTTGTTTGTTTATTGTGAAAGTACCTACCATCTCTAGTTTTTCTTGAAGAGGACGGGTTGACAGTGAGGAATTGCGGTGTTTCGCCACGCTCGCCGCGAGACTTGCTGCGGTCTCGAGGTTTGCGAGCGGCCGGACTCGACGATCGACTTCGAGTACTCTGGAATTTTCTCATTTGGTAAGGAATGGAAGATTCATTGAAACAAATTATAATGCATCAGTACGAAAAAGACGGCAAAAAAGAGAGCAATACTGAAGGCAAAGGTTTATTCGAGAACATCATTTTAGCAACATTTTAGTGAAGAAACAACTTTTAACAACATTTTAGTGAAGAAACAACTTTTGTCCAGTCTGTCTCTGTCTGTGAACATAGTAAAGATGTTTGGAAGGACCAATGTCACCTGTGGCAGTGTGATCGTCACATCAGAAGTTGGTTCATTCGGTTTAGTTTGCGTAACCGGCGGTTTCGGACTAGGACTTCTCGTCTTCAGCTTTTCTTTACTGGTATCTACTTTCACCGGCGGTTCTGCCGTTTTCTTGACTGAAACGCCAGGTGACGACTCTCGTGTGGTTGTTTTAACATCTTTTGGCGCAGTTGAGACAGAATCCTTAGCTGGACTCTTCGATCTTGAACCGGAATCTGTTTTTGTCACCGGAAGAGTGGATAGAGGTGCCACTGGCTTTGGCGCATTTTTCGATTCGGTAACCTTTTTCGAGTCAGGCAGGGGAGAACTGCTCTTAGACGGTGTCAATGATTTTGATGTGCTTGTGCCGCGTTCGGGAGTGACTGCCTTCCTTATTTCTTGAGGGGGTGTCTTCTTCACTTCGGGTTGTACTGCTTTCTTTACTTCTGGAGTAACTGCTCTCTTCACTTCGGTTGGTTTCAATGCTGGCGTCGCTGGACCGGCTGGTTTTGAGACCGGTTTAACCGGAGCAGCGGCTGAAGAAGATCCGGCTGCTTCCTGACCTTTGGTGGCTGGTTTGCCAGATGCGTCAGTTGTCGTAACTGGTTTCGAAGTGGAAGGCTGTTTCGGAAGCGTTGGTGTAGCGCTACGCGACTTCGGCTGAGCCGGCTGGGGCGGTACTGTTTTGCTGGTAGTGGACAGTGGACTGGCCGCCTGAAAATTTATACTTTGGTTATAATTAGTCAGATCAAATAGATTTGTGTCATGATAACACTCCAATATACTAGTTATGATGAAATGCGTGCGTGCATAGTGGAAACCTTCAATAAATCCGTAACTGAAAAGTTTACTAATTGAAAACATATCTTATTTGGTTTAATATTCACTCTCAAATTGTAAATAAAAATGATGGCATCAAAAGTATAATTAACATACCTTAACTGTTGGAGCAGCGACGGAATCCTTCGGCGTTGGTGTAGGTGACTAAAGGAATTTAATTCAAAGCGATCAAGTGCAATATATATTTAGCAGTTTTATGTTCAATATGATAGATGACCTAGAAGAATCCAAAAACCTTTGCACATTTGCAAAAAATTTGTACTGCTAATTATGCCACCTAAAATGTTTCCAAGTGCGTCCCACCTTTTTCTTGACCATTGCCTCAGTGAGTTTTGTGGTGAGAGAATCTCTCCGCAGCATTTTGTCCATAGCACTCGCAGCCGGTTTCAAGTCCCTTGCAGCGATGACCGCTGAAAGTGTACTTTTAATGTAGAACTTTTGATTCCCATTGATTTCTGAAATATTACAGTAATGAATATCCGACCACAAACGAATGACAGAGGTAATTCCAGAAACCCTTCACATGCATCTCTAACCGGGTTTCATCTCGACGTCGTGATGCTGCTCCTTGAACCGTTGGGCCGGTGACGCAGTCGACGAGGGCTCTATTCTGGTCGGCACGGCCTCTTTTTTCTGGGGAATCTCTTTCTTCTCAGGTTCTGTTTTCACAAGGGGTCCTGCAAGGACATGCACGTAGTACAGTAGGATAAACAGTGGTTCGATCACACTCGAAACAGCCTGTTTTTGTGGTCATTCTCGTTGCCCGAAACCGGTACAAATAATTATTCGGGAATATCAGCTCTGGAACAATGCATTCACAGCAGAACGAGAGGTGGTAGAGACGTTTACATTTTGAGGAGTTACAGGGAGAATCTGAGGTGCGGGATAGGACGATGAGGATAGAATTCGAGACAATGACCACATGCAGCAATTAAGTTCGAGTCGCGGTGTCACACAGACAACTTTTTGATACAGTAGAGAGTTTAGAATAGGTACACACGACGACAATTCTGAGTTGTAGCTTCATCGATCACAAATTCGATCACAAACGATTACTGTAACTATGCCTTGTTGGGTAAACCAGGTTCAAGTAATCAACCAATAGTACTTTAAAAACTCTGAATATTCTTTTGAAAAAAATCTATTATACATGTAGTTGTCTCACCTGGAATGGTTTTAACGTCATCAATCTGAACTTTCTTTTTGGGTAATGGCGAGGCCTGCGGCGTAACATCACACGAAGATTCGCGTGGTGTCAAGGAGGCTGGCTGGAACAGAAATGTATAGTTTCGAACCTCTCAAGCTCAACTTCATAATAATCCCCGACCCCTTAGAAACGTGTTAGCCAGAAGCGGTCTGGAAAGCTGCTACTAAGAACTTTCGCCGATTGGAGTTCGACAAAACTTCAGTCACAAACCAGTGCCAATTTCACAGCTGAAGCTTACTTCTACATCTTTCTCAAAATTTGTGATAGTTTGGATAGTGTCAAGAAAACTGCTTATATGGATACTTGGAGGTAAAGTGTTCCTAGTATTGGCTTCAATTTCTAGTAAAATAGCTGGAACCAACTTTTTTCTGATTGGCTTCTCTGATACGAAGTTGTTCTGCGAAAGAGTCGTCCTCATAGGGGCTCTCTTCTTCCTCCGACGTTTCTTCTTCGGCTTCACTATGCGAAATGAACTTCCGGGTATAAACTGAAAAAGGTCTTTCGTAGACCAAACGAGACTTATAATCATTTTGTTACTTTTTTCCGAACTAAACAGTAATTACCTCTCGGTAGTGCAAATAGGATGAATAAACATGAAATTGTTGTTACCGTAGAGGACATAATAAACTATTTTTCTCATTATGACTTGTAAACTTTTACAAACACATGCACATCGCGAAATTTAACAAATCTTTGTTTTCTTGGTTCTTTTGGCATACCTGGTTTTTCTTGCTTAGGTTTTTCTGGCTCCGTGTCCGACTCGATGTCTTTCACGTATCGATTGTACAGTTTTTGGAACGTCGCTTCGACGTCGTCCGTACTTTCCTGTTGAATAAAATTGAATATTGTGCTCTAACAAATGATATGGCAAAACTTTCAGATTTTGGAATTCCTGAACGAATCAAAATATGAAATTGCTATGTTTTTGTTCATACATCCATGTCGGAATCTGGATTGTTGCTATCCCATTCAGAAGTTTAAAATTTTCTTTCGCTTTTCAATGTTCATATAGATCTTGCTGTTACACCCACACTACCACCCACAACACACAGCTGATCTGTTCTCATTGATCCAGTATTGCACTGACCCATTAGTAAATGCGTCACGGAAAAACAACATTGGAACTCAAAGACTCATATGAACAATGTTGTGGGACTACCATTTTACTTTAGAAAGAGTTACAGTTGAAAAATCGTATGAAATTGGTCAAAAGTGGCGGTAAAATCATTTTAGTTCCATTGAAATATTTAGAAAAGGTGGGACAGAACACAACTGTTAATATCAAGTATTCGAAAGTAACCTCTTGTTTTTCTGGCTTGGTGGTCTTCTCGAATCTTGTCATCGACTTGCAGTCTCTGTCGAAGCGACCGCCCGTTCCACTTGAACTGACAGTTGAGCCGTAGCTGCAAACCATTGAATCGTAAAACATGAATAGACAAATCGCAATGGAAGCTCTAGTTGAAATAGTTACAGTTCGAGAAATTAGTTGGGAGAAAAACTAATATAAATGGTACGTTTCGCCTCCACCCCAAGATAGACAACTAATTCCATGTTCAATCTCATAGGAAGAGAAAATTTCACGATGATGAGGAATGAAATATTCGCTGAGATGTTCGGCGAGATTTCACAGTCTAGATTAATTTTTCTTGAAAGAGGCTCGTTTTTTCCTCGTAAGATAAATCAAAAATTACACTTTCACAGTAATTTTTGCTTCAGAGCAGTGATTTTCAATACGCAGTGCAGGTTATATACATTTTAAAATGAATTATTCGAATCGGAACAGTAACTGAATATCATACGGTGACGAAAGTTGGTATATATCGGCGAGAATATCCTTGTTTCTAAAATGCAGTTTATTTGGTTTTGAATACAGTTTCGAACCGGTACTGCTATGACTCAAATAACTTTCCAGAAGTGATAGTATCCATCAGTGATGAGATAGTAGGTGATTATTGGAATTTTCATTAGAGTTTGAGATAGTTCTGTAAAATTGAAACCCACTTTGAAGTGACTCCCGGTGTCTTCGATCGATATTCATACCGACCGCGTGGTGTGTAACTCGAGGTAGAAGTGTAGGAAGGACGAGAGTATCTTAAAGGTTATTTTTATTTTATAAGGTTTTCCTATTTATTTGAGCCGAACAAAAGCACGAAATTGAAATGAATATCAATATAACCCACGAGGTGCTTACGTCAGGTCGATATTTGGAAAGGTTACTGCTCGAGTAGTCTCGTACTACCGGGGGGAGGTCCCGACTGGGTCGAGAGTCTGAGTAGCCTAAAACCATGCAACATACTAGAACGATACACACAGAATTGAGGAAAACTTACGCAGATCGTCAGAAACAACCATCTTGCACTCTTCCATTGCACGTTTTCTATCTCTGATAGTTGCCACATTTTGCGTTTAGCTTGAGAGGTGTCTGATTGTTGTTTACAACAAGGTGGTATCACATTCGAATACAGAAATCAAATTCTAGTCTGACACCCAACCTTAGTAATCAAACATGAATGTTAAAGTCGTTCTAGGCAAAGTGCATTCACTCCCACATTGGAAATATCTGCCGTGTGGGATAACTACTCAAACTACAATGCTGACGTGTTCACAGTTCAGCCCGGAGAGGGTTCGTTCTTTTTCCGACGCCGGTCTAAACGGTCATCGTTTCCCTATCCCGTTGTGTTTGTTTTCGATTCCGTAGCGTTTCAGTTAAATGTCATTACTTAGGGCGTACTTCGAGATCAAACTACAACTATGATTCGGTTACATCTCATAACTCACTCGACGTGCGTGGTGTGAATGTGGACGACGCTCTATAGGTCGGTCGTTCTCGGTAGCTGGAGGTGTGATCGGGAGTACGGTAACTGGATGACATTCCGGAAGAATACGGGGACTTGTAGGAACTGGCAGACGACAGCTGGTCTGTGCTGCCATATCTGTAAAACTTGAAAAAATATCGATCACTTATTATTAACTATAACTTTCAACAAACTCATTTGTAGTTATACTGAATTCCAGTTGATTTCTTGTCCAAAATGTAACAGTTATTATTTAAAAGTTTGTTAAATATATTTTTTGCGTCTTCAAATGTGAAAAAGAGCGAAACTTCTCTTGTCGTATAAAAACTGTATAAAATACATACTATGCATACAATACATCGATAAAGAAATGATCAACGTCAACTATTTTTCTATGAAAACAAGAGTACCTTGTGGTCAATGGCCGCGGTGTATAGTCCGTGTGGTAGGAGTGTGACATCGGGGTAGAGGATACAGATGAATACGACGGTCTGTTATAACTGGAGGACATAGAGGGGGACTTGGGCAGACGGCTCGAGAACGGATCGTAGGACGAGGCTCGCGAGTAGCGGGAGGGAATCTATTACATCAATATTATAGTAATATGTTGAAAACAGTTTTTTGTTTATTTTCAATGTTAGAAGTCACCGAAATAGCTATTTTTGGTTTCATCTGGAAGTATATCATTTATGTGCCAAATTTATATAATATCTACCTCATGTGAGACTCTAACCTCGCCCAAAAGTATTGGTGGCGCGGACTCTAACCACTACACCTACTTAGCTAATATTAGGAATGAAGCACAAAATGAGATGCACAGTATACAGAGATGCACAGAGAAGCCTGTCTTTCAGCGACGACGGTAAACTTTATTTATGACTGAAATAACCACTCGTTCCGTTTTTGGTTAACATACAAGTGTTCCTCTTGAGACAGTTGAAAGAAGTTAATGTAGTGGAGTGTTACCATGAAATGTTAGAGTGCTGGAGTTGAATGCTCGGCATATCGCAGTGAGGTGTACAGCGCTAAAGAGGCACAAAAAGCGAGGTGATCGCATGAGATGTGCAATCGAAAGAGCCGACATAACTAACGGTTATATGCTAAGGAAATATTGAGCAGACCAGTCGGCTTCCTGTTCAAATGCTTCATGTTCTCAGTTACAACGGTATACTGTATTTTTCTTCCGTCAGTTGTAGTATAGTTATGTATACAGTGAACAGTCTAACAATTGATGATTGTTTTTCGAAATTAAAAAAAAAACTTCCTACTTTTTATCTAGAGTTAAAAGTTACTCGAAAGTCTTCCATCTATGTGAAGTAGGCGGCTAATTACAAAGCTTCATACTGCAGCAGTCCACTCTCAATCTATTTCAATAGGTTCACATACTCTGTCAACTAAACATAGATTTTAAAATGTATAAAACATGTTCTGTCAACTAAAAATAGGTCTTTTTCAATCAAATATATAACGTACAGATGACGTGACATCCTTTCCGTAGCTGGTTCTGTACGGGATCGGGTCCCTTTCCCCCCGTCCCACACTCCCACTTCGCGTCCTCGTAGAAGACGAATACATCGAATTATAGTTACACGTGAATCGTGAATAACCAGTTACACGTGAATCTGTAAGTTACCGATTTTTTGTTGGGAACACATTTTTGAACTCAGGTTTTACCAGCAAAAACGTATAAACAAAACAGCAACAACACAACAAATCACGTTAACAAATCACGTTCTGAATGAACATTTAAACGTGTTAAATGAGCAGGGCTAAATGAACATTTCATGCTACTTTTCTGTGTTTTTGCTTTTCTGTCACATTTTTGGCGTGGATCAAGAGTATTAGAATACATAATCCGATCAGACTACAATTAGGATCTCCTGCTCCCCTCTTGAAGCACGAGCGTGAACGTATACAATTTCAACATAATATAGAACATATATGAGAAAATTACGTAATGGTTCTTGAACTAGAGAGAAACTGCTGCGATCCCGAAATACAAGTGAACTAGAATTTAGAACGTACGGGAACGTTTGTCAGTGCAACGCGTAAGCGATAAACTCTACATATGCCAGCTTTGATAGTGTTTTTCTCGCCAGTGTGCTTTCATTATTATTTTTTTCAGGATTTTCAAAATAACATAAATAATTAATTGCGCATTTTAAAAACAGCTCCGAGCTAATACAAAATTTAATAATATGAGAAAGCTAGATAATACTTTGAAACATTCCACCATGGAAGGTGCTCGAGTGTCTTAAATTCTTCACCGAGTTTTGACTTCTTGCAAAAGTTGGTAAATAATTCGAACCACATGTGTTCTAAACATTGTCGCATGGCTGTGAATATGTATTCATCACGTGTGGAAAATAACTAGAATAGAATAACTGTTTAACTTTGAGTATTTGACGTTTGCAAGCCAAAACTAGAACGGTATGAAACATTTCGTTGGTACAAACACAACATATGAGAAAACAGATGGCTGGAACATTTTGGGGCACCGCTTTTTCAGAGTCAGAGGGTGTTTCGAGAGACTAATGGAAGGAACTGTTTCGAACAAAAAATAGTATTATCATCAGATGGAACGAGGGACTTGCAAATGGAAAGCTGTTACACATTCACACGCCTCGAGCAACTGCTTCCGCGCAGAGAGTGTGTGTAGCGGAGAGAGCGGCAGACGGGATGAGCAGTGTTTATGAGGTGGTCAAGATGTGAACTTGTTGCATTTTGTTTTATATTTTCAGCGATTCGGAGTGGCGGTTGTGTTTATTGTTGTTTGGGACATATTGCCAACACCAAAACTTAGCCGATCTGACTTGTTATTAGACGAAACTCTATCGATGACAGTTCAATGTTTATGAAGATTTTGTCATAGTTCTTAAGTGTTTCTGTTCAGAAACGAATGTGAACACTGAACTTTCTGGATAAAATTCTCTTCTCGGAGTTATTTATCTCAAATAATGTTGTATTTGTTCCTTATCCACAGCAGTCTCCCATGTTTTCGCTATCCTTCACGCTTATTAGTGGTCCGAGGAAGAAGAAAGCGACAATATGACCTGAAACATAGCTATTTTGAGAATTATCTGTACTTCTTGATAACTTCCAACGTGTTCTAATCAATTTTGGGCTTTCGGAAACCTCGATTATTCTTTGTTATTCTTTGACCGATTAGTTACAACGGGGTGATGTGATATTCACGTTTTTTTTTCAGTAATAACGTGAACGGTAAGTTAGAAGTTCAAAAATAACACTTACCGAGTACCATGCTAAGAACGATGGGTACGTTGTAGGTCATTGAGATCATCATGAGAGAGTACGCGACATACATTTGAATGAAATAGACTATGGTCGAGGCCACGTGCTGTCCGCGGGTCAGCGAATGCACGGAAAATCTGCAATCGGAACTTCTTTGTCAAAATAATAAAGTTTATAATACGTTATAGGCATTTTGATAAGTGAAACATTTTTCAAAGATCGGGTCTGCATCCTTATGCCAATACAACGAAAAATAATTCTGTCGTATTCGCGTGCTCGTGAAACATCAACTGATATTGAAGGAAACGTTCTAGAATGGTATACTGTGGCATTGAACGTGAGGATGAAGATGACTATACCAATTACCCACGGAAGTTCAGTTCGGAGGGGCTCGTTCGAGGGATGGAGGTGGGACACATCTTCCGCACAACATGACTGCAATAATGTATTCTCCATCTAAAACATCGACATTTCTTGAGAAAATCAACGAAGAAATGCTGTTTTTCTCCATGAAAGACGAGGCAATCAAACATGAACAAATGAACTTCCGAAAACGTTCTACCCTGCCCTGTACAATAGTGAAACCCTTCCTTTCAAAGATGTCAGTCGTTCACCACAAGTTATCTGAAGATAAATTGCGAAGCTAGAAAATGTCAGAACTAGCAACAGAAAAGTGTCAAGACATTGGTGAGATCTTTCGAAATACCACATACGATGTTGATTTTTTTTTGTGTGATATCTCCAGACCGTTTCAACTGGCAAATCCGAAATGTTTGCCTACCGGCTCGGCGACTTCTACTGGTTGTATTCTGGTACGCGAAAAGCGAATGGCTTCGTAGGCAGCGGCGATGACAGCCACACCCACACACGAGAAAACATACGCTGAAGTGGGAAAAAGGGTAGATAATATCAGAAAAGTATAGTTTTGTAGTCAATTAGAACGTATTCATCAAAATAAGTTCAGTGGAAAATTCAGACTGATCACATCAGTGATCGATATATCCAACTATTTACCCGTTTTCATCGAGCTACTCGAACAATTTGACTCGAAAGACCTCTCACTATAAACGGTGAGGCCAATTCTCAATTAGAGATTAAGAAGTCCAATCGGTTGAAAGCTGTTTGGACTGGATTCAGATTCTGAGACTGAACGATGACGTAAACTGATTCGCACCAGTTTTCTGCCGCTTACATGCTAAGACAGTAGTCTGTCCGACCTACACATTCTCTCGTTAATTAAGACCGCTACAAAAGTGGTGGAAGTTGTCTGAGAAGGCTATAATAGTTATTGGTTACCTGTCATGGTGGCAGGGGTCCATTGCTTGAAGAGTATCGGCTCTTCGATGCGAAAATGAAAATACATTTCCATCATCATCTTGACTGAAAAATATGTTGCTTACAGCATTACTGAGAAAAAGCTACAATATGAAAAAATGGCGAAACAAGACAGTATACATTAAGTTTCCGACCGAACGGAAATGAACAAAGAAAACATGCTAGAAAGAAGTTTATATTCAAACTGAAACACTTTGAATTATCAATATTGAGACAATACAAATGAGTGATAAAAATTGAGTGGTAATTGTAATAAGTTATTCCCGTTCACTCATTCATAGAAGTGGTTTTAAGAAATCTTAGTGAACAACGTTTTCATTTTAAGATACTGGCAATGGTGTCCCGTAATTGTTCATTCAGCTATCAGTCTGAACACAACCTGACTAGTCTCTCAGCATTCCTAACAACTAGTCAAAACAAAACATCGATATTCGTATTATCAGTTTGCAAAGAGTCGTATTCCTACGGCAACATGTCTAAAATACAAAGTAAATAAGAAAAAGTGAAATAGAGATTCAGTATTTAGCCCTACTTGTTCCGTTCCCTATAAATATTAACGGTAAAGTCCTAGTAAAGCTTCATTCCACTTGTTTTAGTTTCAAAAGTGGTTTCAAGGAACAAAACAGTTGGTGGTCAGTGCATGTCGTCGCTCTCCTGTGCCGCTCCAGCCCGCGCTTCTTGTCTGGCCCCAAACAGAAAATGGCCCACTCCCAGCCCCAAACACACGGTTATACCCAACCAGATGGAGAACGTCATGAATATCAACATCAACATGTAGCCAAGAATCAACTGGAACGAACAGTTTGCTATGTGCTATGTGCTTTTGTGCTGCATCATCGGACATTATTTGAACGCAAACAATACTGAGGTTTGACGGAGACATGTTTTTTTCGATACTACAGAGATGGTCCTTGAGGATTCTTTGTAAACTACTGTTAGGTCTATTCGAAACGAATCAGAAATGATGTGGTTAGTTAAAAAAGGTTGCTTACGTAGAAAGTTTGGAACATACGATTTGAGAATATTCTCTGGATGAATTATACAATCACATAAAACTACCTGGATTGAGAAGAGCAATGTTTGGAAGATATGGTGACCTTCGAAAAGACGTTGTCCATAGCTAGAATACTAAGAATTTTCATCAAAAACAGTTGATTTTTGTTGGGCTGAATCAGTAAGCAATTGATGCAAAATCAGTTTGAACATCCGAATCTACATCTCGCCTCAGATCTGGCAATGTATTAGGCTTCACGGACTCACTCGAGCTTGGGTGCATGCGTAACCCTTCGAGATAGTTCATAATCTTCCGTGGAGCAGTATCCAGAAAATTGCTCGCTACTTCTACAATCAACACCACCCATACGCGCTGTGTAAACAGAAGTCTACAGCTCCTACTCACGTTCTCTCTAACGTTTCCTCACAGAATGTTGCGTACTTTGTATTGAGGTGCCTGTGCGTGTTGTGTTGTTTCACTTCGAGACGCCACCGAAAATATTTGACGAATTCAAAGATGACGCTCATCACCAGCACTATTGCGCACGTGTATACCATTTCTGAAACACAAGTTCTCGTGTTTTGTTTTATGATATATCGATACTCACGTCAGATGTGAGAATTGCACCAAATTTTGAATAGTTTTAAGAGAACCAAACTGGTTTCAATGATGAATGGATTTAAGACAAGTATCACCTTTTCGATTTCATTATTTTGAAACACCAAAATGTGTCTTCATTCGTTCGTGTCCAGTTAACAAACAAAATATATATAAAAAAATTACGAAGAAACGCGTTACAATTGACCAGTTTTCTGGATTTCTTCAAATTCACTGTTTAGAACTCACGTCCTGCGTTCTTGACGGTCCAGAAGTCGAAAAGGACTGTGTCGTCTACAGTTGTGTGAAACCACATCCACATGCTGTGCTTCATTTTCATGGGCATAGACATAGACATATCCATACCAGGGTCTGACATGCCAGACATATCCATTCTCTACAAACATAATATATTTACTCTAATTAACTATATATCTGTATCAACTATATATTAAGCATCATACAGTGCACACCTTTCGAAGCAGTTCTACACAGTGTATGTTGCTCCATTCCGTTGCTTTTTGGTAAAAATTCGGGAAATATGGCGTGGCTCGCGATCAAACTACACCGAAGATTCGGGGGAGCATACAAACTAAATCACTTTCCAGTAAACATGCGAAATAACAGTAAAATGTAAATGTCAGGTGAATGATGTAATTGGTGTGTGTTTTGTGTGTTTATGCGGTTCACGGCGCATCCATTGTGAGCCCGCCCCTGGGTCGTCCGTATCTAAGTATGGTTACAACTAATGACCGTTACCACACAGGTTCAGATCATGCTGTGCACGGACTATGTTACAGTACACTGAACATTGAATCACTATTGTTGTTCAATGAATGGTCGGTTTTTCCACGAAGCCGACACTTGGAATACGATCAAAAGTTCAGCGAAACAGAAACACTGTTTCTCGCAGTTGCCCTGGGAACACACTGAGATCAAACTACAAACACAATGAAGCTTGATTATAAACAAACTACGAACACAGTGGAACTGTAAAAGAAATACAATGCGTGTACAACAAAAGCGTAGAAATGCAAAACGGGGAGAGTCTACAAAACCATTGCGGAATACTTACAAGCCTCAACTTTTTCAATAATAGCGATGGATAGACATTCGGAAAAAGAAACGGTTGTTGTCTACTCGTTTCATAGTCGATGGGAATGTCTGTGTGGGGTGGTAGGAATGATTAGATAACGACATATTGACCTCAGCTCCGTTCTGATCCTGAACTCTGGATACTCGGATCGGTCAAAATAGCATGATCGACATTTGTGCTCGGGATTTTGTTTAAAAACACTTTTTTCGATAAAAGTTCCCGAAAAACACTTCCAACTTTCGACAATTTTCAACAACATTAACAATTTTCAACGGAATGGCAACAAACATTATTGATTTAGTGTTAGTGCTGGTCGATTAATGAACACCCTTCTGATGCATTTTAGTTGAATATTAATCGTATCCTTCGCATGAAAACACCTACATTTCGTGAGTTTAACGAGTAACCACACTGTGAATTTACAACTCATGCTAGTGTTGAATAAATGATGAAGTGAAACGTCAATACTTGAACTTTTCATTTAGAAGTTCAGTATGACCGATAAATTGTCGACAAGTTCACATCATAGCGACACCGTGCACAGGCTGATAGTCATTTTTATCGAAGATCGGAGAGCGAGCAAATAGAGGTAAGCTCAAGGAAAAAGTTGTAGGATGATTCCCGCCATTCAGACGAACTGTATTGCATGCAGGTCAGAAACCGCATCTCTGTCAGCGATCATTTTAACACAAGTTGACGCCAAACATATAACAACAGTTAATGTTATTATACGTATGTACATCATTTTTTACTGTCTCCATGCTCCGCTGTCTATATACCTCGGTATGTTGTAGTTTATTGTTGGGTTTGTTTTCTGAACCGAACTCGAGGTGGTATTGATGGTTTATTTGAGTGGCCAACAATTTGTTTACTGTTCGTATTCAAGAGTTAGTTCTATCGACAATTTTTTTCTTTTTGGCAAATGGATTCATAGAACGACCAGTTCCTATAAAAAATGTAGGAGAGTGAAAGATAACGCGGTCACGTACCCAGTATAGATGGAAAAACCTCTGAAAACGGAATAACTCATGGAATCTGCCCAAGTGTAATAGAGATTGGTTTTTGTGAGTATGCGTAGAAAAAATGCCTATTGCATTGAAACGATGTTTTAGTGTCGGTGGATATTGCATTGAACTGATGTTTTAATATCGGTTCATCGCCGATCAAGGTAATCAGTAAAAATTCATAAGACACGATGTGGTATGTTTTTCTAGATACAAAACTTTCATAGCCGCTCCTGATTCGAAAATCAACTGGTTATTCGGAACCCTCATTAAACTTGACAAAAAGAGTGGTGCTCTTTTGAACTGGCAAAGAAACCGATAATGAGCTTGCTACAGTTTTTTAGGGTAAAACATTTTAATATAATTTTTTCTATTTGTTTAAACGGTGAGTATATGGAATTAGAGCTTTCCTTCTTATTCTGATATATGGACAAAATCATTATGTTGCGACAGTCGCAACTTATCCGAATTAACCATTCCTCCATTTCCGTTCAACACTTCCTTTTCAGCTGAAAGAGGCGTGAATTTATGAAATTGCAAGTTGTTACCACTGCATTAAGTCTGAATCATCACCTGGCGACCGACCGGAGTGAACCTGATGAACGCTGTATTTTTGCAAAATAGTCATTACCGGGTTAGCTTTGCAGAGGGGTATTCATGAACTTTCCAGCCTCCTTTTTTGCCCAACCTGCATGTCTTCGAAACATAATGTGCCATTTCCGGGCACCGTAGCATGAAAAGTTCACCTTTTGAGCGGAACCGCATGATCCCCATCTGACCCAGGTTGTGGTTTCCTAAACTTTCCTTATAGGTTGGCAACTTGTGGCCAGAGTCTGATCAGAACGTTGATAAGGTTGAGCTGACCACTTCAATGACTTTGCTACGCATTACAACCCACAGGGATATGAATTTTGCGAAATAGTGTGGAAAGCAAGAGACGCAGGTTGGAAGATGCCGGGCTATCCATACGGTGAGAAAACCCCATCTTTCCCATCCGACTCTTAGATATTTGCTAGGCGGCGATAGACGACTTCCCAAGTTTCAAAACAACGAGCAGATGAATCGATACACTCCCTATCAGAGAACAATGGAATACCCACGTAAAACGTGGACACAGGTGAGAAATAGTGAACTTCCTCCTCACCAATTGTACTCAAATTCTATCATTCATCAATGGTGTTTACGTTCTAAACACCAAAGAACTGAAATCAACGGAATCATTATGACATGCCATTTTCAAGCTTATTCTAATGGGGCAGATTAATTCGTTTAGATTGATTTCGAGTTTTTCTCCAATGCAATTCTTGAAATGGCCAAAGTAATGAGTTTCGACTATATTGCCAGGTGCATAGTTGTTAAGGTTGCGGTCAGTACCTTACCTTACCACGTCAATACATACAATCCCTTCACTTCATACACTTCCTACTTTCTCAAGCTCACACAACGCCATCGCAATACATTCACATAATGTAACCCATAGAATTTTGTTGTATTTATGTATTCGCTAATGTTCAAACGTTTCGCAAGGGAAAACCTACAAACAGAAAACTAGGCAGAACAGTTTGACGCCGCATATTCATAACTTGGACCTTGGTGCTTGCATCATTACTCATACCACATGATACGAATACAAAGGTTTGTTATTTCGTCGACTGTTTGGTCTTTTACATCACGCTTCACTTGCGTAATGAATTCATTTCTTTCAATAACACAATCATAAGCATGTCTACAGTATATTAAAGGTGCTAGCAAAGTCATAATAGCACACAATCTATGCATCAACATTCTGAACTTCGATTACCTTATTTTTTTAAATTTTTACCACTATTACATTTACTATTCACGAGCTGCTATCATGACGTGAGACGCTCTTGTTTCATTTTCACACCCAGCATGATATGTATTCTAGTCGATAAGATCTGAATGCAAATAAAAAGATAGTTCTGTAGATGTCACTTCCTTCCGGTCTATTTGCGACCCTCATACGTGTGCAACCTATTCACTTTCCCTCGCGCCCTCCCACACCTTGAACTTTCACATCGCCTCAAATGTTTTACCTCATGACATTGTACTCCATTTCCATGACAATAAAGAGCACAAACAACGATTGTACTTATATTTCGCATTGTATGCCCATTGTCTCCTTTTTTCAGAGAGTGTGCAAACTGTTCTTGCTCAAATCGACCCAAACATAAGTCGAACAGACAAGGATTTCAGTATTTCTATTCAACTTCAATATGAATATTTCATGTTTTAGATGACACACATGTTTTATGGGCATTGAGGGGGTCTATAAAAACTCTCCCGATCAACTTCTGCAGTGTAACCCCACACATTGAGCTTACACTTGGACTGTAAGCTATTGGATTTGCTTCTCCCAGAGCAAGCCAATACGGTGTACGTTGCCTTATACCGCTGTGCTTGTAGTTGGAACCGGTTGTTTCCGGTCTGAACTCTTGAATCATGGCGTGTAAGGAGTTCAAATTACCACGCAGCTATGTTCATCCGGAATTGAGCTCAGCTAGTTAAGTGGTTATCGCAATAGTATACCTGGTCGTCTATAGCTTTCGCTCAAAGAAAAGCGGGGTATACTGTATACCTCACTTTGTACAGTGTAAGAACACGTATATACGATCTGTCAATAACATTAGTATAAGCATAGTCGTTGTAGTGGTTAGCATCCGCATCTCCCAGACTTTTGGGCCCGGTTCGAGTCTCACATTAGGCGGATAATTTATAAGTTCGGCACGCACTATATTCGAGTTACCCAGTCTGCTCTGATGCAAACTCTTTATCAATGTTAAATGCTCCGAACTGAGTATTGCACGAGGTGCGTGTTGTTTACGTACATTAGCTTTGACATTTGAGCAACTGTTAACCAGAAATGGTACCCAAAATTTACAACTTGGCCATTTCATTCGAATTTATTGCGTTCCTTCACATTAACTCTACGCAACCTAAATCTTTTCATTAGAAAATTGTTAGCTGTAAATCTTGTTTTATTTCTTCCTCGTTTTTGCAATCAGCGAGAGGCAACCGTATATTATTTGAGCCCAATTAAAACGGTCTGTTGTGTGATGCCTCCAGTTCGGGCCAAAACGAATAACAAGTACCTTAATAACAGCAATACTCTAACCAGAATCAATCTCGTAACTCATTCGGATTGTCAGTCGAAGATTGCTCAGCTACGCGCACGAGACGTGATTAGTGCTGCGTACATTCCGACAACCCAGTTGCCCACTGTCTGAGCGGAGCATAGTGCCCGAATAAAGAATTCACAAGTCGTCTTATTGTAGTGCCCTCTTCCATGTAACAGCCAGGAACTTTTTTCCTCCCAGCCCTTTCTTCCCCTGTCTAGAAGATGACGTCAACTTCAACCGTGAGGTACAGTCTGTTTCACGCAGGGATGACCCTTTACCGTAATATTCGAAATCTTTCAAGTACAGTTTTTGTATCTAAATGTTATTCTAACGCGTATGAACGCTGTTGTTCCAACTTTCACATTTATTACTACAATTCAACAACACCGTTATTGCAAAAACCTTTTGTTCACAAGAAAAGCATGTGAACAATCCTTAGATTACTGTAAGGAGATTGTTTATTCTTGAAAAGAAGCATACCGCACGTACTTTTGTCACATCTTTCAAAGAGACAAATTTCCTTAAAGGGGGGTAAGAATGGAAAGCTAGTTTAGGTTCCCCGGGGTACCTAAACCTAACGTTACGCGCGCCAAAACTGACTAAAACATGTGAACCGTATGCAAATACGGTTCGTTAGTTTGAATAAAGAAAAATATCAATCAGTTTCTCTTGAGCAGATCTTTCATATTAACTTTCCTTTCTGCCCCCCCCCCCCCCCCCCCGCCTTTAACGTTATTTCGCTGCTGATAAAGTTTTGTACGTTGAATTGCATGTTAGTGTTCATGTGATCTCGTTTAGTACGGGTAGTACTACAAAACGTCTTGATTGAATAGTGCGTTTTATTACCACATAGCGTGGGCGAAACGCGTTCGATTTGGAGTTTTATGAAAACGTGTCACAGAGCGTGAGACACGTGTTTGCACGATTCTATATCCTCTTGTTCTATGCGGATATTCTCTATTTCATTCGGATGCCCTTGATGTATGCGAACCTCATAATTACACGTCATTTTATAGTTATTTTGCTCAGCCGCTGCTAAAGCAAGGCTCGTGATTGTACAATAGCCAAATTATAGTTTGCGGCACATTCTATCTATTTTGGCTGAATACTCTCGCACAACATTCAGAAACTTATTATTCGAATAGAAAAAATGTTCTCGGAAAATAGATTTGTTCCGCAGAGCGATGTCTTTGAGTGCTGAGCTTTGTGACGAGTTGCAAGTACTGGTCGAATCGGAAACGTTGAAGTCTTTGTGCGTAATCAAACTGGTTATCTGCCTTTTGGGTATCTGCATGATCGTATGGAGTCTGGCGACCATGGTAAGCGATTTTCCTTTTGTAATTTTGTTGTCATAAAAATGTAGTCAACTCAACCAATTTTACCTTGTATGGAACTTTGACATCACCCGCTCATCTTTTGAAAACAGTTTCGTCTGGAACTTTTTTTTTTTGAAATTTGAACACCGCCTTTACAGCGTGTAAATACTGTGATATGCATTTATTCCATGAGTTCGTGTTTACAAAAACAAAACAAAAGTACAGAATATAGAACAACTAGGCCTCTTTCACTCATTTCTGTGTAGAAGTTCATTTGTATGCCGTTTTCACTTTAGAAAATCGGTAAAAACTGGTTATTATGAGCTGTAAACGTAGACTTTAGGGTATAACGTGGGTAGTGCACCCAAACGCCAAGGTGCTCTACGTGTTCCATATGGTTCTGACTATCACCTCAAGTGTCAGTTTCGGAGCTACCTACGCAATCGATGTGCACAGGTGCTTTCTATGTTTTATCTTTTGCAAAGTATCTCAATGATATTTCTAAAGTTCAAGCTCCAGGTGTTCGGAGAGCACACGTATAACTCAAACTCAGATAGGATTTTTCAATTAACATTTTCGAGAAAAATGTAGGCTGAAGTGTAGATAATTAGTTATGATCTGATTTAGTCAATATACCGCTGTAGACGAGAGAATGGATCCAAGTTTGTGGCTCAAGTGTACCTTTACCAATTTCTTGTTCATTCTCCAGAGTTGCAGAATTGACATTTGACGTCTGATAAACGACTGTTTCAATCATTCGACTGCGTTCGACATTTGTGGTAGGAAAAATATATTGTCCTTGCTATATTTCCGTCAAGTTGATTGATTCTAATTGCAGACTATTCTCTGCGAACGAATATTGTGAGGGAGTGTTATACAACTACATCTCCTACCCCCTTCTGACACTCGCCGCATACACCGACTGCTGTCAGGTGAGCCAACTGCCCACAAAAAAGTAAACATATTATTTTGTTTCCTTCTTTTTTTGTGTGTACCAGTTATGTTCACTGCAGAGATTCTATATAGGGAACGACCATAGCTGTGTTGTAGTTTGATAACCTTTAATGGTGTATTTCGCCCCATCCCACTGTGCATGTAGTTCGATTCCGTTGTTTTTCGGTCGAAATATAATGACATGTGATGAGATCGAACTACAATCAAGACACCTCCTATGTACTGTTATTCAATTGCACTGTCACGTGTTAAACAGGTTAAACACAGCAGAACTCAGAAACGCGCACGATTTAACTTCCCGTGACTATTCAATTCACTTTGTATACGAATATTCGCAGGGTCTTGCTTTCTTCTCCATGTCACTGGAGAGATTGGTGGCTTCGGTGAAACCGGCCTGTTATGAGGGACTCGGGAGCAAGGTACTAGCTCTTTCCATGGTTGCCACCGATGTGAGTCCTTACAAACAAACGAAAACTAGAAATGTGAACTTAATCTACGAAAAGTTCTGTTATTGTATAAACAGGTTCGGTGAACTGTAAATACCCACTGGACTCTGGTTCATAACTGCACTTAAACAGCGGTTTCGAACGATATAGATATAAAAGCTCTACCGTCAAAAACGTCCTAGTGACACAAACATACTTTAAGCAAGTTAATAACTAAATATACATCCGAACAACGTCAAGCCGCGTGGTAAAGTCTCACGCAGTTACTATGAATACACAGAAACATTGGTCAAACCTCAATAAATGTTTCTCTATGTTTTCGATTACATTTGTTTGTTGTTCACGTTCAACCACGATCCCGCCCGGGCACGCAATTACTGCAAATTGCACGTACACTAAATGCTTATATAAGTTATCATCTAAAGAAACCTCTTGCAGTTACTGATTCCGCTGTTCTACATATACCTCATGTTTCCCCCTGATATGAACTGGAGTAAAGAAACCGTTGCTTTTATAATTACTTCTGACCAGACGACAAGTGACTTCCGGGTTAGTTCATTACCGTATTCTACATTATGCAGCTAATCACGTTCGCGATAACGTCACACAATATCACCATTTTTACTGCTTCAACTAATCAGGAATTGCAAGGTAGCTAATGGAAGACACTTATATGTTTTCTTACTACCTTTGTAGCAGAACGTCTCGGTGAACAAATTAATATTCATTATCCGAATAAAACTCAGTGGGGACAAACTAGAAACACTCCACTGTGAAACAATGTGTACAGTTCAAACTCGTCCGCCTGACAGCGTGGTTGCAAGTATGCGAGCCCAAATCTTACGTTGACTACCAGTTGGAAACTTTCACAATTTATCAGGTTCTAACTTGGGTGCACACCGGGTTGGAAATATTGTCGATCACCATTTTCCATTTTGTTCTAATTCGAAACAAGCGACACGGCCGTAAACGATATTCGTCCTCGCTAGCATCCAACTATCAGAAAAACGAGAACCGAAAACTGTCCAATATGTTATTACCAGTCTTTTATATACATTTCGTTATATTCCTCATCAATAACCTCGGTTTCGCCGCGTACAGTGCGGTAAGTTATGTTCTTTTGAAACGTTGAAAATTGAAAACCATCGTGTTGATTCATCAATCTGATTCCGAACTGAGTAGAGACTATAGTAGAATATGTACTGAGCCAAAGATTCAACAAAAATCTACTGTCACAGATATTGAACTTTGGGGCTTAGCCTAATTCTTCGCTGGACAACTGTCGTTCGGTGCAAACCCTGTGTGAAAATCAACTTGACATTCTTTTGCGTTCATCGAAACAGTTCAAAGCAAACTCGACGTAGCGCCATCTTTGAAATCGGTGCGCCAAGTGACCAGTGAACTTGTCCATTTGAGAAAAAAGTGAAAGTGCCAGTCTTTCTCTGCCAAAATGTGCATCTGAAAACGAAACTTTTTCGTATCGGAAATTTACACATTGTCCTAGAACAGAAAAATAAGGGAACAGTTTTTACCAATGAACAGGATAAAGTGCTATGCTGTTCGTATCAAGATAATATGCAGTAGGCTAGTACCAGACGATCTACAACGACAAAACAATATTTCAGACGCACGATTTCATTCGTCCTTCCGACTTTGCCATCTACGGTGAATATGTTGCGTGGACACCGGCCTATTCTCTGCTGATGCCGATTACACTGTACCTGATAAAGAAGCAGCGGGAGCGGAACCTGCGGAACGAGGCGACTACTCAACAGGCGAACACGTTCATTCCGCTCGAGCAGTTGTTCAGCGCGGACCTCAGTCGGAGACGACACGTGAAACGCCCCTCCAATATGGTGGTACCAATGTAGAACCAAACTGGCAGTGACCAAATATTCGTTGTAGTTGGGTTGTACACACGCCGTCATGCGAAAATTTAGTCAGCGAATCAACTGGATCAAACTACAAATAGAGCAATGTTCACTGTATGGGTTTGCGGGATCAAACTACAAACACAGTGGGATAGACTATATTGGCTTGCTCTGGAGAGAGCGAGCCCTATGCAACGTAATGACATTGTCAACTCTCCAAATACGGCAAATTTTCAGTTCAACCTGGTGTTTCGTTAACGGTTAACCTATGAACACTGATTGACTGGTGGTAACCGCTCTTGGTGACCGCACATCTCTCCCAAATTTGTGAATACGAGTTACGAAGCGGTTACTATGAAAACGGTTAACTAGTTGATTGGAGCTCGGTTAATGTTTTACTGGAGCGGTTAAAAAAAGACCCGGTCTCTTGTGGAATGAAAAGTGTGTTGTATTTAATCTTTTTTTCTCAATTCTCACGAATAGCTGAAAAGTAGCGGGTCGAATATTGTATTTTTGAAGCGGTTCGAAAACAGTGGCTAACTTCATTATAAATGTGTATTGGTCGCCCTAAGTCTAAGGCCCTAATTTACCATATATTCTATAACTTTCCTATAACTGTGATTTCACATATTTAACGAATCAATCATACATTTTTCCAGTTTGACAAGCAGTATGAACACATTACTGTTTCTGTGAATAACGAGTTCATGTAACTATTCGTTTAAACTTCTGGACAGAACAATGATTCGATGGCAAAATAATCTGATCTTCTTGCTAGTTTCGAATTAGAAATAAAATTAATTCATTTTATTTGAGCTCGTCTGTTGTTTTAATATTATTGTACATAAGTTTCCCTGTTGTACTGTGTGTTGCATCTATTGTAATAAAAAATTGGCGTTTCTAATATTGCGAGTTCGAGAGAGTTTTTACGTGTAGCACTGTGAAAACGCAGGCAGCTTGAAATATCGGAGAAGATGCAGGCTTAAATACTGGTGTAGATTTAGCCTGCATCTCCTTATGAATTTCAAATAGTACAGGCGACATCTGGCTGACCCCGGTATTTTAAGTTGCAACGGTTTTTCAGAGCAGACAAATTGATATTTCGGGCATTTTCAATTTATGCTGCTCAGCAAGATTGAAAAGTAACCTGGAAGTTTAGTCATTCGCGAAATGTTTCAATCGATCCTGATAGTTGATAGAAAGCGATAAATGCATTTTTGTAGCCGCTGTGAAACGACAAGATAAATGGTCGTGTACTTTTCTCTCATATTATAAATTAGAAAACATCGCTAACTAGATCGATACAGCCCAATACATTGCCCTTCCTGCCTACAGTAATAATTAGAAAAGTCGGGATATAACGCCATATTTTTACCGGTAGTCATTTTTCGGGCTCTGTGTGTCACCCTGTCTCCAATTACAAAGCGCGCTCCACGGAGAATATCGGCTATTGTTGACTCAATCCCCTCTCTGTAGATAAGATAAATGAGCTGCGTACATGTTTTTGCCGTCCTCTAATTCTCCTGACTTTGAATTTACATCGATCACTCGCCAGTTTCTGAAATGAAAGGCAAGGAAGCTGAGGCTCAATTGAGAGGAAGCGGAATCAGCTACTCCCTCACAGTGAGTCACAATTATTCCCTCATAGTCAATGCTTTGTGATATTCCACCAGAAGCTGTGGTTTACAACAAATTCGCTCAGATAGTGAAGCTTTGACATTGATATAAAGCGCTCAAAGCGTTCCAAAACCTTCTGTTTGATTAAGAAAAAATACACACTACAAAGTTTTTGTTCAAAGTGCTGAAAAATTGCTTCCTTCACATAAACTTAGTAACATGAACGAATATTAATTTTTATTCTCAGTTTTCACGCCTTCAACTATTAGCAACAGTTTTAATCGAAAACTGACCATGTCACAGTGTAACGCAACAGAAATAATTATTTGAACCGAATCTAGTTATATCGATCTTTTCGCTAACAATGTTTACTTTGCTTACGCAAAACAAGTTCAACTTGTGATTTCCAGTGCATCGGGTACCTTCCTGTCAATACATCGGTTTCCGAGTTGAGTCGCGAAACTCGAGAACAATTGGCCAAGTATGTATTCTATCTAACCCAAAAACTGAACAATTTCATATATAACTATTTATATATATCCATAATAGACAGAAATCTTGTTTTTTTTCTTTTGATGTGTGAATGTAGTTTGATCACCGTGATTTTTGAAAGAACTTTTGAACTTTGGTAGTGGCACTATCACTGATCAAACTACATCACGAAATGGGTCTCCTTCTTGGAATTATCTGGAAGTGATAATGTAATCTCGTAGTAGAGTAAACTCTTAAACTCGTGCATTTGAATTCTTGAACTCTTCAACTCAAACTATACACCTTTTATGAAAATTGAAAAGCAGACTATCCAAATGAGTACTAATTTAATTAATTACTCTACTATTATTTACAGTAAACAACACTTTATCACAAAATATCCTAGTCAAAACAATTACCTTCAGTTTTGAACAACCTCCTCCAACATACGCTCGTAGAGTTAACTTCGAATCAATCAAAATCAATATTTCGTATAGCAAAATTGTTTCGTTGCAGATCGGCAGTTCACTCTCTAGTTGCTTTACAAAACGGAACGGCTTATCAGGACGACGGTCAATCCTCCTCCTCTCATGTTGATACGAAGGTGACGACTGGCGTCAACTGTGAATATTGATTGTAGTTTGATCTCAATACATCCCGATTCATAAGTCTCGAACGAAAAGAACTGCGATCAAACTACAAACATATCGAGATAGGGCAACACGCCGTATAGGCTCGCTTTGGTCTTTCAAGATTCAAGATTTCAAGATTTATTCATTCACTTCATATTGTTACAATATGGTGTTCCTTTATTTCTTTCTTTCTTCTTTGGTCTTTGGAATGAGCAAATACTGAAGCGAACTTCTCGAAGAATAGGGTTCGATCAGGGGAGAATGGATGAATACTGTACAATTAGCTGAGAACAGCTGTGTTTGTAGTTTGCTCCCGTCATTTCTTGAGAACTGCTGAACATACAGATTAAACTACGACTCGTTTTTCACTACCTAAACCTTATGAGATTATCTCACGAGATAGCGGAAGATTACTAGCGCGTCAGATGAAGAGTACCCACGTCGCAAAAAGACAAGGGAAGCTCCCGATGGTTAGATAAATGAGAGACTGTGGCATGACCCAACAAACTCGAAATCAATTCCTTCAATTTGATTGCGAAGATTTTCGATTTTAGAAGCACATACACTTGAGAATGCGGAAAAAAATTTAAAAAAGCATCTTCTCGTCCGCTAGGTATTTCTGAAATATGATGGAAAATCAAAAGCTGTAGAAGACCCAAACTGCAATTTGAGTTTTATTCTCTTTTTCTCTCAACCGAAACTTGCAGCACATGACGGAGTCACCGGTGTTGTTGGATATGAAAGTTATTGTGAATATCAGCGCCAAGGACATTACTGTCATCCACGACGACGTGCTCCAGAAGCACAACGTCGGACGAATTATTCAGAGACATCCCATCAAGAACATTGCATTCTTTCAGCATTTCGTGAGTCTTCTAGTTGATAGCACGAGATTTCGTATTACAGTTTCAGAGCTAGTTCTTTTAGTAACACATTAGGTGAAGAGAATAACACAAAATCTAAAGTTTCCGGACGACTTATGGAGGTGACACGGTCTGGACGTGTCAATGTGTACAGTGTATACCCCGTGGAACAGACTATAACCTCCAAAGGTACAAAAGTGCGGAATGTTTGGTCGCGTGTACTAGTCTACATTTTTATTCCTAGTTTTTCTAACAATGTTTCATATTTAATTTATGAGCATACTTCAGACACTGGATTCTTCGGATGACTACTTTGCGTACATTGTGAAGAAACCGAACACCACTGATCGTCGCTGTTGCGTGTACTCTGCTAGTAAACAACTGGTACGTATAGATACACTACAAATATTTCATGTGGTATTGCACAAGGATGACCTCTATCAGAGTTGTACTTTATCTGAGCACCCATTAGATATTGTGAGTTCCGACTGAAACTAGGAATAATTATAAAGAACAATCAGTACAACCTGCAGCGTTTCGGCTCCCTCAGCATCCAGTTAATCTTATAGTTCGTAGGTTGAATGTTGTTGTATCAGTGAAATAGGGCGATAAGAAACTTGATAACATAGTTGGTAATCGGTGTTTCTAGTAATGAATTTGTATTTGTGAACAAATTATTATTGGTTAAGGTGAACACCGTAATGGATATTCTACAAGAAGCCACATCCCTATGTACCAACGATGCTCTAAACACATTGGATCTGCGAGAAGAACCGAACAATATAGCAAAGGTGAGCGTTTTGGGGGTAGTTCATTGTACCACGTCGATACGGAATACTCACGCAGAACGCGTATTTCTGGAAACATCGATATGTGCAGTTTAACACCAAGAATTACAGACCTTTCTCGAATAACGACATGTTTAATAAGCCTTCTATATATTTCATTCAATAAAGTTAATGAAATGGTTATTGTCATTAAAATATTTCATCAAAAGAAATGTTCTTCAATTCTGATTAGTTCCTCCACGTTTTACGCGAGACATTATGCACTAAGGCAGTAATATAACATTGATTCGTCAACAACGTGCTTCTTTCAGAATGAGAACTCCTCGTCTGGCTCGGTAACCCCCCGAGGGTGTACGCAGGATCTCGTTACTCCACTGGCACAAGCAAACAGAATATCGCCAAGTATGTTCCACTCCTATATAGTTCGCTATTTCCGAAGCAAGCCAATGCGATGTATGCTGCCAGATGCGTTTGTAGTTTGATCCCGTTGATTTACGATATAATTTCGTTGACAATTGCAAACATCGAGATCAAACTACAACAAAGATTTGGTCATTCCCTAGTGTGAATCTGTCAATGTGGCCACAAAAGTTCGAGAATGAACTCTCCCCTGTATCGACATCGCGGAAAATGCCAGTAGGTTCACCTATGTAACTCTAGAAACTGGCGTAGTCTAGGATAGTCACACTTTACTGGTGTGTGGTTCCACTTTGAGTCTGAATTTCAAATAAAGTTACCAATGACTTATCCTTATACTCCACCATTTCTAATAACTACATCCGTAATGGCGCATTGCTGATGTCTTGACAAATGAAAGAAAGATACGCATTGATATAAAAACTCGACATTTTGAGCAGGTTTTCGATTAGAGAAAATCCACACTTGAAGGAGTGACCGAATTTGAGTCGTAGTGCAATGTCTCTGATCTGTAACTGGAGATATTTTGAAATGTGTCTGAAAAGGACCGGGATCAAACTACAAACTTATATTTATCATTGCAACTCAAATTAGGATCCGGGCTGCCTGTATGCTCGAATGATGTCACCTCGGGATCTCATTCGCAGAAACTGAGGAATAGACCTTGGTATCATGGGACCATCTCATGTGATGAGGCGGAAAGAAAACTACACAAGCGCGGAGATTTTCTTATCAGGTTGGGCAGATGTTGACTACTCTACACCATTGCGAATGCTATTCTCCATGTCCATGTTACATTCTCATAATTTCCACTTTTTGTTCGAGAACGAAAATCAAAATGAGCACAACAATTCAACTCTAAAACAGTTGCACATGAATCCAGATCACTAATATGACTAACGAAGTGAATTTCAGGGAAAGCGACAATCAGTTGGGGCAAGTCATCCTATCTATCCTCTGTGAGGGCGGGGCTAAGAAGCATATTCTACTTATCGACAAAGACGGAAAGGTCAGTTCGCACTTGGTCAATGAGAACGTGCTAAACATGTGAAAACATTATTATTATTATATATTAAAGTAACTTATATTCCAGGTGAGAACCAAAAAGATGGAATTTCCCGACGTCGCTCATCTGGTCGAACATTACCTGGAGACTGGTGAGCCGGTCTGCTCGACTGCTGATGATCTCGCGGTTATACTGCTCACTCCCATTCCCAATATTCTCTAGATTATTTCAGTAACCTGATGTAATTAATGTATAAACCTTTCCTCATGCAACCATCTCAAAAATGGGCACAGTTTTATTGTCCAACGAAATCTATCTCAAACATAGTACAAAAGTGAAAACCTGATAGTGTCAACTGGGATCTGCAGGAAATAAATTAAGCTATACATACATTGTGATAATCTGGAGCATCTAGCGAGAAAATAATGAAAAAGAGCAGATCAAATCATGTTAAAAGGATAAAAGGGAGCACCGAGCAAAGTATTTCGATTACCCACATGTCAATCAATCGAGATGTCTAATCACAAAAGTAGTAGGCCAGCACAAAAAATACTTAAAATATATACCAGTAGAATGAGCCTTTCAATTTCAAGTGTATATAGCTCTAGTTTAAAGAAATTGACCATGAAATTCAGTTTTTCATTCAACTGAATTGATTTTCCATACATTATATGAGCTCAACTTCACGTTACCCCTGACACAAAGTTTGTGTGATGTAGGCCGTGGCCATTTCTAGTTAAAATCGTACATGATGCAACACAGTGTGATAAAACTTATCACATACATGAGCACGACTAACAAAAATTGAGAATATTCCTTGAACTCGGGTTGTTGTGAATTATTCTGGCCTGGGTATAGGGTGTCTGAGTACCGGTGTTAACTCGTCCGTCATTCGGACCGGCGTCTGGGAGTCGAGGAAAAAATGCACGAGATCGGGCACATCTCGAAACTGGCGATCTTCCGTCATCACCTGAATGGAAGAGTAAATTTATCAGAAGTACAGTTGTACAGAACTCTTTCATTGCGATATAAGTTTCAAAACGTTATCAACAACCCTACAAACAACCTTCGAGTTAACAGTGAATGTGTTCTTCATTTCAAGCATCTATGGTGTCATCCAAACCACATGTTGAAAAGAGAATATAGAGATAAGTTGTTTTATCAGCAAATGAGCTTAAAAATCAAAATCAAAATAGCAAACATACACCACAAAGACCAACCCTGCCATCGTTATCAATTAGAAGCAGATGTTTCTTTCCCCCATCTTCACAGACAGCCGAGAGAATAACTTGATCCACTTGATTTTCGCTCTCCCTTAAAAAATCCAATAAAATAGGTGCGGAGAGCCCAGCGTGATGGTAATAAACACAAAATACTACTGCATTCTATACATATTAGACACTACAACACGCTCTAAATAGTACCTCATTGAAGCCTAAACAATACTGCTGCACGTGACAATCGTAATGAAATTTGAATACTTATTTACCTTATCAAGAAGTCTCCATTGGCATGAACTCTACTCTCCGCAACCTCTCGAGATAATAATCCGTGATACCAAGGATACTGTATGAGCGAGCTTGCTCTGGCTCCCCGAATCAAATTGGCCGAGGGAGGGGGAGGTGCCGGTCCTTAATATCATCAATTATCACTAAGTATGGAAAACAAGCACCATACGTAAATTACCCCCTTATTCTGACATTGGCTGATGCTCACTTTTGCCCGATTCCGATTGTGCCATGATCAGTTTTTGGGGTAAATGATGAAGATTCTAGGCAACTATACTATTATTTTGTGTTTTCGGGGCTGCTCATGCTCACTTTTTTCGCCCCAATTCTGAACTATTTCACGTATGTCAAGCACCCTGTTCTCTACGAAACTATACTCAATACCAGACTATTATCGTTAACTATGAAATTATTTTATAAACAATAGTGAATTTGGTGGTACTTTGACAAACGGATAAAAATCAAGAAGAGATCAACAAACGGAATCGAAAAGTAAGTAACCTTCAATAAATAACTCATCAAGCTAACTCAAAACTGACTTGGCGAAGTTCGTGGTGGAATGACGGGTGCGAACATGTCGTGTGCACTCCCACTTGGGGTGACGGCCGGAGTAACTGAGGCCGATGAAAGACAACTGTCTCTCTGCAATGTATGCTGTGTTTTTGGTAAAAATAGGTAACTTCTCCTAATATTGGCGATCATAACTAAAAAACAATACTGATGTAAGGACAGCTCAATAATCTTCTCACATTTTCTAGGAGAACTTACAACTTATTCTAGGGAACGTAGTTGACCTATCCAGAAACATATTGGGTATACTCATTTTTAGATTTCCTTTCTACTCTTGAACAAGGTATGCATACTACGATATTCTTGGAACGGACATTAGACTGAATGTTAATCGTTCAATTGGACACCATAGGAGCTTAAGGAGGCTGCTTCGTGAAAATCTCAGAGAAAGAACTGTGGTAAACGATACTTGTAAAACGTCGTGCTCATCGACAAAAGATGAATCCTAAAGCAGAAATAGTGTTTTCATAGATAACATACACCGCCAAGGCCTCTCATGATATGGGGGGTCACGAACTAATTTTCATTGAAAAGTAGGGGTCGCGAGTTGAAAGCCATCAAATTTCATAGAAATCTGGCTGAAATGAAACCAAAAATTAATGAAAATCGCAGTTATGAACTACTTTGGAGGGGTCGTGATTCAAAAAAGAGGGGGGTATCGCGAGCTTTCAGAAAAAAAAATGAGAGAACCTTGGCGGTGTATGATAGATAAACTATCTTCCACCGTTTTGGGAACAGTGAAACAATGAAAAGACAACTCTGACCTGCGCAGAAGTAGAATTGAATGTTGCCGGCGTCGAATTTGCTGCAGTAGCTTCGTTGTTACTCAGAAGTATGGCTTTTTTCAACGTGTCCATTACCCGTGTAACCTGCAATGGGACATAACTCGCTCAGATACCCTATTCCACATCTTACACAATTAACGAAAATCACATATCAGGTGTGACTATTGAACAGAAAGGAGCCCGTTTATCTGGTTAAATACATTATTTTGTATTCGCAAAATCAAAGCCCGTTTTTTGATATTCTTCTAGTTATTCGTGCAGCTTTACTGGAGCATCGTCGATGTGAAACATCGACGTACACAAAAGCGAAAAAGAGAAGGACTGAAGAAGTAAACCAGATAACTGACATATCAGCGTTGAAAGGCACACAGAAACCTACCAGTGCAGGATCTGCCGAGAATACGCAACATCTTCGCTGGCTGTTATCTGCCTTCTTTGAAATGTAGGCGACACAGTCGTTACACTCCTCCTGAAAGCGTCATGCTCATACACGTCTTCAACCCATCGGTTAGTTCACGTATTATTGGACGATCGATATTTAATGAATTACTTCAGTAACAGTGTCTAAGTCAAAGTCAGAATACTTCAAAAATAGACTCAATTTTCGCCAAAATAGGGACTTGCCACCCTTATCTCTTACTCCCCTCTTATAAAAAGAACTTCGCGGTGTATGATGCGAGATTCACAAAATCAACGACAACTACCAATCGATGCATACTACGCAATGACATCACTCACCAGTTGACTGACAATGCCAGTAATCTTAATGGGATGTCTGTGGAGAAAACGGCCGCACATATGACGATTGGCATCGTTCTCCTCCTCAGAATGCCTACAAGTGATCTGCTTTGCGCTGATATTCAGAACAACCTTCAGATTCAAGAGTTTCGGTGGACCGATCATCTGTAAAATCGAATCATGCCACCTGGTAAAACTACTCTCCGCACACACGGCCTTACGGCCACAACACAAACTGCTGTTTTTTATTTGTCTGTGTAAATCGCTACCACGGAGTGCCGGAAAAACTCTAGGAACGGTGGTTTGCCTAAGCCTAAGCCTTATATCGTAGGTGAACTCAAATTTTACGTTAAATGATTAAACTAAGTAATCATTTGATGAAGAAAATAAAAATTATGAACCCGTTAGGTTGCGAAATATTCACACAGATGAATAAAAACAGCAGTTTGTGTTGTAGATGTAGTGTCAGGTCTCTCCGCACCCCATCTCTTCTCCAAAATTATGGACTGAAACTAATTTGAGCATCCTCATAAGCAATTATACCCACGATCCGTAAAACAATTGCTCTACTCCAAAAGTGGGGATTATACCTATATTTCTTGTATGCAAAAACCATAATCACTAAATGAACTAGTGAATCGAGATCAGGCTCGCCGAAGTGTTTAGGTGCAACTCAAACGACATGTTTTACCAGCGCTCACGATGGTTTCTAATTAATAAATATGTAGAATTAAAAAATGCCCAAATAACGTTTCACAACATACCATTGACAAAACGGAATTAGCGGTGGGTCCTTCCACTTCATCTCTCATTGCAACGAGTGAATATATTGAATGTCTAAAACAATCATATGCATACACACAGTGTGAACAATTTACAAACTTCAACACTCTTGGACCACACTCTTGGACCATTTCATCCGGAATGAATTACCCATTTTTGAAACTAAATGTCTCGCAAACCGCCAACAGTCGCATTCTCGAGACCACAGATAAAGAAAGGAACGAATCTTCAATATACAGTTATTATATAAACTTACTTCACTAACAAGTTTGGAAGATCTCGACCCATCTCAGACACGGGACTACTCACGGGAACGTAACCCAAATACTGAAATGAATAACAATAACTATTTGTACCCAACAAATTAGTAATCTATGCAAGAACGGAATAAGAGAGTAGGACAGTTCTGAACTCACAGTCATTGAAAAATTTATCCCACTTCCTCGCAAGGCTTCATCTGTTTGTGCCGATTCATCTACTGATATCATTCTTCTCCTGAAGATTCCGAAAAAATAAGCCGAAAATCAATACTTTCACCATACTATTATGGAACAGTAACCCACTTGATGGAAATAAATAGATCAGTGACAGAGATAAGTGTAAACAAAACAGTATTATATGAATAAAATGAATAAAACAGACGAAAATATTAAAAAAGTGATACACAATGTCGAATTGAAATAGGAACACTAATCGTGCTCTATCTGCAACGGCGCGCGTGCGATGGAGCACACTTGCAGTAAAGAAGGCAGACTTGAGTAACGTCAATGAAATGAGGATAGAAACCGCATTCTTTACAACTGAACAACTGACCAGTGATTCAGCACTACAACAAGAACTCAGATGTGAATATCTCTGACTGACACATCAAGTTTTAGGTGAATGAATCTATTGTTCGAAAACTACCCGTGCCGGAAAAACGTTTTCTTTTTCTTCGTTTCAGGCTTGTCAAAAGTCCGGGTGGACTGGTGTGAATTCGCTAAACTATACTTTTAGTTACTGAACGAATTTACTTCTCTAACTCTTTATATACTCTTTCGTAGTAGAAAAACAACAAAATAAAAACATTCATTAGCAAACGAAACATTTATTTTGCAATTAATACTTTGAGGTTGAATCCATCAGAGGTAGCTCTCCGTATCACTTAGTCGTATACTTCCCATACCTTGCGTGGTTTCACGCATGGACAGATTATGTTCCACACCAAAAGACGGTCTCTTCTGGGAAACTGGGGAGCAATCTTGGAATGCTGCTGGCTTATTTCTCGTCTGCGTTGAGAATATTTCCGACTGGCTGGCGAACCGTCGACCGGGCTCCGGAGATGCTTCATAGGAAAACGCAGCGCGCTCCAAGGCTTCTGACGAGGGACTCGGCTCCTCAACGAACAAACTTTCCATTTTGCGTTGTCGGTCTTGTATAGTCTCTACCTGAAACGATATCGAAATTATTAAACAGATACACAGAGCTCAATAAAAAACTGAAAATGAGCGGAATAGCACTACCTTTCTTCGAATTCCGGCGATCGCTGCTTGCCGAACTTCCACTGACGAACTGAAATTCAAAGTTTATATAGTCTCAAAGTTCATGCTACAAGCGCTAGTAGCTCTTTTACAGCATTAGTTTGAAATTTCCAACTATTTTTTTGACCGCGGAATGCGGAAGAACGGATTTATTATCATCACTACTACAAAGAACCCACGGTCAATTTTTCATTGTATCTATGGTTAGAGGATCACAGTGTAATTCACGTACATATAACAGGATTAAAAGTCATGGAATAATACATATTGCCCCAACTCATATCCAACTCACTTGTGATTAGCATTAATTTGTGCAGTGAGCATATCCCGAATGTGACTCAGCTCCCTAATGTCCTCGCCCAAACGACGCCTAGAAAAAAACGTGGTCAGAAAAAGAACGATTTCCGTCGCAAAACTGGGAAATAAAGACAAACTACTTTGAATGTTTGACCAATACTAAAGTGATTTTCGAATATAATCATGCACTTTTCCGAGAGATCGTTTCACTCGTGCACTACATCAAATACATCAAATACATCCCTTTCAAATACATCAAATACACCTCTTTACAGTACAATTTGAAAAAGTAAGCTGAAATCCTTCAGCAGGCTAACCTTTCTATGGCTAAAATGCCTTCACTTGATCGTGCAGGTATCGTCTTTTCTCTAGATTTTCTCTCCAACTCCTCGATTCTTCGTCTAATCTGGAAGTGAAATCAATTTAACGACTAAGTGAAATACCAAATCAGTTTCCATGTCAGCTATCTCGTAATAGTCGAAAATGTTCGTTCGAAAAATCTTTCGCCTTAGAACACCTCGTGAACACTCCCGTTTGCTTAAACTTCTGAGAGTTGTTTGCTGCTTCTACTAGGATACGTGAACGATGAAATACAAATACAATTCATTCTCAATAGCCCTAGAACGATAAAATTGACGCTTGGGTCTGCTTTCAGCAACTGTCTTCCTACTTAAAGGATATCTCGACAAAGAAAGTTCAATTAGGGTAGACGGTTCTGTAATCGGAACCCTTTCACAATACGCAATCAGAAGGTTGTTACGAAAGAATTAATTTTTTCTCAGCTTCTGTACGGTTGAAATTAGTTCACCTCAATGATCGTGGAATTGAAGGCATCTGTGACATTCAGCTTTGCTTCGTTCTCGGAGAGTGCGCGACACAACCTGCCCCAGGTCTGCTCCAACTTCTCCGTGATGCTCGACTACAAAATACTAATTATCAGTATATTGATAATCAAGATTATTATAAAACAAAGACGAGAGATATACAAAAATATATAGCACTCCCAAAATAAATTTCAATACGATTGAATGTTTTTGTTTCAAATAGTACTATAATTTCTTACATAATCTTCAGATCTTTGTTGACAATAACCGCTTACCTGAGGCGAAGAGTCTAAGCGTAACGACCTCCTAAGAACCATTCCAACCTGGCAGAGCTGTTTCCCGTACTCATATGTGCTCTGAAAACAAAGCTTGGCTTCATGTCAAACTAGATTAAGCTATCACAGTTGACGGGCGATAACAAGAGGATTTTCAGAAGCTGGAGTTTATGGAATTTCCGTTCGTTTGTTGGTTCTGCATACGACTACATCTCAAACTTCCTTTCCACTTTCTAAATGAAAACAGTCTAGTTTTACAAAAAACAGTTTGAATCTCTTCACGTGACTCATGTGAATCCCCTACGAAAAATCAGAGTAAATCAGCTAACAACCCGTTATACTACAGAAAACATCACTAGCTTATGCGAAGTTGGAGGGCAGGGTATTCAAACTTACCCTAGCGGTTTCTTCCAATCGCATTCTATCTTCTCGTAGACATTGCAAGTCATTTTCGTCACATCCAATTTGATTATAATCTTTCAACAACGTCTCATGCAGTTCTTCCAACCATTTGATGGCCTGAAAAGACTGCATATGTGTGATGCCGCAACTTTTCTAACGAAAATTTCAGGTTTCACTGGGCCAATGATATTTAAAAACTCTCCCCATACTAAATTTTTCTAGTTCAGTCAGGACCAGAAAGTACTAGAGCGAATGTTAAAGTACTTGCATCTTGTTCTGTGTTTGTTGTTTCAGTTAGGTGCATTTGAAAACCAGATAATCTTTACAATATCATAAATGGCTCCACTGAAGTTCGAATACCTATTCGCACCTGATTTGCATCATTTTCACAGGTAAATAGCTGGACAAACTGTTGCAACTTTAGTCGCCTGACGTCCACCAAATCAAGACACCTGAAAGTCGCCAATGAGATACGGAGAAAAACACGATTAATCCAAAGTTCGATAAACATTTACTAACAATTAGAAAAGTTGAATCGGAGAGGGAAAGTTGAAAAATGTTCAATTCGATTGTAATTCCCTATTAGAGAGACTGTTCTAAACGTGAGTTTGCATTGGGAAATGGTCGTTGAAGAGTTTGCATGTGTACTGTAGGAGTCTCAGTGGAATATATGGGAGCCAATTTCTGATCTTTTATTCACTGGATCTGAAGTCAGCGAATCCGCCGAAACGTCGCCACTGAATAAGATCCCAGTATCCACTCGTGTTTGGTTCAGCAAATATAGACAGCGGAACAACGAAACTAGTACAAGTATGGTTAATTACCCCATTTTTCGTTAACCACAGCAGTTATTCAATAACGGGGTTCCTGGTTGGCTGGTTTGCAACCAATTTGCAACCACTTGGTAACTGCGGACTTTTCTCTGTTGCAAAACCGTTCCCAGAATGGTTATTAGAGAAATGGTTGGTTGAGTGGAATCCGGGAACTGGTAGGGTTTCCCAAATACCCGATTGGTTGTGAGATTAGTCTCATTTTTACCTGCGTCTTCTGTCACGAGCAGCACATAGCTGGTCCCTGATATGAACAATGCCGGCAGAATAGTCACGGGTTATCTGCAGATAGTAGCAGTATAATTTCTCTCTCAATTACTACGGTTACCACTTTCACAAAAACTCTGTACAATAACATTAATATATGATATACAACAGTAAACAACGACGCTCATTGTTTGATAATAGTTCAAATAAACTGAGAACGTATGTTTCTTGATTCTTCGTTGAAGTTCGTAAACTTTGGCACTCATCGAGAAAAAAGTTTAACACCAAATTTATCGTTTCCCATAAATCACTTTTCCAACCTTTTTGCCCAACGTGTTATATTCGCAAGAGGCAAGATCGTCGATGAAACCCGAGCCGGTATCACACACCATTTCGAACACCTTCTCTGAAGATGAAACATTTAAATTGTACATTTACATTCTACAAGATTTACACATTATCACCAAATTCACGAACATTGGACTTTTAATTGGCCATAATTGGTACTTAGACGTTTATCATCAGTAAATTTCAAAATGTAAAGTTAAAATGACCTCAATAATTTGGTTCATCTTTACTAATATAAATGTTCATACTGCATAATGGAACAACGAACCCATGACAGCTACTTTCTCTTCAATAGATGTTCGCTCCGCTTCCGAGGCTTTTAGATCGGATACTTTGGGATCAGTACACAGCGTTTCCAAGAGAAGATCCGTTTTTCGTGTCAACTGAAATTTCAATCATGAAAACATCCGGAGAGAAAGATTAATGCAGGCTAACCTCTTTCGGGAATACTTTAACTGGGTTTTCGTAATTTGTAGGTGGTGTAAATATGAAGAACCACTTTTCCAGTCCAAGTGGTGTAAATATGAAGAACCACTTTTCCAGTCCACCGAAACATCTCAGCCATTTTCGCAACGAATGCAATGAAACGTTCTGATGACCCTCAATTATGTGGGCAACAACTAATCAGCGTTCAACAGGTGGGTATTGACGTTTGCTCAGGACACAGGTGGAAGTAGCTCTCTTAGTAAATCAAAGCTCACTCGATTCTACCTGCGCCTTGAATTAATAAAAGTATATAACTTGTATTGTAGAAACACAACTTACATCGGCAAACAGTGTGTGGAACTGCTCGCTCCTTGTGGCCATGTCTGTCTGTCGTTCCACTCGGTTTCCAAACTGGTCGGCTACCAGACGGACCTGATCCCGAGCCTACACAAGGGAATTCAACTAGGGATGGTGGCCCAAATTGTACTTTGATTCCATACACATAACTTATTCCCCTAACATGATCAAGTGTGATTCCGAATATTATCTATTGGCAACATAGAACAGAACCACAACCTAGTTTCATGTGAATTTTATGTGATTTAGATTCCAACGGTACCGCACGACAGTCGAAAACGCCCTGGGAATCGCAAATAAATCTCCGAGTTTTGGCTGCAATCTTATGAATAAGTAAATAAATAAAAAATAGAAGGTTTGGTTAGAGTACACATACCTTTTCAAGTGTAATAGCATGAGCCGGTACTGCAGCCATAAGACGTGTGGCGAGTTCTGCTAAATCTTCACTGTGGGTTCGAACTTCCTGGAAAGATGAAAATTAACCTTGAAATTTCAATTTGTTCATTTGATCAATGTCTAGATCGGGGTTATCCACATTTTCTCGAATCCTAAACCTTACTTATTTACGGTTGAAGCACAGGAGACAACGAACTGTCAAACAAGAAGTTGGAATGAAGGCTTATATTTCAGGACTCTTTCGACTTCATAGTAATTCAAAGCTTTAAGTAAATATTTTCTGCATTCAAATGAATAGATTTTCCAACAGGTACTTCAGACACACTCATTTGTTGTCTTTCTACTTGTTATTAAATATTTCGGGTGATTCAAAAATACAATATTATTGGGCTTGATCACATCCATGGATAGATCGATAGATTTATTCGTGAAGTCACAATGTAGAAAAATGTGTTGATGTAAAAAGGATATAGCAACCCTATGGTGATAAATTCTACTAAACATGAAGTGTTTCATACGGGTGTGAAGGAAGTGAAATATAGAGACGTGTCTGCTCGAAGATGTGCAAGAGTGACCCGAAAAACATATGTTGCAAAACTAGAGGAACACTCCGTTTAGCTACTAATCAGCCCTGAAACTGAGAACTCGCCATGTTACACTTCGAAGTGCGCCCGGACCAGATGGGAGACGGTGAAATATGACTATTATTTTTACATTCAATCCATGAGATATTCGAGCGCAGACTTTAAAAATGAAGCATTATAATTGGTATGAAAGAGAGACCAAATGGACTGAGTAAAACTCCGGAAAATTGAAATTTGCTTCGATAACCGTCTAGATACCCATATGGGACTTTGTTGTATATATGATCTGAATACACGCCATATTTTTCGATCAAACCGCAACTAAGATTTGGTTACTTCTCAAAACTGAGGCACAGTACCAAAGACTTGAGAGTGGTGAGCTCACCCTCTCCGACAACCTGATCACATTCTGGTTACTCAGTTGCAAACGTTCTCTGTTTAAGAATAGTGTAGGTGAATCAGGTGTTCAGCCCAAAAGTTACTTATCCATAAGACTTTGCTTGATGCGAGAACTTTTCCAAGTCTGACCGCTGACCTTAGCCTTCACCGCCAACTGATGATGTTCCTTGACCAGCTGTCTGGCCTCATCTCGACTCTCTCCGATCTCGTGCAGAGTTAACAACCACTTCTCCCCGGCACCCTCTATCCAATCGAGCAATCTGAAGAATACAGGTATACATTGTGATCCAACACCCAGTAATAAGAAAGAATTTTTTTATAATTTTTTTTTGGTAAAATAACCCCTTTTGACGCCATAACACATCTTCACACAACCCCCCGTGACACGAGAGAAACATCGAGCTTGTATTGTTCTGTATGAATATAATCATTTGCATTGCTACTGAGACTCCTACAGTATGTATGACTACAAACTTTTGGTCCCTTCTGATTGCGCACATGTCATTTTGACAATTGTTAGAGTTGCAGTAGAGAAAATATCCAATATGTGCTGCAGGAACATCAGTCATTATGGTACAATGATGAGAAAAGATTGGTCACTGGCAATTTTCTTTAGTCTGTTCACTTGCATTGTTGTGACTGCTCAGTCTATGGAGTAGCATCCCAATTCACCTCTATCTCTTCCGGTCTGTGGCCTCTTCCGTTCTCTCTCTATTTTTCTTCCCTTTCTTCCCTTTGCTTTCTCTCTCTTTTTCTCTCCATCTCTGTTCCTCTCTTTCTTTCTAATTTTAAACAACTTGTGTCGCCATCTCCGAAGTGCTCATATCTATCATAGGAAAAAGTGAAGCAAAGTTCTGCACACCTATTCACGCCCTCGGCATGTTCCTCCAGCATTCGATTATTTTCCTGTGTTTCCTTCTTCTCTTTCTGTGCTTGCGCTTCTCGTTCTGGTCGAGAAGCTGCCACCTGCAAAATATTCACTGACAAACACTATCAATGGGGTTATGCTCTCCCGTAGGCGAGCAGATACGGCACATGTTGCCCTCTGTTTTTGTAGTTTGAGTTTGGATTTTCGATAGTAATTAGTATGGGGCGTGTATCGCGATCAAACTACAACTGGAATTGGGCAAACAATCGGCAGTTCGTAAAATCCCTCCATGAGAACTAATTGACTATCTTTTTTTGACCACTCACTATGCCACAGCAGTTGTAGAGTTCTCATGATGAGCTTGAGTTTTTCTAGAATAGGGTACCGACGAATCAACAAAAATTGAATGAACATGTACTATTCGCGATTTATAGAGCAAGCATTTACGGTGTAGGTCTACCCCCTGTGTTTGTAGTTTGATCCTGTAGTTTCACCGTCGAAATCAGTAAACCATGGTATGTATCGAGATCAAAGTACAACGAAGATTTGATCATTTCCCGTTTATATGTCTAATAGACACTTATTACCAGCGCCTCTTTTTCGAATAAAAATTTAGAAAAACCTCCAGATCCTTCATGGCCGATCGAATAGCTGTCACTGCTGCCTGGTTGCCAGTGTTCGGTACACTCTGATCCAACTGTACAGCCAGTAATTCCGCTGAACATCAACTGTGTTAATTTGTGAAGTGAAGCGATAGTTTCGGAAATTATGTTCTGGCTTTTCTGTTCGATAGTTTAATTTGATAAAAACCTTTCGATTCAAACCTGTAACAACATTGGAATTGAAACGTCTCGCACCATTACTATTATTGATTTCATTGCTTAAACCAAACCCGGTAATATCATTTGATCGTCACCTTCTCTGAGAAGATCATCATTCTGAGATGGAACCAGCTCGGAGTTATTGATCAAAAAGTCCTGCTTTCTAGTTGAAAGCTGCGTTAGAACCGACTCCACACGCTGAAAAAGGGAAACTGTCAACCAGAGATTCATGAACGTTCCGGCGCAGGTTGAAATGAAGGTGACGGGATGCTTTAGCATACGTAGGCAGCAAAAAACACCACCAGCCGAGTACCTTCTTGTGAGAAGTAGCGAGAACGTGTTTTGTGAAAAGAATTCAGTCTAGTTGACATTGGGCAAACGCCTGGATGACATTTCAGGTTTTTCGTTTTACAAACTCAAGACCTCGTTTGAAACGTCTGAGTCCACCTCCTTATGCACACTTTGCTTATACTATTGAAACATATAAAGTGCAAGCTATAAACACGTTTCCGAAGCAATCACTTCTCCTCGCCGTCCACTAACTTTGTTGTTTCTATTTTGTTTTACATTTGACTTTAACCCCAGAATACACTTTCTCAGCTTAACTGTTCACCTGTCTATCATTGGCCCATGTCTCGGGATCGTAGGAGAACGTTCCTCCAAACTGCGCGGTCAGCTGTGTGATGTCGATGTACTTCGTCAGTTTGTGAACTGATATGAGAAGTGTCTGAAACAGAGTGTAGAGAAGTTGCAGCGGCTCATTAGAATCTGGCAGAGATGTTAAGCCACTTTCTGTTTTAGAAGTCTCTGATCCATGCTTGACATTTGAGATTGGCGACGATTCCATATCATACTTCAATACTTGTATTGAATTTATGTGCAGTTACTAGAGTACGTGTGATCAGTGTACCATGAAACTTGAGCCTACTAGAGCTTGCATAGGGAGTTACCAGTCATCGTTGTAGTTTGATCTCGATAAACTCCATAATTTACTACTTTGTACCCGCAAACCACGAGAGCATACTGCAAACACAGCGGGATTATGATATACACCGTATGGGCTTGATTCGGGAAGAGTGACCCTTCTATTGGTAGTCAAAATCAAGAAAATGGCAAAAGTCCTCAAAAAAAAGAACAGAGATAATGGAATCACTTTGAAATCGTATCCTTCCATTATCAGATCCATGTTGATCTTCTGTTGATTCAGAAACTTTTCCGGTTGAACGATGAGCACGACGCGTATTTTCTTGTAGAGTGCTTGCTGAAAAAACTCCAGTGAGGAATAGATTTGTTGTATTTTTGTTTGCAATCAATACGGTTCACGTTCATTCGACAATGAACACCATCCTTGTTCAATGCACTTTGATCATAATTATAACCATATTGTTTTCGAAAAAAGTTACTGTTTTGTTTCAACATGGCTGGAATACAAATCGAACTGTTCTCCAATCGTTGAATTCTTCGCCGCCCGCATGGCGAGATATCTGTTGTTTTACCGGGTACGTATACGTATGTATGCTAGAGTATCCCGACCCCTCTATCTCATCCTGCGTCTCTCGCTCTGCCTCACTATTTCGTTGTCTCTTACATCTTGACGGGATGTGAGAGCAGAGAAATAGCGTATATTTGAGGAGACGCAGGATGGGATTGAGGTGCCGGGATCTTCCAGCATACGTACTTCCTGGTTCGACCAAACGCAAATCTTTAAAGACAGAGCCTGATGGGAGAGGGAGATTCTAGAAAACGAGGACGTACCTGACAACCTCTTAATATTGTCTTCAGAGTCTTTGGGGGAGACTTCCGCGCATCCACCACCACGCAGAATCCCTTCTGGAGACTCGCTTTGTCGGGTACCTCCGCCAGGTAGCCCAACAGGGAGACCAGGTCTTCATATGGGAAGTATACTGCTCCAACATCAGAGGTCGACGCACCTATGACATTCACAGCCTACATTTTTGAGTCAACCTCAAATGTGACACTAATATAGCTCTCAATGAGGATATTCTTAACTTCAAAAAAAGTTTATGTTGCTCAAGGCAAGCGTTGCGGTCATGGGTCCTCACAGATGATCGATTATGAGAAAGTCTTGTGAGATGAATAGAATTTGAGTAATCTCAATTATCAACGAGACAAACTGTGCTTGGTATTTGGGCTCATCTGACGCTTTTGCTCGGTCGCCACAAATTTACGGAGATCTAGTGCAATCAATCCATATTTCAAAAAAAAGGAGGGGAAAAAAGGAAAAAAGACTCACTTTTGGCGTCAATGCTGACATTTCCAACAGGAGGGTCGATGACTATTATCGGGCTGCCACTACGATCTCGTCCGCCTATGATTGAACGTGTAAGACTGATCAACTCAGTTGAAAAAAAAGTTATCATGGAAATCAGGAACTGATTGTGGCATGAACTGTGTGAAAAGTTGAACATATGTGCTCTAGATGCAATTATCAGATAGACTGGTGTGAACGATGATGCGTGATAACACAAAACCACGGTTAACCGGAAGCAAATAGTTCTTTCAGAAATTTTTTTCATAGCTTTTTCAAAAACAGTCCCCAGTTATTTATGAATCATGTTCACATAACAACGGTTTACTGTACGCGTTTCGATGTGACACCAAATTTGTTTCAGACCCCAAATTGTCTTGAAACCGACAGGATCGAAACGACATTGAGTGGCATCTTTCCCTGAGCACATCAACTATATATCCTCTAAGAAGCCTTTTTGACCGATAAATTCGTTCTCGTTCCAACAAACAGCAGTAAAAGGGTCATTAGACAAATTCACTATTATTTTGTAAGATTGCGCGTATAAATGGCGGAGCCTATACCTGGCAACGAAGCGACGTTTTTGAGCAATTTCGATCGTTGCTTCTGTATGTCCATGGTTTCTTCCTGTAACGTTATAATAATAATAATAATAATAATATTAATAATTTATGAGCCCGATATTTGATAGACAAACTCAATGGCTAATGCATGTTCAATAATATATAAGTCAGCACTCCCGCCGTGAAACAGAGTGCTTTGAAATTCGCTAGGGTTACTATATTTATGAGCAATTTTTACTGTTTACAGACAGTGAACTGTTTTAACATGACTATAGGTTTAAAATGTGATCACGAAAGGAACACAGAGAGAGAAACAGAGGTAGAGAGGAAGAGAGCAAGCAAAGTGAGAGAGAAAGAGAGAGAGAGAGAGGGTGACAAAAATGTCAACGATGGTGAAAGTAAATGAATAACAAGACAAATTTTAAACGAAAAAGGCTGAAGTGATAAGTAAGAAACTAATAATATAAGTAGGGCTTTCTCAATACAGTTCCCATGGACCGTGACATTGCCGCAGTGTGCATGGCTTTCTTCTGCGTGACATAGTCGGTGTGCGGTGTGTTGTGAAGGATGTTGTCGTTATCACTTTATATCAATTAGCTTGAAGGTGGCAGAAAACAGGGCGAATTATTACAGAAACACACTGTCGTCTATCAACTGACAAAATGCCAATTACACTTCAATACAACCTGGCAGTCGCAGAAATTATGATGGATCATTTCGTTTCACAGAACGGTCTGGGGGACCACACAGCGTCGGCGGCGTTGGAAACAAAAGTCTTCACAATCTGAGTCACATAGCTATTATGACTGTCCATAACAACAGATTTGATGAAAAATGCCTTATGTAGACGTTTTTTTATACAATAAAGTAGAATTTTAGCATTTCGGGAAGTACAATTACGCTAAGTACACATAGTTACACAGCGTGTGAAAAAATTAATCATTCAAAGTTTTTATGTAACAGTCACATGTGCAAACAGGCCTGTCAATTCACAAATCATACTGTTAGATCCTACTTGAGAACGTTGAGATCATTCAATGTGGTTGGTATAGCCCTTTGATCGTGGCTTCTATTCCGTTTGAGGCAGAACTTTCATACATCACATGTATTCGTTTTTTGCAAGTGGTAACAAGCAGTTATGCTTAGAATATAATGCTTACAAACATTTCGCGAAGTATAACAAGAAGAATCAGCGTATCCCAATGGTCGAAAATAACAGAATCGAAAAAAAATATGTTCTATTGATAGTTGTTAAGCACTGTTTATACGAGCACAATATTTTTGTCTACTAACTGCATTTTTCCTAGTTTTCATTCAAACTCAATGAAGAGAAATACACGAATTGCCTATCTGACAAGCAGGGTTTAAAGATAGATCAGGGCGAAGTTGAGTTTTATTTGTCAATGTTGTACAGCAATAAAATTATCTCGAAGAACAGGTTAGTTAGTGCGAAGTCGAGTGGTTGAGAATCCGGTTTTTATCAAGTTATTCGGCTATTCGTTGCTAAAGATATCAACAAAAAGTTGCATTGCTAGTGAATAGGATAGAACAGTAACTAGAAAGAACCAAAGAAAAAGATGACTCCACTCAAAAATAAGACCAAAAGTAGGGAATGAAAGGTTCTATATCTGGTTTACATCTCGAATATTACCGAACTATTTCGTTATGTATTCCTGTATTGTGTTTCGATTCTAAGCGAATATTAGAGAACAATAAAGTAAGAAGATCAGTATCCGAACCGCCAATTCACGTAGTTTCTACACAATTGGATTGGTGTTGTTTTACTAACTGGCCTAATCGAACTTTGGCAAGCTGGGGGGATAAGGAAGTGGGATATATTAGGGGGGAGATAGGATCAATATAGACAGTGTTTGGCGTACGGTGAAACAAGGTCATACCGCTCGCACTCTTGAGTATTATGCAAATGTAACGCGATTGCCACTATTCTCAGCGACTTTTCGTTGTAGTTTGATCTCGACACACGTAATGGTTAACGTTTTTCGACCGAAACGATACGGGATCAAACTACAAACACAGTTGGATATGGCAAAGTACACCGTATACACATGCTGTGGGAAGAGTGAACCCTGTAGGTAAACTTGGGATCAAGATGAACTGGCCTCCTTGATCAGGGATCACGTGAATAACAAATTGGAGAGGAGAAGTAGAGACGTTACGTACCACTTAGAATGCACGTAGTGATGATAAAGACTGTACGTCTGGCTCGCGAAATGTAGAGGGAGAGAGAAGGACAATGAGAGAGAGAGAGAAAGAGAGAGAGAGAGAGAGAGAGAGAGAGAGAGAGAGAGAGAGAGAGAGAGAGAGAGAGAGAGAAAGTAGCATGAAATAGAAGCAGAGAGAGATAAGGAGAGGAAGAGAGAGAGAAATTGGAAAAAGGAGGAAGAGAAAAAATAAAAGAACAAAGAAAGGGAAAGAAGTAGCAGGCACCAGAATGCATTCTAATCGGGAAGAAACGATATTGGCGTGAAATATCGCAAATGGCTGGATGAAACCTTCCCAAGTTGTCCCGTGCAATACGTAATAAGAACAGAAAAAACTAAGGGTAACTATTAATAACAATTATAGTTATTGTAACAATAATAATAATACATGATAATAAGAATAACTAAAAGCTGGTTCTAGCGTCACAATACACGAGGAATGGCGCATACTACACCCGTAGTTTGTTGACCGAAAAGATTTCCACAGCAGCAAAGGGAATTGTTCGGCCAACCTGCCACCCTTGACAAAATTCATGAGTTTTGATAACAATAATAATGAGAGAAATGATGTTTTACGTCAACTATTTCAGCCGTGCACTACTTCATTGAGAGAATTACATCACACACAAATCACATCAACTGTAGAAATCATTAGTTACTTGTAATGAAATGTGGGTTATGTTTGAGGAAGTTGGTCTCGAAATGTGAGAAATGATCGTTTCTCTACAAAGAACACGACCTGAACGATAGTTTTAGTGATAAACCTTCTATGAGTTCTAATTTGATGTCTAAGTTCAGGAATTTTGATCAGAAAGCAAAGATCAAACTATAAACACAACCGGACGAGGAAAACATAAATCATATAGGCCTGCTTTGAAGAGCAAACCCTCTAAAAGAATGATACTAGTCAGGCAAGTATACGAAGCAGTTGGATCATTTTTTGCCTCCATTCCAAGTTCTACTCTTCCGAGAGACTAAGTATTTCGTGACATCCAAGGATCTCTTCCTGTAGGGGATGACCAAATCATAACTATGTTTGATCTCGATACACGCCATACTATATGAGTTTCAACCAAAAACTAACGGGAATATACTACAAACACAACCGGACGAAGGGACGTACATCGTATAGGCCTGCTTTGGAGAGCGAGCCCAATAAAATAATGATACTGGTCAGAGAAATATAGGCAACAGTTGGATTGGTTTTGCTTCATAAATTTCACCTTTCACAATAAACATTAATGATCGCAACTCTATAGGGGAATCTTCTTTCAATCAGTGATGTTCTTCTCCACTTTTATTTATTTTGTTATGTTGTTAATGTTCTATTTGTTCTCTAATCTGAACAACCAGAAACTGGTTGGAACGGCATATTCTGAGGACAACGTGGAAGGCAAAACCAGCTGAGATGCTAAAAATGAATACATATCACTGATTGAATGAATTTTTTATTGTTCCCCACCTTCCTTATTTTTTTTACTCTCTCCCCCTTACCTTTTTCTCTCCCTCTCTCTCTTCTTTTCTACACTTTAAGATCTTGAAATACCCCAATATTGAATCCAATATTCATAACACTATTGCAAACAACACTATAACGGGAGAAATAATCCGATTTTCAAGATGCTGTAGCAAGACAGATGATTTCAGAAAACGAAGCAATAAACGTCGAACTAGATATTTGGAAAACGGATACAATACAACCTATATTGACCGACAGATTTCGAAAAATATATATTGAAAAACAAAAACATAATAGTTAAATACAATCTAAATAGTCTAAATAAGGTTGGAACATTCGTCAACTCGTTGCAATGAACAACCCTCGGACCACCTGACCAAACTACAAATAGTCAGTAGACCAAACGACAGTTGACCTGACCCAGCACTAGTATAAAAGGACAGTCTAATACGAAAACAGTCACATTATCTTATACTCTCTGTCATGCGCGCACCTTTTAAAAAGATGGTAACAAAATTATTATTCTATTGTTTGTTAAATATTGTGTTTTTTGTGTTTTAATGTTATATATGAGAGGGGATGATAGGAAGAGAAAAGTATACAGGATACAGGAAGGATACAGGAGAAGATATTTTGAATTCAAAACATTAACTCACTCTGTAAAACCTGTATACTTTTCTCTTCCTATCATCCCCTCTCTCTCTCTCTCTCTCTCTCTCTCTCTCTCTCTCTCTCCCTCTCTCTCTCTTCTCGACATATCAGTGGGGTTCATTTCCGTGGAGTGGCTACTCCTCCCCGCCACCTCTTGAGTGCTTTTCTCACTCCAATCAGATATCACCATTCCACTCTCAACATTCCGTGACGGCCACTTTTCACCGTATCAGTCCTCCTTCGCCCCGACTCGATTTCCCACCGTTTGTTTACTGTAAAGTTAGATTTGAAAAAGTTTCAATTCTACCTGAAACAGTTTTGTCTAACATTTTATAACTAACATCAATTGAAAGGGTAAGATTGCCATTTTCCAAAAATTTAGCTCGATTAGTCGAGTTTCATACAGTTTCACACCATGTTTGCACGTTGTACGTGCTCTTTCCCCTAACTTTTTAGTCACTTTCAAAGAAATGATCACAAAAGCAGTCTGCATCTCTGGCTCATAAGGAATTTCTGTTGAGTTATCCGTGTTATAGTTCCTGTTTCCTCCATTGGAAGTGCTATGAATAATCCGGAGCAGCAAATTGCAGAAATACAATTTCACAAAATCAAATTTTATGCCGGAAATGTCTTGATTTTTCTGTCAACTGCCGTCTTTCCACAACTGTATCATTCATATAAACATGAAAACTGGTAGACATTTTGTGTGTGAAATATCACCTATCTAACGCAAGTGTTTGACTAATGTTCACGAAAAAACGTTTTGTTATATTATTTAAAATTGATTAATACTGTCAACCGCGCATTTGATGATGATTGAGCAAATTAGAACAGAACCATTCAGTAACAAGCAACCAACCAATCAATCTACCAACCGACCAACCAAAGTCTTCTCCTCAGTTGGTTCCTTTTATTTCTGTTCCTTCCTCAGCCCCGCCCCCTGAGTACCGCCCTTCTTGTAGTGCATTCGCCACATTGGCATTCCTCAATATTTCAAAAACTACTTTCTACCAATTCTACCCGTCTTCATTCGCTCCTAATTTTCATTGAACTCTCAGTTATGTATTATACATTAACATTGCCACAAATAACACCACATCTCGTAATAAACCAGCACGCAACCCTGGTTTATCTCGCTCGAAATTATTAATGCTCACTATAGTCGATGCTATGTAACCAAAGTAAAAGAAAGGAAAATGTTTTCAACTTGAATATGAGTTATGCAGAATTTCCCCAATCGTGACTTTGGTTTTGAAGCAAACGAAAATAGGAAAGCCTATATTCACCAACTCACATTGTAGGTCACTTGCATGAAAGAAGTTTCATGTTTGTGTTGCGTGTCCTGTATTCACAAACTTCAGAGTATTCCAAACATTTTGTGCTTTTCGAACGAAAATAACTTCACCTTCATGCGACTGAAGTTTGCATTCATTTGAAAAACCATCAGAAACATATCGGGGGTTTCTTCAGTGAAAAGCAGGCTGAAACGGGACATGCCGTTCTGTTTAGATGTATTTGTAGTTTGATCCCGCGCCCTTTCCGTTTCGATTCGGTCAATTCTGCTGTCACAGATCTAACTAAACCACTGGCTCACCCATGGTGTTTTCATCATATCAGATTTCCGGAGTATAGTAGATAATTTCTTCTTGGAGAAGCCATTATTTTACTCGTGTTCAGTTGCTGAATACTTCTTGTATATCGTTTAATATATTTCTGTGAACTAGACGTATAAAACAAAATCAAATTTCGGTTACCTCACTTTTTACGTGCTTCTTCCATGTTCACGTGATTATTTCACTATTCACGTTATTTCTTCACGTTGCAAGTGACTCCGTCACGTTTCACGTGAGTTTTCCGTCAGCTCGTCCCATTGAATTCGCTCCCCTCCATTGGCGTTAGCTGGTTGTGGCCGGCCGAATTGTATTTGGAACTCAATTGGTCCCCTTCAACCAGCTATCGACAACGAGATAGAACGTCTTCTCACCTTATTTCCGTCCATAGTTGTTTGTCACGTGAAGATCGAGGTGTACTGTACCTAATAGTTCTTGCTGTGCTCAATTTTCGTTACCTTTGGGTATGTAACCAGTGTTCTGAGCGGTATGCGGTTTTTACAGCCGGTTCGGTCTCATAATCCCTCTTCAATGTGAACTTCGAGTTTCTCTCAATTGTCTTAAAAAATGTGATGATCTTTTTTTTTTCGTTTTCGTTCTGCAAAATAAATTTGTTCAACCTTGCAACTATGATTTCAACCCCGTTAGTTTGAATCGACCATTCTTGATATAAACTTCATGATATAACCTCATCAGTGGTGCTCACCAACTTTGCATGAGTTTGTATCACCATGCTACAGCCTTGAAAGATTGTACGTAGCTCATAAGATGTCCACGTGTTTTTCATGAGAATAGCCCACCGCGTCAGACTACTCATAGTGTTCAGCAACTATAAAAAGTGAGATCGATCTCTGAAACCGAGTGCCTTGTAGATGTCGAAGAGGGCAGACTCATTTAACACGCTATTGAGAATATACAAGTCGAGCTGTCGCGTGACTGTATTAGTTCGTTATAAATTTCGATCAAGTGGTTGGCTCTCAGAAGACTTGGCAAATATACAAGTTGTTTTCTTCAGAAGTTATGATAATTATACAAGCTCTTTCGCAACCGCAATGATGAATATACACGTTTTTCAGAAGTTCTGGTGCATATCCGAGTCAGATTGTTTAATAGTCCTTGTATTCGTCTTCCACTCATTGGCGGCTGTGTTTCGGGGGGAATCCCCGCGAGACCCTGATGTGGTAATGAATTTGTGCTTCCTAATAGGACGATAATTCCGGCACCACATTCGCTTGTGGTAAATCCTTCCATTTGAACATCGTCTGCTGAAAATAGTGGTACGTGAACTGTGACCAAATATTGGTTGTTTGATCTTGAAGCATAAGTTACGAGTTGTAACTGAAAAATCACGCGATCTAACTGCAAACACAGATGGTCACATACACCGTAGAGACTTGCTTCGTGAAAAGCGAACCATATAAACTTTTAGTTTCAGTTCATGCGAGTATGAACTGGCTGCTATGGAATCGTTAACTCGACAACAGTGAAGCGAGATGATCTACCAAAGTGGAAATCCGAAAACCAGTAGATCACATGCCTGGAACTGTTTTCAAATTCTTACAATGACAAGTTTTCAAAGACAGTGCACAACTACTGCTAATGACAAAACGGCAACAGCCTAACGCGAAAGTGAGAGTAATGAAAACAAGAGAGACAGGGAAAGGGAGAGAAAGAGAAAAGAGGAAGAAGAGAGAGAAAAAGAGAGAGAGCGAGAGATAGATTCATTGAAGTAGTGGGTTTGTGCGTCTAATGCAATCAAGTTTGGAGAGATACCAAAGTGAATTCCGATACATTAGTAGCATATTTGTTGTTCTATGAGGAATCTCAAGGGGTTTCAGGAATTCCATGATTAGGTCTGCATTTACTTAGAGGACTCCAATGTAGAGACTCGATTAGGAGAAAAGCCCATGGTTTCTAGACGGGGTTGGGAACGGATTCTTCGCTCATCAGTACGATAGCCATCTTTGTAATCTTTGTTAGTGGGGAATGATGGTTTACAAGGAGATTACTATAACTGTCCAAATCTTTCTTTGTTAGTGGGGAATGATGGTTTACAAGGAGGTTACTATAACTGATCCTATCTACAATCGTGCAAACTACTTGTAGGTCAGACCGTTTAGCAGCTTTCATCAAATATTTGAGAACTCTGGGCAATTCGTACAAGTCAAAGAGCGGAATACTCTGAAAGGGATATGCGAAAATAACGAGTTATATGAATAACACGTGCAAATTTCAGTTGATATAGCTTCCAGAAAGAGTCATATCTAGTAGATTTTCAAAAATACATCTAACGTTTTTGTATGGTGTTTTGTACATCTTGATGTTAATTATGCGTTCACGTCTCATTCCGTCCAAGGATCAGTGACTTTCGGCCCTTTTGGTCCAGGAAAGAATTCCGGGCCGTACACGCCAATCTGGCCGTGTTTACTTCTAGTGAAGAGTATAGTCACGTTCAACACAGCCGCGTTTCAGAATGATCTCGAATGTAATAACCTACATGTCCTCAAATGTAAGATATTTCTCTGCACTCACCGCAGATATACGAAAATTCCCGCCTACGTACTCCCAATTCGAAAACTTTTGATCAGAAGCTGTATACACTTACTTTACCACTCGGTACGTGAATGCTCCAATCACATTCGAGCCACCAAAGTCCATATGCAAAACATTCCGACACCGTTCTCCCATCCTGAGTCTCCTGCAGCATACGCTATTTCTCTGCCCTTACCTCCCAACGGGTGGCAGTCACGCAAAATAATAAGACCGAGCGATAGACGCAGATTAGGATACAGGTTTCCGGGATGTTCCTGAATACGGCCCCGGTATTGCGACTCGCGTGTCTTCAGACGATGTTATGATTATAGATTCGCCTAATGCACCATTTGCTCCCAATGTCTATGCTTTCTAGGTCATTTATTGCCGTCGAGATGGCGTGCCTCGGTAAAAGCATATTTCACCTAATATCCAGAATACCACACCAACATTTTTTTAGTTGAACAAAATAACTAGTCGGATGCATTTGGGGAGGAATATTTTGAGAAGAACTGGAGGGATGTAATGAAATATATCTTGTACTTCAATAGCTGAGAGTCTGCTTACAGTTCTCTGGCTCTCTCCGACAACTTCTTCTTTAAGAAGGAAATGAACAAAGATGTTCGTGTTCTCATCTATTTCCAGCGACCAAGTCGTCCAATACATCTGAAATTGCATTTCAATCGCAATTTGTTGCCAATTTGTCCACTATTTGCCTTTCAGTTTGCCGTATCCATAAGCATTCGCGAGAAAAAGTTGGTTGGAGCCAGATACCGGCTTTCGTGTTTTCGAGATGTTTCATGCAATTTGAACGAATTAATGAAGTTAAATATTGTTGAATATCAAGAGTTATCAGTTCGAAACATATACATTATGCAACACTCACGCTCCAACCATGTGGATCCCAAAACATTGGAGACACTTAAAAGCATGTGTATTCGGGAACATCACTGAACTTCGTTTACGCTACTCTGTGGGAACTGCGGAACGAAAATAAATTATTGACTTAATGAACTTTTGCTGCTAGATCCAAAAACAATTTCAAACAAGCCACTTGCCGAGAAGAGATGAAAGTATAGTTAGTTTATTATCATACACAACCATACAAAAGCCCCTCTTCAAAATAAATTGTCAGTAATTTGAAGTGAACACTTAAATATACTTTTCGTGAGAATACCTCACAGAAAAAATGTTTCAGAACTACGACAGTATTGGAAAACGAAATTCCACCACGTATGGACGACGAGAACAATATTCTTTCTGTATACTCAAAAGTTTACCCGGAGTGAAAATGTTAAACTTGTTACACGTATACACGTATAGAGTACAACATATAACATCAAGCATGACGTAAACGTGAGCAGGACATACTGGAATGTTCAGATGCGTCAACTGGATTTCCAGAGACCAGGCGCCGTAACGATTCGTCCAACCTCATTAGAAGTTCATATAAGGTTCTCATGAGCATCTCATGATCTTCTGATGTTGTGGCATAGCAACAATCAATGAAATATCATGAGACGATGGTGAGATATTGCTCACCAGTTAATTCATGATGTTTTTGAGAGGTTGCTACCGCACCAGCTAATAGTTGGAGGGTATTTGTCATCATTCGCCTCATTATTCGTTTCTCTAATAGCGCCAAGAAGGCAATGAATAAATCGCGGCCGGAATATAAAGAAGCCCTGGGAAGGTGAATATGCCCTCGGGCATGTTCCACCCCGCTCGAACTCATGCGAAAACCTCATGTAGAGATAAATGCAAAAAGTTAACTTATGAATAGACAATTTCGTTCGGAGGATTTTCTCTCATGGATAGGGAGACAAAGATTAACATGAGAAAAACATAGCTTAGTAACTGTTTTATTTTGTGGTTTAAACACCATACGACTTTATTTATACAAAAATAATTTTCTTTGATAATTTCATATAATGTACAATTCGACTCCATCATTTCATCCAGGACTTCCTATGAGTTGAAAGTAGGTAGTGTGGAATCACCACTTTCTAACATTTTCTAACATTGTGATGTTACCTATAGAATTCAAACCTAAAACATGCGGGACAAGTTTGCGAGTATTAAAAATCTTTTTCCATTTCGTCCATATATTGGCTTGTATCAGAGGTATGGTTCATAATATCGACAGTTCACATTTGAACTTCAGACTGAATACTTTCTATGTTTTCTTGAACTTCGTTAGAAAATATTTTGGAAAACGTTTTTTGATAGGCGACATCGCACAATAAAATTGTAACCTCTCCGATAGAATTTGCATAAAGTAAACGCACTGGAGGCAATCTCTTCATACTGTAAGAGTCTCAGTAGGAATAAAAAAAGGGTATACTGGAAGTAAACTGAATAGTCACATAGAGCTAGCCTTGTAATGAGGCATCGTGCACTTGGCCATTCAAGGTTTCTGAGTTCTGCTGTGTTTAACAGGTTTCATGTGACTGTGCAATGGACTTACAGTAAATATCGCTTAGATACGTTTTTCGGTTTGCTTTCCGTGCCATACACGCACGTGGGTTGTTTTTCTACGAGAACAATGGAATGCGGCATTTGTTTGGATGTTTGGAATGTATGACGACACGGACAGCTGTGTGTGAAACATTCCAGTGCGTGGAGCAATAGAACAGGTCGTATCCGATGATTTACGAGAGTTCGTTTAGGGATGTCAACTACGAACAAAAGTAAAGTAATCAGTAAAACTTTCAGTTGTTTTAAATTAACACTATAAGTAAACAGGGCTCTACCAGGAGAGTGAATCCCCTCATCGGATTGTTTCAAACGATTTTACTTATAGTGTTCGTTTTGCAAGGGTGAATACTTTATGCGTTACAAAGTGCTCCTATTTGCTTATTTCATTCTGGAAATAAACGGTTTACAAAAATATTATTTCTGACCTGCCTATCGTAATCAATCAAACAGTCCTACTTTAAAAACTTTTCATAACATGATGTACCTCGCAACAAAAATAACGAAAAGGGGGTTATGAAGAAAAAGCTCATTAAAATAGAATAAAAATAGATTTATTCTATTGGGAAAATTGTACAATTGCACCCCCCCCCCCCCCTCTCTCCTTGAGTCCCCCCCCCCCCCCCCCGGAGTACTATCACCCCCCTCCCAATACGATTCACTTTACTAGTTCATTGTTTGTCACTACTCTGAGTATTCTATTTATGATAACTATAGATGGAAATTCATTGTTTCTGTAGTCTTGAATAAAATGTTCAACTCTATCTAAAAATCTTCTATTTTTGAAGAACTTCTTGAAAATCTGATATATGATTCAATGTTAACAATATCGATTGTTTACGGCGGAAAGTTTCTCTACAAAGGGAGACGGCCAAACCTCAGTCTCTGTCAGTTTTCGTGCTATTGTAGCCCAGCTCGTTACGTATATTTTACAACATGCAATACATTTCCAACGTTTCGATATAAACGTTTCACTGAACATCGTTCACATTCGTAAAGTTGGAGATTTTGATAATCCATGTATATTGATCCCGATCAAGCTTCAATAGTGCAATTTTAATCGAATAGAAGTCAAATCGTATTTCATAGTCGTTGCCATGTAAAAATTGAGAGAACACCAACACTCATTATTCACCGATTATCCGTACTACTTATTCCGTTTCAAACCATTTTCATATTAATTAGATGATGCATACTCGATTCTGAAACATTTATACTCAGCCGTGCTATCGTTACCGTATTTTAGTCGTTATGGAGAGCTGCACGAGTTTATTCGTGTACCTGTAGCATGCAGCTAAGAATATAAATATCAGCCAAACAAGAATGCGTATATAGCCAAGCAGCAAAAATTTCAATGTTGACTATTCGTACTAGGCTTGTTAAAAATAAAACTCGAACTCGAAATTTCAACTCGGAACTCGAAAAACTCGAAAATTTCAGAACTCGAAAAACTCGAAACTCGAAAAACTCGAATTTATGAAAACTAGAAAAACTCGAAACTAGAAAACTCGAAATTTTCAACTCAATTAACAACTCTGATTCGTACATACGTGAGACAACATGTATTCCGCTGCCGCCGTCCAGCAATATTCTCCACCGATGATCGAACAAATCGGAGAAAATGAAATGATGAATGGGATCATGTGCTGGAAGAACGACTGAACGCCACTCTGACTAAACTACACGCGAATTCGACCACCAGAAGGTATATCTTGCAAATATTATCTCACCCCGAATGTTCAGAATTGTCCGTTTTTCAGAATTATCCGTTTTTCATAAACCATTGTAAGCACGCAAGTATTGCACATTGTTTTGTGAATTCAGTCGTAAACCAGTGGATAGCCATTTGGCTAAGTAGATATTTCAAGTTCAAAAATAGTCAAGACGTTAATTTTCAGTTCTGTTGACTCGATTTTAACAAATACCATGTATTTTTTTCTCGTTTGAAATTAAATTTTGAGTATTATGCCGTTGGGCTTTCGATAAAATGTTGAAAACAGACTGAACACGAGCATAGTCAGTAAAAAATTGCTGTCTGTTTCGTAAAAAAACAACAACCTGCTACTCACGATTCAAACAGAACAACGAAAACTTGTTAACATTTTCGAAAATCAGAGGTGTAAATCAAGATAAAGAAATGGAAACTTTTCTGCAAATATAATATATGGAATGTGTTATAACACAATTAACACGGCGTGTCGGAGCAGTGAAACCGGAAGTTTTCCGAAAATACCAGGCAATCGGATATTTATACTGGAAGAAAATTGAATAGTCACGTAAAGGTAACATTTTAAAGAGGAACCGTGCACTTGTTTGCGTTTTTGAGTTTTGCTGTGTTCAACATGTTTCACGTGACTATGCAATTGAGTAGCAGTGGTATGCTCCTGGTCGTGCTAGAGAATTCCGAGTTCCTGGAGCCAGACGGCGCCAAACATGCAAATGATTATGATTACTGGCACGGCGATAGCAACGGCAACGATGAAGCCGACCGGAACTGAAATCGAGGTGTGTTTACAGAACAAAACTAACTCGGTGTCTTTTTCATTCTCATCAGTGTTGATGTACTATAGTCCCGGTCATTCCCATTGTGACTTAGCAGCGAGCCAATGAATATTCCAAGCAATTTTTAACCACGTCGGAGTTTCCCGATAAACTGCACAAATCGCTGTTAGAGGTTGTTCAGTTTCATGAGAAGAAGTCAATGGGAAAAGTCTTCAGAAAACTTGCGGTCTGAGAAATAGCCATCCGAAGTTCTTGGTACGATGCCAATGGTTCTCAGTGGAAATGAAACAAACTATACAATATCTTCGAGAATAAGTTCTGTAAGTTCCAGGCACCGCAGCAAAAGTGTTACAGAAAGGTTCCATTTGAGAAGAAATTTTCAGACTGTGATCACCTACACAATCCATAAATATTGGAAGTTGGCCAGTATGTGGCCAGAACGTTGTCAGAAAAAAGTGGTCCGAAGTGGTACCGAAATGTGTCTGTCTCTCACTTCTCGTGTGATCTTTGTATGATTATTATCATATTCTGCGACTGGTTCAGCAATCAGTGAGGCGGTTAAAGTGATTACTACATTTTCAAACGAAAAATCCTGCAAGGGTTACCTGTGAACAGCAAATGTATGGACCGTATGAAAAATCGAGAATTTTCACACTCTTTTCTGAGGTAAACGTGTCAATGTGAAAAGTTAGTTTACATCTCGATATGAATAATAACAACAATGAGAAATTAAATTAATAGAATGAAAATGAAAAACTCACTTTTCTTCTTGTTGCTCTGCGGGTAGTAGGCTGTTACGGTGGGTCGTGGGTTGGAACGGTATTCACACGCGAGTGGCGGCTCCTGCTGATATGCCTTGGCTGGATATACATCTGAGGGAAATATAATTATAAGACGTGCCAAATTCATATATTGCTCTCTTTCCCAGAAATCCAACCTGCCTGTAAAAGACCCGTGGGCCAGGGGATAACCACTGAGCTACAAGAGCCGATAGCTAACAAACTTTGGGACAACGGAAATCAAGATAACCCTCCCGACTTCCCGTTTTCGGAGACTTTGTACGGAAGAGTATTGGAATTGGTTCAAAGTAGGCATATACGGTGCCTATACCGCTATGTTTTTAGTTTGATTCCGTTGCTGTTGGGTCGAAATTAGTGAATTACGGTGTGTGTCGAGATCGAACGAGGACGATTATTTGATCCTACCTATGTATAATATATTCAGAACAGTTTCGCTGCTAGTACAACAGATGAATTTCACCATTAATCAACTTTGAAAGCGCGCAGACAGAGCGTGTTGGTACTGGTTTTGTTCTACCGGACTATATGTTGCCCGATCACTCTGTGTTCAGTTCCTTTTCGTTGTTGTTCGGTTCGATTAAAACTCCTGAACTAGGAGATCGGACTACAACCAAGACATATGGTCAAACCCGATTTGTCTCTCGTTTGGCAAAGACTATGACTGACTTTCCGTGATGATCTGATTGGAGAATGTGGAGGACGTGGGACGACTTCTGTTCTCATAGTGCTCGTAGGTTTCTTGGGAATTCAGGAAAGGACGTCCACTACGACTGCAATTATGTAGCTGTACTCAAATCATAGAATGCCATATTGTTGAAAAACAGAAAAAAAATTAGAAACCGCAGAGTAAGTAAACCTGTCTCGATGAACCGGAAAATATAGCTGACTCTCAAGAAACGCTGAGTAGAAACGTACAAATTGTCTACAGATTTTCTCCCACTGCATTTCGCAATTAGTAACACACTGCTTGACACAAATCAAACTATATATCAGTTGCAATTCTCTCCTGAACAATTCAAAATGACTGTTATCAGTCAGATAATACTGTAACTTAAGAAGGTTTCATAAGATCCACAAGCTACAAATCATGGTGAAAAACTCACCCCTCCATGTTACTTTTTCTGCAGTAGCGTCAAATCTTCTGAAAATTTATTTTGGTCAAAATATTCACAAGAGAGCATGATTTTTTCGAACATGACATCTCACATGCTTATCAAATACTAGGTAGGAGACCTTAGTTTGAAACTCGGTTCAATAAATGATAGCGAGATACAAACAGCGTGGGGAAGAGAAGTCGAACATACCATGAAAGCAAACAAACATATTGAAACAAGTCTAAAATAGCATATCTGAAGTCCTCATGACTATCACGTGACTCCACGTTCTACAAAAAGTCCTGATAAAGAAGAGGTGACCCGGGTGAAGCTACCACGCAAGTTTGGTCTATGTTTAGCTATGTTCATACTCCGCATTGGTTACATGCCACAGCTTCTAGGATTGACGAAAGATTTGTGTTTGAGGGACCAAATCGGTGCTATAGTTTGATTTGCATACGCGCCATAACGCTCGAATTTGGATATAGTGCTCACATTGCGCAGCTGGACTCGTTGGCAGCGTGCCAAAAACTTTGGGAGACTGTTATTCAGAGAAAGTATATACTTACCGAAAGTTTCCCTGGATACGAACTATAACCAAAGGGAAGAACCCTTCACATAAATGTATTTTGTTCTGAAGTGTTTCAACATATTCAAAAACTGCCTTGAAATTTCATTGGCAAGCTGCCCAAGTCTAGTTGGGAAGTGTGTGAACTATAGAAGAGCGACGGGGGCCAACTACGAATATAGCGGAATACGGTCACATACACCGTACAACGCTTACATTGAAACGAGCGAGCATCATACCGTGCGCCGTAAGCCAGGCGGCGTAGCAATTCCTAAAAATTCTCATGAGATACCTCATGAGCTAATAGCACGAGGTTCTCATGCGATTCCATTGAGTTATATGCTACAACATTGAGAGTTCACGAGCAGCTCATGAGGTATCTTATGATAAACTCATATGAACTCCTCATGAGGTTGGACGGTTTGCTACGCCGCCAGTGACATCAATATGATACAGTAAGAGAACAGAACAAACTGAAGATTATCATGTGTTTTGTTCTGAGGTTTTGGCTAAAAGAGATTGCAATAAAGAGGCAATGACCAAACAGTATATTATCTTTTATATTTAGTCTATGAAGTCCTCCAATGAAGTTTGAGATCAAAATCATAATCGAAGACTATGGGAATTCGATGGCTTCAAAGATGAAACGCGAGACCGGATTCCCAATTGTGCGGGCACTTTCCATTGTGTAAGGTGACCAAAACAGGCGCGTAGTCGAATCGATTTGCAATTATTTTCACGAGGCCAATAATAACAACACAAAAACAAACTATATAGCGTTCGTTTTCTTCACAGGAGCCCTCCATGGAGTATGTAGCCCTATTCCTGTGTTCTTAGTTTGAACCCACTGTTCTTCGGTTGGAGATTGTAAATAAAGGTGCTAATTGAGATCGAAATAGATCAAAGATTGGGTCACTCTCTGAGTCTCTTTATTCTAGAAATACATTGAAAAATCATATATGAACACCTACCCGCCATAAATGTACTATGGCATGTTTCCAGCGGATGCAACAAATTTAAGAGCTTCTGGTCAGCTCGGTGACTAGTACATGACGCAGCGACCAGTTTGGCGAGAGCTGGCATGGCCAACAGACTAGTATAGTTCTCGCATTCCCTAAGAGCGTTTGGCAGTGTGCCATTGAAATTCCTGATTAGTGTTTAACAGAGATCAACCAAGTTCATTTTCAAAGAGGAAAACCCCGCGAAAACGTTCGTAAGAATGTTTTGTTGGAAAAGTCTATCATGATCGAATGAGGGCCGAAACTTTCATTATCACTGTAGCCAAAGTGTCTCATCGAGAACTTAACTTATATAGGTAAACTGAATGAAGTTGATTATTGAGATAACAACTGTGGAGGAGACAGAGTAAACATTATAGTTAATTTGAAGTTGTCACACTCAGTGATACTTAACTTTTTTTTTACGTCAAAACACCACTCTGGAACGATGTTATAGTAGATCTAAAGCGAAACTAAGTGAGAAGGTGGAAATACGTGGAAACTAAACAGCTCGCCGCCTAGGGAAAGCTGTAAAACTACAAGTGTTACAGAACGCCCCCCGCCAATCCACTGGTCACCTTCTTCAGAATAGTAATGCTGTACGATCTCGTTATAAGAATGAAGTATGTTCACTTTGTGTTCACCACTGTATGATAAAACACAAACTGAATGATTATAATTCTGAAACTCTTGGGGCAGAGGCTCCAGGATGAGAATGTGCTGTACTCTGAAAGGTACTCTGAATATGTCTAAGAGCTTCTTATTCGGTGATTATACTTTTCTTGGAAAATGACTCTCAAAACAAAGATGGTAAGCAGTAATTGTGAGGTGGTTGTTCTTTTTTAAACTCATTTAAAACTGAGAAGCCTCCGTGGACCTGTCCTGACCATACGAGGGAATTCGTTCAGTTCTTCAGCAAACTAATCGGTTAGCTTTTAGTTCCTGTTGAGTTGTCATAGAAAGAAATGTACCGTTTTCATGGGTACGGAAAGAACAAACTGAGATATTCCTAACTCCGGGTCACACTGTCGGTGACCTAATTGGTCCGGTAACCATGGAAACGATGTGGTCGTAAACATAGGATCAATCCTCAAACATCCAGGTTCACTCTACCAAAGAGCTACATGTGATTGCAACAAACTATAAAGAAGAAGTTAAGTTGGACTGGAGTTTTTACGAGAATAGATGAACGAACTAAGATTAATACATAATAATAGAACTTTCTGTTTTTAGTGTTGAATTTCGTTTCGTGTTTTCAATGCCTTTCCACCTCACTTGGTGGTTTGATTTTTGTACTGTGCTGACGCACAAGTAATGGTTTTAGAACCGAGACCGGAGAAAGTTTGAAACGCTCTTCCAAAGGTCACTTCACTGGAGAACCAGGTCCTTCCCGAACCGAATCGCGAACTAGTCACTGGAGAACCGAACCGAATTTTGAACCGACCGGTTCTCCAGTGAATGCTCCGAACCGAACCGGGATAGACTCATTCTACCTTGTCTACGACTTGCGTATTAAACTCATGATTAATGTCGGCTCGGCTTGAAGCATTCACTGGAGAACCGGTACGGTTCAGTTGGTTCGGTTCTCCTGTGACCGGTTCGCGGTTTGGTTTGGGAAGGACCCGGTTCTGCAGTGAATTCGCCACATACTGAGAGTTGTTTTTGCAAAACATTAAACGTAAAGCTGCAGGACACAAAACTGCAACTTTTACTTTTACATTTCCCTATTCGATGATGAATAGAAACAAAGAAAACATGAACAGTGTTTGATTATAGGGTAATTGCAAAACTTTGAACGTAAAGCTGCATGACACAAAACTGCAACTTTTACTTTTACATTTCCCGATTCGATGATGAATAGAAACAAAGAAAACATGAACAGTGTTTGGTTGTAGGGTAACACCATGTGCTGAACATTTCTAAACTGATTTCAACTCATGTCAACTTACGTGAAACACGTGAAAGGCTTTTGTATGGGCGCCTGACGAAATTTTAAAGCTCGAACTGGAGTTCACTTGGGTTACTGATTTTCAGGTGAGTTTGTGGAAATGGATATGTGGTAAAACATTGTTTCTGCCCCTAGAAAATTTCACGGGCTTTTCAATTATATACTACGTGATCAATATCATCCATACAGTACTCAAAAAAAGTGGTAAACCAAAGTTTGCGGGGTCACTTTCACTCAAGACGAAATTTTAAGCCGGGGTGAACTGGTAAAGTAGTTCAAAATGACGGTAGGCGGCTGACAATAGGTGACCTAGTATCACAAGCATCTATGGGCACATTCTCGAAGTTTTATAGGGATATCTTCTAAACTGACAGAAAATGGTGGATTCAGAAGCAACGGTTTTCGTACTTTTTTGGGGTGGCTAAATGGGCTAACTGAGAGCAACTATCCAAACACAGAAATTTTTCTAGAAATAGGTTTTAAACTATGGCGATTCTGAATATGAACACTAGAAAGTTACTGGGTGGTCGTAATGACACGAAAACGTGATAGGCTGGCTCAGAGGGTGGTACCTCAAGAATCTCAAAACGTGGACTTTCGTCATTTTGGGACAAAGTAAGAGGTTTCAGTTATCGGACCATCTCGAAATCCTTTTCAGAGCTCGCGACGTGTTTTTTCAGCGTGAAATTCTGAAACGAATAAATGTTATTTTTGAACAATTACCACATACTTCACGTTTTTCTCAACTTCAGCCAAGAATCTCAAAACGTGGATTTTCGTCATTTTGAGACATGTTGTTAAGGGAGATTCAAAAGGAACATCAATGGCTGGAAATCAGAACATGCAGTGAAATATATATGTTCAGCGAACTAGAAAACCATGTTTGTATCACAAAATCTGTTTGAAATAGACCACTCGAAAATAACGATTGTTGCACTTTCTGATGGTTGGTGTGGGATGAAAATGGGAAAAAGTATAGTCAGAATTGTTAAGACCAGCTCTGACAGGTGCGGTTGACACAATTACACCTCAATTACCTGGGCACAATTACACCCCTCAAAAGTTGTAGTAGTTATAGTTCTCGCCATTTTCACTGAGACTTCGGCAGAGTGTCAATAAAAATGCAACTGAATATATTCAATATAAATCACAGGTTTTACTGAAAAAATATTACCCACATATTCCGACAATGGTCAACTGCTGCTCAGAAAAATGAGGTGCTTTGGAAAAACCTAACATGGAAAGCCCGCTGAAAATATTGCTGGCACGTTGCCGAGGTCTTAGTGGGAATGATTGGAACTAAACTTAGTAACGTGGATTGAACCAAAGGCGAAAACAGAATTACGAAATGAAACACGTTAATTTCCAGAAAGTGGTTCGTCTAAGGCGTTTTATGCTGGTAAGGTTTATTTTACTCAATCTTGCTGCCTTTGCGGTCACTTCATACTACATACATTCCTCGCAAATGTAGGTCTTGTTCGTAGAATCCCCACCACGACTTTCAGTTTTCTATGACAGCCTATGTATGCGTTAGTACTAAAGTAGTGTAGTACATCAAAAGATTCGTGGAAGCCGAACGATAATGGCAAATCAAGCGAGCCATTCGAGCACAGATTTGTTTGAACTGACAAGAGGGTTACTTGAGTGAAGAGACTTACTCGTAAAGTAATAACCCATCAATACCTGCGTATAAGCAATTTAGCAATGGCTGAACCTGACTCACTCTTGTTACCAGGCACCGTAGCAAAGTCTCCTAAAAAGATCAGCTCCAAGCTGAACTATCTGGACACTATCTGACGCAGATTCGGGTCACCCCCACTATGCTTGAACACGGAAAGTTGGCAACTATGTGGCCAGACTGTGATCAGGTCCTCAATCAGGGTGAGCTCACCATATTCATGACTTTGCTACGGTGCCAGCTCTTGTGATACTGTGCATATTCACCTTTCCGTTGGTTTGATGCATTGAGAAAGTGGAAGGTAACTCTAATCAACGTACAGCAGGAATAATATTAAGCAGAGTTCGAGTTATTTACTTTAATCCAAACCGTGACGCTGTATAGTCTGTTCCACGCACTTGTAACCCTCTACAGTAATCTTCGCGAACTTCTAGATCAACGTTTCGTAGTTTGCTGTTTTTGGAATGCCTCCAATTTTCGCCATTGTGTATTCTATCTATGCTACTGCAAACAAAGAAAGTTTTAAACCAAAATAATGATTTATTCACTAGAACAAGCCTTCCAAATATGTGAAGGATTACTGTAGAAGGACTTCGATCTGTGAAACGAACTATAAAACCTCACCACGTTTGTTTTCAGTAGCCATGTCTCGACCCATCCAATCCGTCACCAGACCCACTTCCACTCGGTGAGTTCTTTTTTGCTAATTGTAGCTCGGCAAACTGTAATACTTTCACAGTCGTTTTGCTGTTGTTATCTAAGTTGAAGATAATGGTGAGATTCCGGGAACTCTTAATGTATGCTGATGTCTAGTTCACTGATTTCGAAACAACGGAATCAAAGTACCAACTCAGCGAGATAGCAACATAAACCGTATAAGGTCGTTCTATAATAAGTGAACTCCATTGGCGAGTTCTTCATTTGACCGCGTTTCGTGATAACGTCAGTTAACTCTTGTCCGAGACAATGCTTAACGATTTGTTAATCACTTGGTCTCCGCGAATTTCGCCCAAAACACATTAGAAAAATAGGTTACCAAAGGATTAATAGAAAAATGTTTGAATGGTTAACGATCAACTGGCTTAACGAATTGGGTTAGGAGTTAACGGAATTTGGGGTTTCAATTTGCAAACAGAGAAGGATAGTAATTTTAGATGCGAAGTGACTCTCACTGTTGGTGACGTTTTCTGGCAAGGAGCGGACGCCATAATATGTTTTCGATCGGTTGCAGTTATCCAAAGGTGAGGGAACTACAACTTCTCACTGTCTTTCGGTGCCTTTCTTCCTCACTCATCTACTGTATCTCTCTCTCTCTCTCTCTCTCTCTCTCTCTCTCTCGCTCTCTCTTTCTCTTTTCCACCTCTTTTCACTCTCTTTCCATATCGTATTTGTTTCTGTTCATTCTTCCTTTCTTTGCGGCTTTTCTCTCTACCCCTTCCTTTCTTTCTCTTTTCTTTGTCTATCCATCTAAACTTTTTCTTTATTTCTCTCTCTTTCTCTTGCCTACTCGGAAGCAGTCTGTATAGTCGTCGCCAACGGAAAGGCGGGAGGGTACTGTATATCTCACTTTCCGCTGTGTAAGCACGCATGTCCTCGATTCCAAAGCTTGCCGGGTATGTTCTCTGATAGCGGAGTGGGTTCGCGACCTGCTACAAATATTTTGCTCGCAGGTTCGATTCCGGCGAGAGACAGAAGTTTATAAATTTGGCACCCACTATACATGTTTTACTGTCATTGTTGTGGGTCCTTCTCTGGACAGATCTGTTCGTGAGCTGGCAGGGCCCGAACTGAAGGCCAGGATTTTGGAGTGGCAAACAGAAGAACAGAACAAGCGCGCAACTCCTTCGTCCGTTAGATCTTCCCCCGGCTACCGAATGACGAATCCATGTAAGTGTATCCACTGGTAAAAAAAGATAGTTCAGTGTGTACGTTTGTTTCGTTCGCATGAATTGCTTTTTCGGTGAGAAAAACTAAACTTGCTAGCAAAACCATGCTAGCAATGAGTTCGACGCCTCTCGATAAATGTAGGGGTGGCGATTGAAGCGAAAAATCAAGAGCACAATGTACCAAGTTATCCTTATTACTTGAAATAAGACAGAAAAACAGTAGTACAAACATTAAATCTCATACTAAGCAGTTAATATAGGCTCAATGTTTTAGCTTGGTCTCAGCCGCCAGTGACACACTATCTTTGAATGTAAAAGTTTCAAAGCGTCAATTGTCGGAAGAGTTAAAAAATTATAACTTTGCGAATGGCAAAGGGTTTTGAGTTGAGCTGAGTTACCAAATTCGCTTCAGATCTGATCCATGTAACAAGCCCTGAATTGGTTCTGGGTCGGGAGACAACACGCACAAAAGAGGTGCAGTTGTACCTGTCTTATCGCAATGCACTGCTGGAGGCAAACAGAGTTGGAGCACAATCGGTGGTGAGAGAAATTTATTGAACACGACTATAGTCGTTGCCAACGAAAAGGCAGGAGGGTACTGTATATCTCACTTTCCGCTGTGTGCACACACATGTCTTCGATTCCAAAGCTTGCCCGTTATGTGCTCTAATGGCGCAGTGGTTAGCGCCCTGCTACAAACGTTTTGCTCGCAGGTTCGATTCCGGCGAGAGACAGAAATTTATAAATTCGGCACCCACTATACCTGGTTTCAAACCTAGAAGGTGTTGATCATAGCGATTGCACGACGCTCGAATTCGCAGCAGTAAATGAGTTTTGGTATCCTCAACCGGGTGGAATATGAGGCCGGAAGTATACAAAGTGGGTTTAAGCTGAAGATCACATGATTGAGGAAATGAGTCATGGTGAGATCTTTGATTGAAACAAAGTCCTGTAAAGCGGAAGCGCTCCAGCCCTGAGTGCTCATGAAACAACAGTATTCAGGCCAATTCTACAACTAACCGGGTTTTCAGGTAACCTAACCGACTTTTGGTAACCCTTCTTTCAGGTTACCTCACAGGTAACCGGTAGGTAACCTAAAACTAAAATCCGGTTATCGTACAAACTAACGATAAAAACCACGTTTTGCGTTGAAAAACCAGATAGCCGGTTTTTTCGGTTACCGACCGGTTACCTATCGAAGTAGTTACCTGAAAAAAGTTATCAAAACTAAAAAACGCGGTTACATAAAGAATGTACCCAGTATTCAACCTGTTCCAGGCGCTGTTGTCCACGGGCAGGCGGCGCAACTTTCCCAAGCGTATAGGGGTTCACCTCGCACTCCTGTCCATCATCGCCTACTTGAACGAGTATCATAATACCAACGTGAGTGTTTTCTCCGGGCAGAGGGATTCTATTGCAAAAACGTTAGTAGTCTAGTTCGAATAAGTTTCTGTCACCACGCATCTCGCTCATTGTAACCTTCCAGGCCATCAAGCGCATCCAACTGGTGTCAGAGGAAAGGCTCGATTACAGTACCGTTTTTGTTCCGGACGTCCCTGTGATGGTATCTCCCAACAACGTGGGGCAGTTGTTGGAGGACATCAAAGACGAAGCCGTTCGCCTATTTCAAGGAGAGCGAGGCATCTTTGAAGTCGGCCAGACAGTGTTGCCCAGTTTGGTCGGCCGTTACTACGGCAACATTGAGCGACCAAAAATAGAGTGAGTATACTTCGAACTGTTTATATTGTGCGAAGAAATTAACAAAATTAAGCAAATGTGAGATCTTTATTTATTAGTTTTATCGAATAGGCTTGATCTTCTGCCGGTCAGCAAACATCTCATTGATCAGCCGAGTGTGAAACAGCACTCCGAAACACGTAACAAAGTACTGGACATCTCGGAAAAAAAGTATAATTTTTTTTAGTGTTTTTCAAAGCACGATTTGATTTTGTTTAGAAAATCTTTTAAAAAATTGGCATGTTTTGTTGTGCAATAAATTTATAGTTAAGCAATATAGATTATGAGAAATTGATAGGGCCGACGACTCCTTGAGAATATCTCGATATACTGAACAACATCAGAGAATAAGCAAAAAATAGCATCTATTTCTATGAGTTATATATATATGTTATTAAAGTTGAATTTTCGATAGAAAAAAAACTGAACCGTTTTTTTTCAGCGAAATCATCCGGGAGTGGACCGATAGACATGTAAACCATTAGCCGTGACCAACCATTAGCCGTGTGAAGTTCTACGTGTATTTTTCTGTCTTTTTGTGATTTGATCCGATACAGTACAATGAAGATACCAAATGTTGTGTAATATGTTGTTTGTTGTTGCTAAATAACCGAGAAACTCTGAATAGTGTCTTCCAAGCCAAAATACACACATTGAACCAACGTATTGTTTCCGATATGGTACATCTACTAAAAACACTGGAATCACAGTAGACAAGAACCACACTATATAAAAATTGCTAAGTAGTACGAAAACTATAATCTCATGGCTCCCTAAACACAATTCATAGTTATTCAAAATCAAAAGCAGGTTTTATGGGAAAATGAAGGCAAAGAAAGAGATCTTAATCTTCAATTATTCAGAAAAGTATAAATTAAGGTTCGATAGAGCGAGACGTGACAAATCGAGAGCTGGTCAGGAAAATCACGTCCACCTAACAAAGACGACACAATTCTAGTAGGGACGGAACGAGAAAACTCTAACAGAGAAGCGGAACTCTGGTGAGGAAAGTCACGCACTTCTGACTGTAAGTACACACTTCCAGAAAATCCTGACAAGAAAAAATGATACCGTGAGGTGAATGATGTAGTGAGGTGAATGATGTGAATGATAAAGTATTGTTGTTTGGCAGATCCCGCCGAAACAATTTTGATCGAAAGGCACAGGAAACAAACTACAAACACAGACGAAACGAGACAAAATACAAGACAAAATACATAGACTGGCATTGAAGAAGGACGGATGAAAAAATCAATCTTCAAACTAGAAGTGTGAACAAGAAACGTACCACTCCTTCTTTCTGTCACTTCTAGTAATAGTATGAGCTTTTACTAGGACATGTTTGCTATTATTATCTGTCAAATAAACTTTCTGACCATTGTTATCATATTTACCTCAATTACCTCAATTACCTAATAATTATTACAATTATTAATTGATTATTACCGAATACTTAATTTCATATTACCTCAATTTCTACCTCCCTCTGCAAAAATTCTAATAGATTATTGCTCGGGTATAGAGTTTGTTTTACTCTAATAATTTCAATGATGTAAAGTGTTGGTAGTTTCAAAAATTCAGGCCCCGGTAAGAGATTCGAACTCTTGAACAATCGCCGTGCAAGCGATTGCCTGCCAAAACCGGGCGAATCCATCCATTTCTAGCTACCAACAGTATCACTAACAAGAGACATCGAGCTAAAAGCAAAACTTTTTTCATTAATTGTTGTCTCCTTAGCCAAAGCCACTTGAGCCTAATAAAATAACTGCACATCAAGCGGGAATACCGCAAGATTCTCGCCTTTCATCAAAGTAGGACGATTATGTGGACCAATCCCGAGTGATCGGCCCTTTCAACTGCAATTGAAAAATGTGTTGCAGTTCAAAGGACTGAAGCGTGGAACTTGATTCACATAATCGTCATTCTTTGATCGGCTGAACCGCGAGAGCACGTTCGCGAATATTGACAACATGGGCTCAGACCGTCGCGCTTCCGCGACACAGTGGGAGCAAACTGAAAGGATTCGTCAATGTTCCCAGAGTTTATTGAACTTTATTATGCATGGGTTTCGGAATCGGGCTTCGAGAACGTCCGCAATGTGCTCGACTATTTAGAACACTTTTAACCTCGCGAAATTCCAAACTTCGAAAAACTGTTTGGAACATGAAAAAGAACTCGATTTGTTTAAAAGGGTATTGTCGTCGCCAACGGAAATGCGGGAGGGTACTGTATATCACCCTTATTGCTGTGTTCGCACACATATCTTCGATTCCAAAGCTTCTCGACGATGTGCCCAAATAGTGCAGTGGTTAGCGCTCTCCTACTAATATTTTGCTCGCAGGTTTGTTTCCGGCGAGAGGCAGAAATTATAAATTTGGCACCCACCATACCAAAACTGTCTCCCTATTGGCACTTCTCACTCTGTTGGGGAATATTTTCCAGTTGATCGTCGTACAAAACCTAAAATAAAGCAGAAACTAGAGGATACAGTAGTCTCAAGTCCATCGATAGGGGGGTGATTGTACAACGTCCTTCTTTACTGCAGGTTTGGATTGAGTGGGGGCGATTGTTAAACAGCTCCGGAGTTGTACTATTACCCCCCATTTTGTATTGTGATTGTTAAACGTCGACATTGTACAATTCTTTTCGTTCGTACTGGAACAGTAGGATTTCACATAGTTCAGTCCGTTTTATTCACATCAATACTGCTCTCTTTGAACTCGACTGCGTTCTAAAACGTGAGCTGGTTAGAAATATTACCTGAAACCACAAGACATTATAATATATATTCAATTGAACAAATACGAAGTTCCACTAATGTTTCCCTGAAACATTTCTTCAAAAAATGGTCGATTAAAGCAACTAAAAGAAATGTAATCAATGCTGGTACAATCTGTAAAATCACTACTTCCAGCAATCACTATTACTTAAGGACTATGTTTGAACCAACCATTCACTGGTTGTAAAAATTGACACAAATACAAACATTAACAGAAAAAATTCCCGATTAAAGAAAACTACTCGCGACTGACCACTAAAGTATCACAAACCAAATGTTTTAAGTAACTTTTTGCAATACCAGTTTCAGTTAATGCTAAACTCTGCTCAAACTTACTAGGGACTTATATGCGTCCTTTGTTAATAAAAAACCTGATCGAATGTACTTGTAGTTTGTTGATCTATTACTATTAAACTATTTTATGTGATAAATAGTCTTAAAGACTAAAGAACAGTTTGAGAATCAAGCGAAATACGATGTGTGTATGGAGACGTTGTAGCCTGTAGGGACATTCGACAAACATGCGCAGCTGGTTAGGTCGAGGTTTCCCCGAAAACTAATATTTCCTCCTGAGATGGACTATTTGTGACACAGCGAAAATTAGAAACACCGTTCAACATGGACGTTTTTATCTCACGTCTGGAAGTGTGTTCTAAACTCTGAGAACATTGACAAATCATTTATAGATGCCAGGTCACTGGTAGTTGAGAATAATAGTAATAGCCTATCTCGCTACTTCTGAGACTCGTACAGTAAGAATGTTTAACTTTCAGGTTACGTAAATGTTATCCGAAATGTGCACAGTGTTTGCACCCGATTCTGAATCACTACCTTACACATAGGCGTCCGAAAGGTCTTTCGAAGAAATTGTAGTTTGAACTAGAAAATAGTCATTTTAAGGTTGTGCGTGCGAGAGGTCTCACTAGAAACGATGTGAACTATATATTAAACTTTAATTGGAAAATTGTAAACTAATGCTGAACAGAGATCCGAACATGAGAATTGGTTTCAAGTTGACCATCAGTAATTTCTTATTTAATTGATACTCGTTGTGGTATAAACTTATAATTAAACAAATAGTGACCAGAACACCCTGGCTCTCACCGTTTATAATCTTTTATTAGTTAAAGTTCACAAGAATTTTCAATGTTAACCCTCTCGCGCAACCGTAAGCCTGCTCCAGCTCAATGAAAACGAGTGTTAACATGTTAAGAGATGAGGGGAAGAGAACATAATAATTATTACCCACAAAAAAGTAAGGCCGAAAAAACTCTAACATGTTAACAGTAACTAATCGAAGATTAGGACACGTGTCACATTCACTACACACTCTATACTGAGTGGCAGCGGAAATCATTCATCCAACACCTCAACTACGATGGCAGCGAATTCTATGAAGTAGGTCAAATTCATTAATTACACTGTGTAGATGTTATTTGAACACGGTGCCTTCGGCAGCAAATGGCAGATTCTTTTAATCTCTCTTTATTTCTCTCTATCTGGTTTTGAAACGCAAAAAAAACAGTACACTAACTGGAGAGAAGATTTCTTGGAGGCATTGTTGAATTAAGTCGATTTTTTCATCTGTTCTTCAACCGTGCTGCGACAAATGGCTAATTCTGCGTCTCTCTCTCACCTTCTCTTTCTTTCTCTTTCCCTCAAAAATGCCCACTGACTGGGGAAAGATTAAGTGAAAGTTTTGTAAAGCTGAGTCGATTTTTTCATCACTTCTCTTCGACCCTCTTCGACGGTGCTATGACAATTGGTGGTTGATACAGAATCGTGAACCAAACCTCTCAAAGTTTGTGGCGAAAACAAAATTATAAACGTTTCAGTTGTGAAATATTCTTCAAGACGGGAAGTCTCTTGGAGGAAGATGTGGAAGCAATAGCATATGCAGTCGACAGCCGGTGGAAACCCGGATCAGGTTGGAAAATATTATCTCTCTCTATTTTTATATCCATCTCTCTCTCTTTCTTTCTGTTGCCTCCTGAAGAATTAACATAACGAGTTCTCTCTCTCTCTCTCTCTGGACCAGGTCAAGTAATAACAGCACTCTCTCTCTCTCTCTCTCTTGCTCCTTCCCAAACCCCTCTCTCCTCTCTCTCTCCCGCTCTTGCTTCTTCCCCCCCCCCCTCCCTCTCTCTCTCTCTCTCTCTCTGGTGTCCACTTGGTGAAGACAGATGGAAGGCTGGACCAGGAAAAGAAATAACAGTTCTCTCTCTCTCTCTCTCTCGCTCTTGCTTCTCCCCCCCCCCCCTCCCTCTCTCTCTCTGGTCTCCACTTGGTGAAGACAGATGGAAGGCTGGACCAGGAAAAGAAATAACAGTTATCTCTCTCTCTCTTGCTCCTTCCCAATCCCTCTCTCTTCTCTCTCTCTCTCGCTCTTGCTTCTTCCCCCCTCCCCCTCCCTCTCTCTATCTCTGGTGTCTACTTGGTAAAGACAGATGAAAGGCTGGACCAGGTAAAGAAATAACAGTTCCCTCTCTCTCTCTCTCTTGCTCCTTCCCAATCCCTCTTCTCTCTCTCTCTCTCTCTCGCTCTTGCTTCTTCCCCCCCCCCCCTCCCTCTCTCTCTCTGGTCTCCACTTGGTGAAGACAGATGGAAGGCTGGACCAGGAAAGAAATAACAGTTATCTCTCTCTCTCTTGCTCCTTCCCAATCCCTCTCTCTTCTCTCTCTCTCTCTCTCTCTCTCTCTCGCTCTTGCTTCTTCCCCCCTCCCCCCTCCCTCTCTCTATCTCTGGTGTCTACTTGGTAAAGACAGATGAAAGGCTGGACCAGGTAAAGAAATAACAGTTCCCTCTCTCTCTCTCTCTTGCTCCTTCCCAATCCCTCTCTCTTCTCTCTCTCTCTCTCTCTCTCTCTCTCGCTCTTGCTTCTCCCCCCCCCCCTCCCCTCTCTCTCTCTGGTCTCCACTTGGTGAAGACAGATGGAAGGCTGGACCAGGAAAAGAAATAACAGTTATCTCTCTCTCTCTTGCTCCTTCCCAATCCCTCTCTCTTCTCTCTCTCTCTCGCTCTTGCTTCTTCCCCCCTCCCCCCTCCCTCTCTCTATCTCTGGTGTCTACTTGGTAAAGACAGATGGAAGGCTGGACCAGGTAAAGAAATAACAGTTCTCTCTCTCTCTCTTGCTCCTTCCCGATCCCTCTCTCTTCTCTCTCTCTCGCTCTTGCTTCTTCCCCCTCCCTCCCTCTCTCTCTCTATCTCTGGTGTCTACTTGGTAAAGACAGATGAAAGGCTGGACCAGGTAAAGAAATAACAGTTCCCTCTCTCTCTCTCTCTTGCTCCTTCCCAATCCCTCTCTCTTCTCTCTCTCTCTCTCTCTCTCTCTCTCGCTCTTGCTTCTTCCCCCCCCCTCCCTCTCTCTCTCTCTCTATCTCTGGTGTCTACTTGGTAAAGACAGATGAAAGGCTAGACCAGGTAAAGAAATAACAGTTATCTCTCTCTCTCTTGCTCCTTCCCAATCCCTCTCTCTTCTCTCTCTCTCGCTCTTGCTCCCCCCCCCCCCCCCTCCCTCTCTCTCTATCTCTGGTGTCTACTTGGTAAAGACAGATGGAAGGCTGGACCAGGTAAAGAAATAACAGTTCTCTCTCTCTCTCTTGCTCCTTCCCGATCCCTCTCTCTTCTCTCTCTCTCGCTCTTGCTTCTTCCCCCTCCCTCCCTCTCTCTCTCTATCTCTGGTGTCTACTTGGTAAAGACAGATGAAAGGCTGGACCAGGTAAAGAAATAACA